>OZ024860.1:45170315-45222815 GCA_964017155.1 Oasisia sp. SBJ-2009 | reverse complement strand
CAACAATATGTTACCACGAAGTACCACGTCCCCATGCTGCCTTCCCAAGTCGTTAGATCGGCGTGACGTCAAAGACCAACCAGCGAAGAAGAAACGGCATTGTGACATAACGACGTAAAACACATTCGCGTAGATGGCGCGCGAGTGATAGTGCAGTGGTTAGCACATCCGTCTGGTGCGCTGGCGGCTAAAGTGCAATTCATTCTCGGACAAGGCAGGTACATTTGGTGTAATGATAGAAGAGGTGTAAGCAATCTGACAGTCACCATTTGGGACTGCGTATCAGTCATTTAGAGATTACGTAATTGTATTTCGCGAGATTATTTTACAATTCCGATTCCTCTTCGTCAATCGGTTGGTTCAATCCTGTGTGACTTTGACGTTTCACCAAATAAGCGATTTTGAGAATGCTAGAAAAATGAGCAACGAGAAAATGGATAGTCAATGCAGTATTATTTATAAACTACAAGTAAGAATGTGTGTTATTTATAAAATCCAAGTTGATTATTACACAATTCAGCCGTTGTAGCGTTTACATTATTCCGGGCGTTATAAACTATCCGGGTGACGTTTATGCGCATGCGCGATAAATGTAAAATCGTCAATGTGCAGCGAAACACAACGCCTTCATGGCATAAATACAATGGGCTGTTCGTTAGGATTTGTATAACATTAACGTTATTTGTCACAATTTAACACAAGGCAAACACGTTTCGAGGCAGATTGTGACAGCAAGAGCAATTCACACGATTACAATGCGGCCGTGACAGTGATTTAGTCAAACATAATATTTTAATGTACTGAACGAAATTGTAAGCTACTCTTCACAGTAATCGCAATCTGAGAGGAAACGAAGAGCTCTGCCCACCAAGTAGCAGATTGCCAATGTGGTTAGGATGAATCCATAGCCCGAAAATATAATGCTCTTCTGTTATCGTCTTAAACTGCGGCTGACAAAACATAAACGTTTCCTCCATGCTTTCGGGTTATGTCACCATCATTATTCACATCAACTTTATGACTGAACCACATGGTGTTTATGCGCGGACATACCATGTCACCAATTTAAGAAATCTGTCCTACTTTCTTGGCGACATCAGCTACGCGGATGTTATGTAGTCTGTTGCTAGTTTCACCAATTCCCCATCTATTCACAATGCCATTAAATAAGTTGATAGTGCAGCTCATTGGACCGGAGAGACCATCTTGTTGGCTAGATAGACACAGTTGATCGTCATCGGTTCGGTTGAAACTAATTACATTTTCTACGTATTCGTTATATTTCTAATCCTTTAACTCGAAAAACTTGTGTTTAATGGCGCCAAATGGCTGGGTACGAACTTGTAGTTGTTGCTGAAACAACACACCACAGGTGTTATTTGCTGAAACGGCTGAGTTGGCAGCTAACGATCAACAGGATCAGCTGGTTGTAAGTGATGCATTCTAAATGTGATTCTTCGTCTCATCTGCAATAATCGTCACAACTATTATTATGAAGAACAGGGTTCATTAGTAAAATATTACTTGCATATGCTATTTCTCAAAACGCGTTATACTGAACATCGTCCGCTGTACAATGAAAACCAAACCTATACTCCTATTCCAACATTATTTGATTTTACATAAAACACGCATTTACGGTCACAGGCCTTTCTGATCAACCATGCAAGCACATCAACCCTCACACACACAAGCACAAACACAAACACATACATACACACACGTACACACACACACACACACACACACACACACACACACACACACACACACACACACACACACGACCACACACACAAGCACAACAACAAACACATACATACACACACGTATACACACACACAAACACACACACACACGCACAACCACACACACACGTACGCACACACACACACACACACACACGCACACACACACACACACAAACACAAACACATATACACACACAAGCACAAACACAACCACACATACACACACGCGTACACACACACGCACAACCACACACACGCACGCACAAACATCCACACACATATCCATACACACACATGCATACACACACACACACACACACACACACACACACACACAGACATTCATATACACACACATGCATGCAAACAACACATTTATTCTGTGCGAAGCACATTAACCAGGTGAGATAATCATGAGACGATTTACATTCTATTTGTATTTTAAATTATTATATTGTATGACATTTGTCACTGTAAGGTAAAATTGGATTGAATAGCTCTGAAATCAACATGTTTTGTAATATACATGTTTCTGTTATGGTTAGCTGGACCTGGTGTGATCTTGTTGCATAGAGCTGGATCGCCGAGAGACGTTGGTGATAGACACAAGTTATTCTATCAGGCGCTGTATTGTAGGAATAAATGACTAGGTTACTGTGTTGAATACCTGTAAGCATTTGTTTACCTTCTGTAAGTGTAGCTCATACTATAGCCCGTGTATTATGTGACGTTTACACACACATACACACGTACACACACAGACACACACAGACATATATACACATAAACACACACACACACACACACACACACACACACACACACACACACACACATTCGATTGACCTATCGTCATAAAAATACCTCTGTGTTTGTATACATATTGTGGAGACCAGCTGAGATTTATGTATGAAATAATACATGCGGTGTACTAATTTCATCTTGTACCAAAAATACTTTGAAAATGATTGCGTCAGGTACTCATCGTGTTGCCTTTAGGAATCATAGGTGTGACGTTAACACATGCACACGTGTACGCATGCACGCACTTTTAACCAACTAAGCGGTCCCTAAATGGAAACACATACTGTTATATGACTGCTGCCCGCCCGCCCGCCTACCCACCCATACGCCCGCCCGCCCGCCCGCCCGCCCGCCCGCCCGCCCGCCCGCCCGCCCGCCCGCCCGCCCGCCCGCCCGCCCGCCCGCCCGCCCGACCGCCCGCCCGATCGCATAATGAGTAGTAGTATAGAATAGCTGTGTCACTGGCCGGCAGTGACGCTTGAACGCATACACACAACGCCCTGAGTAGCAATGCTAGTGTTCACCTGACAACGGTCAACTCTTTGCTTGTCACTCAATGAGTGGAGTTGGGGAAACCAACTAGATAAACAAGTACGTCCCATATAAATCCATCGTATTCGATCAAGTTTCGCTGAAGTAAATTGATTCATCGAAGATACATTGACGTATAAGTCGAGGTAGGTCCTGTGTCTTTTCCTTCATATATATATATAGCTATTTCTTTGTGGATATCGGTTTGATTGTTCAACACATTTAGCATTCAGCGGCATTCGGCGGCCAACGTGTGTATCGTTTATAAAGATTATTGTTGGTCTATGTAGGTCAGCAGAATGAGCGGTTAGGATATAGTCAAAGCATGTCACAGAACGTAAGTTTCCCCAAAATTTACGTGTTAAGAACTTCAAAGACAAATGGTGAAATATAATGCCAATATAATACATATTAGTCATAACATATATCAGCGAGAGACAATGATCAAAAAGTTACATGTGACGGCTGATTATGCTTGCGTGTGTGCGTGTATAGTGTTTGTGTGTGTGTGTGTGTGTGTGTGTGTGTGTGTGTGTGTGTGTGTGTGTGAGTGTGTGTGTGTTTGTGTGTGTGTGTGTGTGTGTGTGTGTGTGTGTGTGTGTGTGTGTGTGTGTGTGTGTGTGTGTGTGTGTGTGTGTGTGTGTGTGTGTGTGTGTGTGTGTGTGTGTGTGTGTGTGTGTGTGTGTGTGTGTGTGTGTCTGTGTGCGTATCCACACTGGGTAAACTTTGGATTGCTTTAATATTTCTAACCGTATTTTAAGCTGAATATTTATGTTCTACAAAACAGGATGTTATTATAGGGAACCAAAAGGGAAACGTCATATGCTATGAACGTGAAAGAGTTAATACAAACGAACTATTTTGAACGGTAATTAAATGTTTAACGTCAGTGGCTTATTGGTAAAATAATTTCAATGTGGACAGTTTTACTGGAATCACCGACTCCGTGGAGCCTTCCATGAATGGCGGAAAACGCGCTGCCTGACCAACCAGCACGCAGAACCGACCGTAAAGTCACTTGTCCGATGAAGATTGAAATGCCAAGCAGCGTCGTTGTAACCACAATGTTGTGAGATACGAGCACTTCGAAGAAGGACATCCGGTCGAAGAAAGTTGCTTCGAGTAGGATGTTTCTCATTGTATATAGTGGGTCAAGATCCACAGAAACGTCAGCGACGTCGAGTTTTGAAGTATGGAGCTGTTCTAACGATATGTATACGATATTTAGTCACCAACGACAGACGTCGAAACGGGTTACCGGTCGAAACCCCGTAGCCAAGTTAGAGCGCAAGGAGGTTAGTAAATATTATTAAGTCTTCTGTATATAAATTATTTAAATGTTGTACCATTAGAGGCATTGTGATGTTTGTCGTTATGCCTAATATTCACAGTGACATTGTTCATAAACGTCCACCACAATTAACGTTCTAGAAGGTACTTATATGGTGCAGCCGAGCGGAACCCAGGGCCGCTAAGTAGGTCCAGGCGAGTTAGGCCGTCCGCCGCCGCACCAGTGATTTTGGCGGTTATTGTTAGTCATAATTATTAATTGCGGTTATTTTTATTCATTATTATTAGTTTTATTTGATCTACTTTGAATGGTATCACGTTTGCATGAATAAATGTATAGAAATAAGGTAAAGCTACGTGACAGCTGACAGGCAGGGCCAAGCCAGATCATAGGCAGATATATAGTCAATTCGCATGAACGATAACATTGCACTCGCTAAATAAGTTTTCAAAGTACCGCCTTTCGTAGCTACGCAGTTCCTTTTTTTCAGGTTGACCACTCGGAAATTGCCAGCATGACTGATATATTTTTCAGTATATGTAATCGCATTGCGAATGTTGTTTTCAATCATATTATTTGTTCAGTGAGAGAAAAGATTACAAATGCTGTGTGCTGGTGACCAACTTTTCAGTTCAGATATTCATAAAATATTGATAATAGGATATGTGGCTTACAGTAAAGGATGAATAATTAGCTTTGATGAGACATAACGTATGTACTGTAAAAAATCACTTTGCAAATTTGCAATATTGGTAGGTAGAGTTTCTTGATATATTGGGACACACTCCTAACAAGAAGAAACATTAACACACCCCGTTATCAGACTAGCATAATAGGGACATAATATACTAGATGGAACGTGAACGTGTAGGTATCCTACAAGATCACTCTATCCAATACAACACTAGTTCTTCAGAAAACATTTTGAACCAGTTTCTTCCCCCAACACAATAACAGTGGAATTCTCTACCCTCAAGCACTGTGCCGTGCAAGTCACTAACCTAATTCAAAAATAATGTAATCCTATAATTTAGCAAGTAAGTCAGATGATCCACCATGCACATTGGCGTGATGTGTCAATATGACATTTTGCCAGTTTACAATATACAATGTCATAGATATTCCTGTTCGTTTAATATGTTGAGGTGCTAACGTTTGTGTTTATCGGATAACATAAATTAAAGCACTTTGATATCCTTATCACCAGTTTTTAGTAAAGAAAAAACAACAGTTAATAACAAGCCACTGAATATAAAATATAACATGACACAAACAATGTAGCGATAAGTGCTATTGTGGTCATTTCGTGAACGAAAAGTCATAGTGGAGTGAAATGTCTGTAAGACGCAGTATTATTTTACACACTATGTATGATTACAACTACTTGGTCATGTGCAATACAATGCAATTTCAATGCCACGTTTACCAACATTAGGAAAATGCATGATTGAGCACTGTCAACTCTAGTGCATAAAACAATCAATATGCTTACAAAAACAAATAATATTTTGTAGTAGTACTGGCTCAATTGAGGCCATCACTAAGTGATCATGCAATCAGTTATCATACCTTAGTTTATATAAAATGTATCACCACATAAACGTACACACATCTCTATTCAATGAAGACAGAAGCCGGAGCTGCATACTCGTCTATCTGTCTGTACAAGCACTGTGCAATAATATGAATGCAGTTTTAGTGCATGCAGCTCAGTATTTGTCACTCCTGTCAGTCCTTCAGCTGTCAAATTAAGATCTGAGTGAGTGGGTGTCATCTGCCAGAAATCTTATATACTCTGCCCATGATCCATGACCCGTTCCATCCTTACAGTCCAAATTGCTTTCTTGATCAATGTATCTAGCCTTATCCTGTCCTGGTTGTTGATATTGCCACTCCAGCACACTGCGCCAAAGTAAAGGACACTGTTCACTATTGCAGTGCAACATATTTGCTGCTTATTTGACACACATTGAATGACCTGTTTTCATTTTTTTTAAACGGAGTAAATTCCAACAGTCAATACTTAGTAGTACAGCATGTCCTGTTTATTTATAGGGATGGAACCATGGCTCTAGCAAGAATGTCCGGCCACGTCCCAGCGAACCCTGACAACAAGACTGTTTTTAGTTCAAGACGAAAGAAATGGGTGCCTCGGAAGACACTACAGCTCTACGTTTTCCTGCAGATCCACAAGCCCATGGCAAACAGAAAGAGTGAAAGGTGAATTACGTCTTTGTCAGAACTCTGCTCGCTGAACCCAATCACTGTCCATGTCGGAATTGCAGTCTCTGGTACAAATATGCCCAAGCTAATGAAACTGCTGTCAAGAGTCACCCGATTTGTTCACAGTCAATCCAACTGTTTATTTACAAATCAACTGATAATTCGCAAGGGCAGCAGTCCACAAGTGCTGAGTGTCATCGCAGAGATTGTTCTCCGCTGAGAGTACAACAAATCGATATTATGGCTAGTATACACTAGTATGACTCTCTGTGCCCTTCGACCAAGCCTGTCATGGATCCACCAGGTAAAACTCTGTGTATATGGCCGACTTGGACACCTGAAATAAAATAAGGCCTAAATAGATATACGAACTATGTATTTTGACCCAGTGATTAACGATTTGGACACGGCTTTAGACTATCAACTAACTAAGAGAACGAAACCATGTGCTGCTGTGTCGAAACTTGGGCGAGCCTGTTCACCCGTCATTGCACCAATTCTCTCAGCTGTGTAAACAAGTAACTGGCTATAGACAGTGGTGAATATTTGTACATGAACTATCGTGATTCATTACAGCTTCGCTGGATGTTTCCCAGTCAAGAGATGGTGCTTAATTGAATAGGTCTGCTAGTGAATAAAGTGTAAAGCACTTTGGACAATCCTGAGCAGACATTGAGTCAAATACATTGAAATTTGTTTAACTATAAATACTCTTGAGGGATCCGAAAAGAAATACTTGTAATCCCTAAACATCAATTACAAATATTTAAAAAGTATTTAAATTCTTTGAAATACAAATGTATTTGACCCCATGTCTGATCCTGAGGATTGGTACTGCACTATGTAAGAACTTTGTTGACATTGTTGACAGGTGACGTATGAACATGGAGGTAACTCAATCCGTTATTATTGTAGAATACATATTGTGTTTTCATAAAATCATTGGAATGTTTCTCAATTCTCACAATAGTGGACAATTGGCATGCTACTCAAAATGTTCTAGAATGGTTCTATATCATTTACTATTATTACTACTATTTCATTACTATTACTATGCCTAGTGCATTGTATCTGCATTGTATGAAATGTAATTTGTATTATATAAATGTTGTATCATGTTAGTTTGTTTGGTGTTTTGGTTACTCTAATGTTATTTTCAATGTCAATATATTGTTAGCAACACATTTCACTGCTGTTATCATACATGAACATACACTTACATCTTTGTTGGCATATATATATAATATGACAGTTTTCTAACATATTACATTTTGAAGCACTGTCTGTTCCAACCACATAATACAAAATCCATGGCCATTTGTAAAATGTCATGGCACATCTGAAACAGAACCAGGTGTTTAAATGAGTTTTTTTATAAGTGATAAATAAATAAGAAATATTAGTATTACAATGGGACCTCACAGATACTGTGAAACCTTACAGTTACCTTTATGATTACCTCGCAACTATTATGGTTACCTCGACAACAAAGCTACATTGCAATTAAGCTTACCGCAGAACTGTACATACATACTTCCACATTTGTCATAGTTTATAATATTTGTTCTGCTTGTTGTGTTACGTGTATCCAGTTCAAATGGTTATATTTAATTGAGACATTCCGCTGTACATATATTTCAGCTAAAAAACATAACCTTTTTATTCAGCACGAAGTCGATTTTATAAAGAACATGGGAGGTGATTGTCTTTCTTTAAACTTATTCTGCATTTTATGTCACAGTTTTGGGCAATTTGGAACTTGATTCTTGAAAACAGTTTTAGGCTAGGGCGAAGAACCGAGCCTGTCACTATGTGTCAGACTGAGATAAATCGGAGTGCCATGACCCCATATATGCTTCAAATTGGGTAACCTCAAAGTGTGTATAACATGTCCGACACTACAACACTGACCTGGAGAATAATACATGGATTGTAAGTAGGAAAGAGGAACTGTCACCGGATCCCGGGACCGAATGCGAGGTGGCCATGGACATATCTGTCACTGACCCACCATCGACGCACTCCGATGGCGTTGATATTTTAATTATTTTAATTATTATCCAGCCCGGACTTCATAATGACCATTTAGACCAACATTTCTTATACTAGACACATACATAATTACGTTCACCTTCACACTGCGTGCAGAATAGCAGCTGTTCCTGAGAGCATACTCTTATACAGACATACATACTCTTTTAGGCGAGTTTCGTTGCTCACCAAAAAAAGAACACTTTGCACTGCCACTTGTTAATATCGCCTCGGCTTGTTACTCGCATCTGCATTTCGACTTCCGGCGGGTCTTCTTTACCAAGTTTACCAGCGCGTTCTGTTCTATCTTGAAAATGTTGGCCCTTATCGATCGTTGCAACCGAAATCAGTTATTTTTGATCGAAAATAGGGAATGTTCGTTTCCCCATACAAACAGCGCCACCTGGCTATTATTTGAAATACCAAGTATACAGATCGGCCATGCATCGCCTACGTCACGCAGCAGTCAAAATGGCGCGACTTACGAACTTTGATAGAAAATGTGTTCAGATTGTTTTACTAATACACTACTGATTTTACAAATGTGATTATTGTTCAAAATAGTTCGTTTTTATTCAATCTTTCACGTGTATAGCATGTAACTTTCCCTTTTGGTTCCCTTTAGAGACAACTTGCATCTTCTTGAGAGCAAACCATTTCAGAAATTTGAAATGTGTTGCCTCTTACTAGTAGGTCATGTCAAGGGAGAGGAACACTTTGAAAATTCGCAAACGACTACAATTTCTTTTACATATTATAATATGTTCATCTATATTTGACTGTCACTTATCACCGACTACATAACTAGTCAAGTATAAAGAATAAAAGACTCTCTATTACGAATAGTTGGTATTCTAAAATTTTCTTCCCAGTCGACTTTGATCTCAATTCTAGAGATATTAAACTATAATCCAAAAAAAGTTACTAGGTTAAATAGTCACAACTACGAGATTAAAAATCGTAGTTACGACACTTTCCTCTGGATACCGCCTTTGCAAAAACCTATCATATTGATTTATAGATGTCAAGACTTCAAGAATGTATTGCTAAAAAGTGATGTTTCAGTAACCTGCAGTTGTAACGTGACTGTGTGCTAAAGTATCAAGTTAATAACATAAATATGACAAATAGATAAATACAATCAACTGTACATTAAGTGTACATTAAAACGACGAATAAATTAATAAATAAAAAATAATAAATAGATAAATAAATAATGTTTACATAAATGTCACGGTCATGCAATGTAAAGGATACGACACTGAGAGCTAACATAATAAGTTAATAAAATATTAGAATAAATAGATCAATAACATTATTAGTATATTAAATAAAAAATAAAAAAGCAGGCAGTCCATGGTTAACACTAAAACAATATATTATAATGTTAATGTCTGAAAGACTGGGATGGCGGCTCTGTGGAACACTTCTGCAGTAGATGCAGTGATAACTTCCTCGGTAAGTGCGTTCCACAGCGGAAGACAGCGTACGTAGAATGACTGCTGGTAGGGCGTGCAAGTGGCTAGTAGGATTCGTAGTTTGTGCTTGTGTTGGCTGGTGCGCGCATCTGCTGTGGTGATGATGACAGGCAAGCTGATGCGCATTAGTCCACGGTGAATTTATTTTAAAAAGTGGCATATCTTATGCGCCTTCCTGTGTACAAAGAGATCCACATTAGGTTAGTGCACATATCACTGACACATGAAGTTCTGTGGTAATCACCGGTGACAAAACCGCGAAGCGGGTCTTTGTACGCGCTCTGTTGTCTGAATGCCTGTCTTTGTGTGACGTGCCCAGGCGCATGTGGCAAACTCGAGCATCGGCCGCACGAGTACCTCGTATGCTGTGTGTCTCACTTGCTGCGGCGCTGCATGCAGTGTTCTTTTGAGTAAGCCAAGTATCTTGCTGGTTTTGCTCTGCTCTTTGTTGATATGTGGTTGCCACGATAATTTTGTGTTGATGGTAACCCCATGTAGTCCTGCATGGTTGTCAGTCCGTGGTATTTGTTGGCTCCCCATGAAGTAGCTATGGGCTTATATGTTCCTCTTGGTAGTACAAAATATATGCATAACTATTGACCCAAAACTTGTATATCTATATTATTACGGTTTTTAAAGCAGTTCGCGTGTCTACATGAATGCAGCCTGTAGGCCGGTACCCTCGCCTAAAAACGTGAAGACAATTACCGCTTCCTTTACCAAACGTTGTCGTATATACCTTACACATAATGGTACACATTGCAGTACTCTACATGTCACTTGTCATGTGATCACACAAAAACATTACTCTCTTTCATGGTCGACCTATAAATGAGACCATATTGTCTTTGAGCGTATACACATTTTTACATAATTTCGCTTAACCGACTCCCGCTCGACTGCGAAACTTCTCCGAAAAGATAGACTGGTAACATAGCGGGCTTTTATGTTATCCGTGTAAAGTGCTACCACCTGGCGGAGCCTGGCTAATCCAGGCTAATGCCATTTTTCCTATTTCATAGACTACCGCAAATGTTTGGTTTAATTTTGAGTAGTTTTTTATAAATAATAATAATACACTTTATTTATACACTAAAAGTCCAAAGTACAAACTCTGTTCAGTATTGTTGAAAACATTAAAACATTATAAGAAACAAATATAATAGAATACAAGTAATATATATATATATATATATATATATATATATATATATATATATATATATATATATATATATATATATATATATATATATATATATATATAAGGTTGTATATAAAGTTACAAAATAAATATACAATAACGTACATAGTAGTTAGTTATTTATTAATAAATGACCACAACAATAATATGTATGTGTCAGTTGTAATTAATAATACAACAATATATGTTAAGTTGTAAACTATTAATAAATAAATAAATAAAATGACATGTTTGTTGAGCTAATTAAAATAAATAAATAAATACAAATATAAAAGGGTGAAAGGCGTAGAAAAACTAGACATTAAACCAATTTTGAAATAATAAGTGTTAAGATGTATTTTAAGCTTTTGCCTGCACTCTATGGAACCCAACTGCTGAGGTAATGCATCCAACTGAGTTGGTCCGGCACCAGAGAATGAACGGCGCCCATATCGTTCAAGGTTGGCAACCGCTAACAACGCGCGGTCAGCGGAACGTAAGGCGCGACGCGGTACGTACGGCGTGATTAGTGAGGCGATGTAGGCCGGCGTTCGATCGTGTAGAGCGCGAAACACAATGACGAATAGCGGTACTTCACGGGCAACCAGGTTGCGATGCGCCCGTCATGCTTCGCTGGTCATCGCGCCTGACCCGCAGCACAACTCTGGTCGCCGAGCGCTGCACCACGGCGGTCGGATATGCCATACATGACAGCGTTCCCGCAGTCTAGCCGTGGTGTGACGAGGGAAAGTGATCCACAACCTAAAATGCTGCAGTTGTGAGAATTGTTCGTATTTTGGCAATATGAAATAGATTTGAGTGTGCAGCACGACAGACGTTCGATACTTGCGCCGACATGTCAAGGCAGCTGTCATGGAAAATGCCTATATCACGAACAGTCGGCTTTATACTATAATGTTATTTGATTTTAAAATGGTATCCTTATTTAATTATTTGTTATTCCAAATTCGATCTGAGTGCTAATTATCGTTTCTACCCTATTCTGAGGTAAGGCCGCCCGCCAGTTATACCGGCAACCCATAGATAGTCCAGATGGAGTAGAGAGGTTCAAAAGTGATGCCACGTTACGGAGTCTGGCTAATCGAGGCTAAGTATTACCAATACATTCCCGTAGGTGCATGGCATTATTGTAGGGTTGCTTCATCCTCGGAAGCAACGCCTGTGATGCCAAAACCCTCTACGAGAAGTGCTTAATTTAGTTGAGATGAATTAATTTATTGTCGTTGCCAATCGTCACGCTTCACCCGTCAAACCAGCGCTTGTTTTGCCTCCAGGCAGAGAAAACGCTACTTGCGTAAATCGGTGGTGCCGTCTGGCGGAGACCGATTTATCTTAGCTACTTGTTTTTAAACATTAGGCTTCGCCCTGGTCGGTGGAGGTTAACGATTGATTGGTTGAGTGAACGAGTGGTATAAACTACAAAATATAACGCTAGTGTAAGGTACGATTGAAGTGTTAAGACAAGGAAGACAACAACACCGATGGCGATGCTGGAAAAGGTATATTGGTCCATTACGTTAAGACGAGTACCTTCACTTTGACACGTTATTTCTTCCTGAAAACGCTAAAAACGCCCTAACAAACATTGCCCAAATATAAGAATATGCCCTCGTTCCGACATAAATTAAAGTCACCCGTGAGTAATGCGATATTATGCAACACAATTGTACATTTCGTATAGCTGATTATTTTAGTTATTCTTTGGAAATATTTATAAAGCGCTATTATCCGGGTTAAAAACCTGCGCAAAGGCGCTAACAATATAATATAAGTAAACACACATACCGATATTTGCTATATATTCAAGTTAAATGAATACGCTTAATGAATGTGTTAAAATAAGTTAAACAAATAGTTAATTCAATTCAATACAGTTAAATATAACACTAATTTGACTTTGTGCAATTACACATGCATAAAGATTAAGAAGACAAGCACATTTTAAACATAGTAGTTTAGATAAAACCGTGTAAATAGTCTACACTTTTCATGTCACTTCAGTTACCCACACAGTGTTCTAAACGCTAGGCGGAAGAGATGTGTTTAAGCAGTGTCTTAAATGTTGACGTGTCATGGGTGCCGATCCTGTCAAGCAATAACTTCGGTAACACTGGAATACTCCACTGACTTAGATAGCACAGAAATACTCCACTAACTGGATTATACATTGAACATTTACGCTATTATTATCGACTGGCCAAACAGAACCGGAACAATTGTACTGTATCTCATTCATTGCAGTTGTGAAGAGTGCCACAATAGACGTGACGCATGCAATCGACTAGCAAAAACAGTTGTCACGGTAGGGTAGATGGTAAGCCAATGCTTTATAAAAAAAAATGCAGAGTCTGACCGTGTGCTTGATATATCTCGCGCGTAACAGCTGACGGAGTTTCTATTTTCGACAGCGATACGACAAGGCCGACATGCTACGTACACTCACTCTAGGAGGAACATTCTGCTACTTCACCTGCATCAGGGATGGTTACGAGGGATGATCACGGGGTTTGCTAACACCGTGTATAAAAACGATGTGGGAATTGCGTGTCGCATGCTCATAACATCCTGGTCGCTACAGTATATAACCCTTGTATGCGTTTAGCGTCCATTAACGCATGAGTTGTTCTGTCCGTCGCAGGTATTCACGAACCCATTGAAAGAATGATGCTGAAAGAACGAACTATGGCAATGGTGCTGCTTACCTGTGCTGTCTGCGTCGCAGGTAAGTTAACTATGTTTGTGTGCGAATAGTTTCGCGCATTAATTGCAGCATGGGTGGATATTTCCACGAGAAGCCGAGATGGTTAACTTTTCAGTAGACCGTAACGACTGTCACGAATGAAAGTGTAACTGAGGGCCAGGCATGATGCTGGTTTCTAGCAGCGCAGTGGCGCAGTGGATAGAGCTTCGGACTCTCAACTACGATAACCCGGGTTCGAATGATGTGCTGCCGTGTCAAACCGTGGGCAGGTTTTTTCACTATACATTGCTCCAGGTCAGTCAGCTGTATGAATGTGTACATGGCTATAGATAGTGGTGGATATTTGTGTACGAATAGTCTTAGTGCATTAATTGCAGCGTGGCTGTATGCTTCCCTGATACGCCGAGATGGTGTTTGATTGCACAGGTCTACCAGGAAGAGAAGTGTAAACGCTTTGAGCAATCCAGAGGATTAGATACAGCGCTTTTTAAGAATTTATTTACCTTTTTTTAGCTTTTATATTCTATACATCTTGTCGTATTGATATACTACTGAGGATATTGCATTAATTGTTAGATTAATTTAATCAATTTGATTGATTTAGCTGCTTGGGGAGATCTATCTTCGTGGAGCAGTTGGGGGCGAAATCCCAGACCGCCATCGTGGAGCGGTTGGGGGCATGTTCCCACACCGCCTTCGTGGAGCGGTTGGGGACGTGTTCCCACACCGCCATCGTGGAGCGGTTGGGGGCATGTTCCCACACCGCCTTCGTGGAGCGGTTGGGGGCATGTTCCCACACCGCCTTCGTGGAGCGGTTGGGGGCATGTTCCCACACCGCCATCGTGGAGCGGTTGGGGGCATGTTCCCACACCGCCATCGTGGAGCAAATTCTCAAACAGGGTAGGAAAACGTTCAAATCATAACATATTCTCAGACAAACGAAATGCATTTCCACTACTTTCACTTGACGCAGAAATCACCCGCGTGAAATCATGATATATCTCTAATATCATTATGGTTGATCTAAAATTACATTTTAGCTAATCAGTTTTAGCCATTATGGATTTCGTGTATGTCAGCGCCGCCGAATAGAGTTCGTTTTCTAAATGTATAACCCTTTATACTCTTGTCTGTTATTATCAATCTCATTATCATTAACACTATCATTGTCATTACCACTGTCATTACCACTGTCATTACCACTCTCATTATCACTGTCATTACCACTCTCATTATCACTCTCATTATGACTGGCATTATCAGTATCAGTATCACTATCGTTACCACTATCATTACCAATATTAATATAATCATCATCATCATCATTAGTATCATCATCATCAACGTCATCATTGTCGTCATCATCATCACCATCACCATCACCATCATCATATTCATCATCATCATCATCATCGTCGTCGTCGTCGTCGTCGTCGTCGTCGTCGTCGTCGTCGTCGTCGTCGTCGTCGTCGTCGTCGTCGTCGTCGTCGTCGTCGTCATCGTCATCATCATCATCATCATCATCATCATCATCATCATCATCGTCGTCGACATCATCATCATCATCGCTCTTAGTCTCATACGGTCATTACACATTATATATGTTAACCTGTTATCCATGCATTCAATAAATCTTTGAACAGGAATTAATAGCGTTATTGTATGCAAAGCACATTATCGATACACTACTGACACAGTGGCAGTCTGGCAATGCAAGAGGAAAAACTGTAATTACAAAGATATTTTACCGCTAGGATATGTTTAACTCATCTATTACCATATTTCGCCAGAATGTGTTACAGAGTAATAAGCGAAATCAGTAGAACAGTAACGTGTTTGATGTGCTTCAATATGGCGCTAACGAAATAATTATTTCCTACAGCCTAGAGTATCTCCACGGACCAGGACATCCGGTAATAATACGCTATCCGGTAAGTAAAAGTGGGTACACTGAAGCTTGGCTTACCTAACTCTCGCTCGATTGTGTGGCTTCGCCGATAAGGTAGTCTGGTGGAACTTACGTAATGCCACTCCTAGAACCAGTGACAGATGTGATCGATCTCTGACGTAATGCAGTTTGTCGGATGGTTCCACTGCTTTGGATAAATTCAAAGGATTACGTATATACTAATGACTAATGTTTTATAGTATGTATGGTTTTGCTACCGATATTTAGTTATAAAATATCCATACACATGAAATGAATGGTAGAAAATGAAAATGAATGAAACTAACAAAGAAAAAACTGTCAGTTATATTTATTGTTGGATGACATGCTACAGTATAAGTTTAATTGTAAACAGTGTTTATAATATACGAGTATCTAATAGAAACGTGTATCCTTATTTAATTTGTTAGTTTAAGTCAACCTGTCAGCCAATCACCTTCTCTATCCTATTAGGGTTATTTCGGTGAACAGTAATTTCGCGTAGTCACGTAATGTTTGCGTAGTCACAAAAAGAGGGACATTTATTTCAACGATAAACGCCATTACCTTTTCATTTTGAAAGCAAAACATGATTTCAAGTAGTCGGTAGATGTACGCGAAATTATCTCAATAATGATCTAACATCACGTCCGCACCCAAACACCGATGCGAACGAAATTGTTCATTCATGTACTTGTTGGCGATACAGAGGAATGGTGAATGACCCTAACTTAATTGGTGTAGGGATTCTTTGGGAACCGAAAGGGATTATTTCGTGTTCGAAATTTAAATAACAATGGATTCATTGAGAATGTTTAACTCTCTGTCATAAACACAATCCTGTTAATAATTATACTTATTTCATGAAATCCTATGCCTTGATTAAACTAAAATAATGTTTTATTAATCAAAACTAACCAAGCTATATACAAATAACATAGTTCACAAAACGAAATGCCGCGTACGTGGCGTTATTTGGGACACTAAATATATTGTTTTCTGTATATTAGTGATTAATAATTGTAATGAAATGACATGACAAGAAAATAAGACATAGACCTACATGTAATATCTATAATAATTAACATCAGTGTACATCACTAAGAGTTTTGTATTATGAAAGAACCCCTTTTCGTTATAATTTTCAACACGAAAGGATCCATTTCATGTCCCAATAGGTTTCCTTTTATTAATAACGTGTGATTTACGCTTGTGATGTTTCAGTCAGCATTTCCTATTTCCCATAGTTGGATGCATCTGTAGACGTGTGTACGTGCATGAGTGGTACGTGCATGCGTGTGATCTTACATGTATTCATATGTGTATGTGTGTGTCCGTGTGTGTGCGTGCGCGTGCGCGCGCGTGTGTGTCTGCGAGCGTATATTAACTTGCGTGTACGTGTACACGTGTGCGAGTGCACAATCGTCTACGCGCGCGTATGACGTTCCGCACGAGTTTTCTTTCGAAACATCGTGACCCAATAAGACACTAATGAGGTACCACAATAGTTTATCGGACAGAGGGCGGTCTGACACAACAAGGGTCTTTGTGCTTGTCTTGTCTTGTATTCTTGACGTGTGTAAAATGCGGTACCGTTTTGCAACACATTTTATGGAACGCTTGTTTAAATCATCGTACAATCAGCTGTTGAACTCGCATGACTCCGAAGCCTCACACACAGCTAAATATGGATACAGTCTTAGCATACATGTCCGTCAATGTGAAGGTATAATATGTACATTAATGAACATTTACAACCGATGGAACGTCGACTGGTTGCTAGACGGCAGGTGTGCTGGCTCGATGCCGGAAAGGATGTTTAAAATCATCTACAGCTCGCCGTATGCATCACACGAGACTGCTACGTCTTCACACATAATTAAATATTGATATCGTATAACATGTCCGTCAATATGAATGCATAATGTCTACATTAATGTACACCTACAGTCGATTTAACGTCGCGGGACGTTCGATTGAATTCAGTTTAATATGGCGTTGTTTTGGATGTTCTGTCTATTGATCACACATACGGCATGCTGTTCTGTCTATTGGCCACACGTGGCCTACGGCATGCCCACATACAAACTATCGCTGGCTACGCGCCTGCAGGGCCCAGTTTCATGAAGCCCTGTAAATTTACGCGCAATTACGCGGTCTACTGGTCGCAGCTAATAGCGAATAGTCAATGCAGCTTGCGGCCGGTTTCATGAGACCAATTTAGCATTAGCGCCACTAAATCGCCGTAGCATTGACCCCCTTACGTCGCGGTGGGGAATCCCTGTATTTGTGCTGTGTCTGAACATCCTTTTTTCTTTCTAGCTGTGCCTTTCTCGTTCATATAGCAAATGGGAAGCTATGGTGAATGTAAAGGATATCCAGTGTATACATTAAAAATAATAATGTTGAGAGTGGGCGTGTCGGGAGCATACCGTACATTTTCAACTTCGGGAGCATACCGTAAATATTTCAACCAGCGTAAAGTTACGCCTATTAAATACATGATGCAGCTAAGTGCAACTATGGAGCAGACTCATGAAACGCAACCAGTGTAACTTTACGACGTCTTAGATTTTCGACGAGTTATCGCCCGTTACGACGTCGTAAGTAGCCGCTATGAAACTGGCCCCTGCATGCATGGTACATAGCTAATTGAGGATGATTTAAACAAGCGTTCATCAAAACATGCAAACAAATCCACGTTAGTCGCTGCAGGCGCTGATACGCAACTAGTGTCTAGTTGCATATTAGCGACTCTAGCGACTAACGTGGATTTCTGGAAGCCCATTGGTAGGCTACTTTTTCGATGCTTTTACTTGCAGGTTGTGTTCGTACAGAACTCAGCTGGTTCAGTGTGTTCATCCCGTTTGTGATTGGCTCCATGTGCTGCAATGTCTTCTGATTGTGCACACGCAAGAGAAGAAACGCGGCATCGTCATTGAACCGTAAGTCAACTGTGTACTTAATTGCCACAGTATTTCCTGTTAATTATCTTTTCTATTCGGCGTCTATTGTTAGGCTTTCGTAATATTGAAACGCTAATGACTTGAACATTATACATACAGTGACAACATTGTAAATTATATAGCCGTTGTTACGACAATATAAAAATCGAGAAATTCCGCGGCTGGAGCTTGACGTACAACGTTTTTAAAATACTGAGTGCCCCAAACTCGCCACCAGGGAAGAAGAGTGCCACAAATTCTAAATCTACGAACCATTCTCATGTTTTATGATATAGAAACGCTGGTGATATTCATCTAACATATTCTTTTCTCGGCATCCGATATCCGGAAATACGACCGTGTAGCCCCGATTCTGTGGGTGAAATTAATTATAGAACATTAGGTTTACCTCGAAATTCGTGCGTAAATAATAACAGGAAATGTTTACTAAATAACGTGACATAATTGTGTTTCAGTTGATCAAGTGCGCCGCATGAAACGTATCGCAAACCGGAAATTAACTGCTACCTTATATTCGAAGGAAAGCTACACGTGTTAACAATAAAAATTGCAGAAACTCCTAAGGATGTAAACAAGAAGTGTTACACTGTGGGTGATTTTAACATTAATTCATTCTAATTAGTTATGCACTATCCCAGAAACTGACATATTGCTTATGACGCGGGAGCTTGACCAATAAGCCAGCAGCAAGTGAAACAGCCGGCACGTCTCTGAATCGTTTAAAGACTTGGGGCAAATCAGGTGTTGAAGTGATTTGACTGTGTTACTTGTAAACATACGTCGTAGAGTTCGACTATGCGGAATATATAATATAGATTTGTTTGTAATAAAATGTGTTTGTGATATATCATGTTGTTCTGTGTGCAGACGTTGTCTTGACACTTAGTGTCCGTGATACTGACCAATACAGTGCTGAGTTTGTCAGTGTTCCTGTCAAAATGTCAGGCTTACGAAGTACAGCGGACGGGTCCACCGACAACAGGGTCTTGGGGGCAACCTACTCATTTATGACCCAACTATAATGCGCAATAATATCATATACATGTTATCCTTACATATTATGGTTTCAGGAAACGAATGTTGGTGTTCTCATGGCAATTAAAATATACTGCCATTTCCGTGCATACTAACCACAGGCTCACGTGACTGCAGTTGAAACCTTAGAACTGCCGTATATTGATGTAAGTTGATGCTATAAGGCCAGCCGTATGAGATATACATGGTTTATCCACAGAAGAGTTCAGACACAGGCTGTGTTGCGGATGTCATAGGCTAGGTCTACACTAGGCAGTTTATATATATAGAAAGTGTGTATCCTGGGGCCACAAATTCGGTGGCATGTCAGGTTGCGCTCCATACTAATGGGAGCCAAAATATATCTTACTGTGTCTAAGGCACATTTCATTAAACATAAATAGGCATATTTCTTTTAAAAATAATATGGCCGAACATATGATAGAAACGGCCGATTGGTTACACAAGTTTACAATTGTATGCTCAAGTCTTGTCACATGTGCATAGACAATAATAAACCTATATATCGTATGCTGAAGACCATGCGATGATTCGGAAGGGTGCACGCATGTATAGTTTAATGTCCGCATGTACGCACACACACGATAGCAGGCATCACGCATGCATATACATACGCACATTCTGCGTATAACGTTGTTGTGAGAGCCACTCTACGCGCGTGTACGTTCACACACATGTACGGACATTATGCACACACAGGCGCGCACACACGCACACTCGAATACACAAATGATGATACCAGCACAGAGAACACCCTGCGAGCGCACTCATACACACATGCACATATGCACACCCATACACCACACACACGCACACGCACACGCACACGCACACTCACACTCACACTCACACTCACACTCACACACACACACACACACACACACACACACACACACACACACACACACACAGTGTGTATGTGTGTGTGTGTGTGTGTGTGTGTGTGTGTGTGTGTGTGTGTGTGTGTGTGTGTGTGTGTGTGTGTGTTTATGAGTGTGTGCGTGTGTGCGTGCGTGTGTGCGTGTGTGCGTGTGTGCGTGTGTGCGTGTGTGCGTGTGTGTGTACGCAGCATTATTTGTCCTAGGCAACGTCATGTTGCTGTTGTTATCATGTAATTCACATATTTAACATTATTGGCAAAGCAAAGCTGGTCGGACGAATTACGCGTAATTTTGATAGTGACGTAAGCAAAAGGCGACACACTGAATAAGTCAATGAGGTACCACAATAACTAAGAGTATTCTTGACGTTGTAAAATGCGGCACGGTTTTGCGGAACATTTTGCGGAACATTTGTTTAAACTCGCATGACTCCGAAGCCTCACACATGTATCCATGGATACAGTGTGACATGTCCGTCAATATGAAAGCATAATGTCTACATTAATGTACATTTACAGTCGATGAAACGTCGCGGGACATTCCATCAAATGTAGTACCAAGATGGCGCTGTTTGGCTGTTCTGTCTATTGACCACACACACGGCATGCTGTACGGTCTATTGACCACACATACGGCATGCCCACATACAAACTATCGCTGGATACGCGCCTGCACGGTCAATAGGATAGCATTCATATATACGAAAAGGATGATTCAAACAAGCGTTCCGCAAAACATGCACACAAATCCAAGTTAGTGGCTAGAAGCGCTAATACGCAACTAAAGTCTAGGTGCGTGTCAACGCATCTAGCGACTAAAGTGGATTTGTGGAACACCATTGTTTTAGGACGTGTGCATGACGTCACACGGTTGTTGGCAGAGTTACCCGTATGCCTGCGACTGATCGAAGTCGCGGTTCAGACGAACAGTTAGTGGCATTTCTTATCTGATCGGTAAATGTAAGTTAATTTTATCGCAATATAATGAAATATATTTGTAATTATATGTTCAATAAGGTTGCACTACTTCATATAAATCATACTTTATAATTTTTTAAAGAACGCAACCTTTTTTTATTCAGTACATTTTCTCGTAAGAAGGGAGGTGTTAAACGAATAATTTAAAAATATTATATTTTGAAATAATTCGTTAATGATTTATTCAGATAATAATATTAAACATCTATGTCGCAGAACGGGGCTGGAACGAAATACGAAATACCAGAACAACACTTGGGCGATATCGATAATGTCTCTTACTTACCGGACATGTGACCGTGGGGCCTGCGGTCCTAAACGGAGTAGGTGGATTCGTTTGTAGAATACAAAAACAAGTGTTTTACTAGTTGACTAATATGATTGTAGCATTACAATAATATTTATGTAGCTGCTAGAAAGTTACCCATCTCCCCTAGGAGAAAATGGACTGGTTCCTCACAGAATCACGCGGGAGCTGGCCTCCGCCATCACTTCGATTGCTCCCGCCAGCGCGAAGACAACAGAAATATACAGAGACATTTGAATAAGTTATAGTTGCGTTATATTGTCGATTTTGTAGCTTCGGTTCTACTAATCTTCCATCGATTTCACATCGACAGTGTGGTGAGTTGCAGCTATACTTGTGTTCGTTTTTCTGTCGTGCGTCGTTATTCAGGCGATCCATTATTTGCCTGACCTAGTTTCCGTGAGTGTCGCTGGTTTCTAATGGCGTCGGTAGTGAGCCCTGGATCTCAATTGGCACATATCGCACTTTCCTCTCCCACACCGGTTCTGTTCATCGGGGATAGTTTTGTGACTCTTTTCCCCCGGTATTGTGCCCGGGAGACTATCATTAGTTGTGGCATACGGCGTGATTTAGTGCATTTCTCGACGTTGGGGGCCGGCGGTGCTGGCATTTCCTTTGTTAGCAACGCCAACGGCGCTCCGCAATCTGCTGCTCAGTTGGCATATAGGATTATTTTGCAGATCTGAGGAAACGACTTAAATGCCTCCCACTGCGATCCCATCCAGCATGCTCGCGATATTCTGTCCCTTGCTCGCAAATTCATTTCCGAGAAGGGTGTTATGTACGTGGCAATCTGCCAACTGTGTTATCGTGTTTTGCCTCGGGGTAAAAGATTAGGTCTGCCTTCCCGTTACCCCCTGCGCCCCCATTACAACTGCTTGGTCGACCAGGTGAATGCGGAACTCAAACGTCTCATTGAGTTCTTTCCGAAGATCATTTACTGGAAGCATCGTGGGATGCTGTCCGACTATGTTTCCTTGTTGTCTGACGATGGTGTCCACATTGCAGCGGCAGGTGAATGCCTCTATCATCGCTCCATCCGCGGGGCTGTTCTCTACCTGTCTAAGCGAGGCTAATGTTTTCCCTACTAGGTCCCCGCATACGTTTATATCCGTATGTGTTTTTGCATTGTAACAACCCTACACGTGCATTTCCCTTTACACTGACCATAGATGAGTGTGCCATGGGCGTGTATATCCGTTCATCGTCGCTCTATTGTGATGGTCTTTAAGTTATGTCCCCGCATACGTGTCTATCCGTATGAGCTTTTGCATTGTGACATAACCCTAAACGTGCATTTCCGTTTACAGTTACCATTGGTGAGTGTGCTATGGACGTGTATATCCGTTCATCGTCGCTATTGTGTGATGGTCTTTAAAGTTACCAGACAGGGGTTTATCCGTTTGTAGGTCCCTTACAAGGCGGTGTTGTGTATATTCGTGCACAATCACCCATAGTATTTCAGAGGCATATTAGTGGCACTTGTTTGTTCTCGAACATGTACCGCGGCTGTGTGTTTTTCCATCTTAGGCTACACCAGTCAGTTATTGTACACATGACTCCAACATGGATAGTTTTCTACGTTTTGATAGGTCGTGACATGTGTTCCCCAGCTGACTCCGTCACATCACCCCCCCCCCTCTCCATTCTGTTTTTCGGTCAGTATTACTTCATGTTCGTACATGTGTGTCAGACACACAATTCCTATACGATTGCTCGGTGTAAATTCCGTTGTGTTTCTTCGCTGCCTCACTTTCTAGCGTCAGGTTGCCTTCTTTACTACATCACAAAGTCCTCATTGTTGTCCATCAGTCACAACTGCATGCTGTTTTCTCACTTTGTTATAGGTTATCATCTGTCAAATTCAATGTTGCTTGCTTTACCCATCCAGCTGGCCCACCGTATGATAACTGGTACAGTCATAAATGCATGTGTATATACATACGTTCCATCATGTCATGCTGTCATCACATACTAGGTTCAGCATTCATTACTTAGACATAATTACCCATCACCTGTCACAGAGTGGCGCCTTTCCCCTCCACATATGGTTGTACCCAAGCCGTGAATTTTTCATCTGATGTATATTCATACGCTCGGTACCTGGTGTTGTGATGTAACTACATTAACACTTATGTTATCTCTCCTTCCATCTCAGTCATGTCACATCCTTGCGTTGCTGGTATTCATTTCTTTTGATCCCTCCAGGATTGCGATGCCACCACGGAAGCGACGGGTTGCGCCATCTGGTGCCGACATGCAGCCACGACAAAAGCGCTTTACCGCTGCCACGTCTGCTCTAGGGGGACCGGATATCGCTCCTCGCGTCCGAGGCCGTCCTGTCACGCGTCGCCAGGTACTCCCTGATGCTCCTGCCTCCACTGCTCTCAACCCAGAGGCCATCGTTTCTGCAGCTGATGCCATTGCCACAGCAGTCATGGCCCAACTGGAACCCTCGGGACGTTTGTTGCCAGTGCCGAGTGCGAGTGCAGACAGCCATGAGCAATTGCCTGACGGTGAGCTTGGTCACTCTGATGATGACATTACTTTTAGACCGTTAGATTATGTGAGTGATGAGGTGATGAATGTTCTGGGGGGGGTGATGTTCCACAGCAGTCTCCAGGCTATAATGTCATCAATCGACCACTAGGGGGCAACCTTCCCATTGAGCTAAAGCAACGCATTTGGAACGGCGATTTCATTCCCATGCACACATTCCTTAAAGAGCATGACTGGGAAGACTACCAAAATCAGCGGGTTTCATTGGAACTAACTCAAATAGGCACTCAGCAAGCATTGACTATGGCAAAGTCCCCTTCCAGTAAGCCCATTTCTTCGTATAGTCAGTGGGTCTCTGTATTCTCTATTTATGCAGCTGTCATGACAGAGCGCTTTCCCAACCTTGCACCTAGTCTCTTTAAACATATTTCCGACATTGTGGATATGGATCGTCGGTTTGGTGGAATGGCTTGGCGTTCCTATGATGAGTCTTTCTGCAGGGAGAAGAAAGCACACCAGTTGGAATTCGGCCATATTCACTGGGATCTCTGCTTTCGCTGCCTCGAGCTACCAACACAAGCAGGTCATCCTCCCTTTCTTAACCCGAACACCCGCAGCCCAATCATCCTGGGTGTTCCCTCCAGGACTGGGCGATACACCACTGGTCAGTGTTTCACTTTTGTAAAATCTGGCTCTTGCGGCAAACCAGCTTAGTCCCTACAAACACACATGTGCCAGATGCTCTGGTGCTCGCCCGTCCCGCAACTGTGGTCGTCGACCACCCATTACCAAGGGCAATCGTCCCACCGTCCAGCCACATGCTCCCAACGTCAATCAGACGAGACGTGCTCGCCGCTTACCTGCTCCATTATGACGAACAGGAATCAACCATTCTTCTCAATGGGTTCACCAACGGCTTTTCCCTTCACTATGATGGCCCACATAATTTTCGCACTTCAGGTAATCATCGTTCTGCTCTCCAGGTACAGTCTCTTATTGACGATAAACTACTAAAAGAAATTTCACTCGGACGCACTGCTGGGCCGTTTACTCAACCTCCATTCACCGACTTTCATTCATCCCCACTTGGTTTGATACCTAAACTTGACCTCGGTAAATTCAGACTCATAAATGATTTATCCTTCCCACGAGGTGACTCAATCAATTTTCATACTTCGAAACAGTTCACGAGTGTTCAGTATGAAACATTAGATCACGTGGTAGAACTTGTACATGAATGTGGACAGGGTTGTATCGTCGCTAAGGCTGACATTAAAGATGCGTTCTGGCTAATCCCCATTAACCCTCAAGATTATCATATGTTGGGCATGACATGGAATGGACAATTTTACTATGATAAGGTATTATCCATGGGATCTGCTATTAGCTGTCAAACTGTTGAGCGTTTCAGCAGGGCAGTCCAATGGATCCTACAGCAGCACTTCCCTGTCGACTGTGTCACACATTTACTGGATGATTTCATATTTGTTAGTGAAAATGAATCGGTTTGTCACAATTACCTCCAATCATTTGAGCAGCTGTCACTCCATCTCGGTATCCCTCTCAATCAGGAACACACGTGTATGCCCTCAACTTGCCAGACGGTATATGGCATTGAGATGGACACTCTAAAGTTAGAGCTCAGATTGTCAGCGGACAAGATAGCGAAGGCTACTATGTTAGTGGATCGCTTAGCAAAGTGTCGTACAGTAACTCTGCGTGAGTTACAAGGGGAAATCGGTTTTCTGAGTTGATGTTGTCTCGCCATAGCATGTGGACGTCCGTTTCTCAGACATTTAATTCAGCTGACCCGCGGTATTACCCGTCCACATCATTATGTCATTTTGAACAGTGAGGCACGAGCCGACTTACAAGTATGGAACACTTTCTTGTGTTCATTTAATGGAAAATCCATGTTCTTAGATCACAAATTTCTTTCCTCTGATACGATCAAGCTATACACAGATGCATCCAGTGACATTGGTTTCGCAGCAATATTTGGCAAAAAGTGGGTTGCTGGGAAATGGCATAGATCTTTTTCATCAGCTGACATCACAATCCTTGAACTATATCCAATAGTCTTGCTTACTTGAATGCTTGGTTACTATTTCGCTAATCATTGCATTCTATCCATGACAGACATTGCAGGCAAAAACTTGAAATAGTCAATAAGTTAAGCTCCAAGAATCAGCAAATCATGAAGCTGGTGCGAATGCTGGTGTTGTTCTGTTAAAAATAACATTCTGTTTCACTGTCAACATGTTCCAGGATATCGGAACATTATTGCTGATCACCTGTCTCGCTTTCAGATAGACGAGGCAAAACGTGCAGCCAGGTGGTTAGATACCGAACCTTGGGTCACTGAGGCCCACAGTGCTTCTCGATAAGAACGCGATTTAATTAGATCATCACAGGCTCCAAAGACGCGGGCTTCATACCGCTCGAGTCTTGGTACGCTCAACACTTATCTGGCACTCCGTGCACCTGGTACGGCCTCACATAGACAAACCGTTAACTTTCTGGTAGGATACATAAATATATACATACGTATATTTATGTATATATATATATATATATATATATATATATATATATATACATATATACATATATATATATATATATATATATATATATATAACAGTAGTGCAGCATATGTGCTGAAATAAACGCTAGCGGTCAACTGTCTGTGTAGTCCCAACTCCCCTTTCGCATTGTCAGAATGCTGTTGCATCAGCATATTGACACACTGCTTTGCATGTAATAACGACATTAGTAGGTTGACGACAAATGAAATACGAAATAAGCTTGAGAGGCAGTGTAATAATAATAATAATAACAATAATAATTATAATTATAATTATATTTTATGATCATACTAATTACATAATGATTACATTTAAAAATCGTCATAAATCAAGACAAACTCCATTCAGCAGCATTGATATATGCCTGTACAAAATACATAATTGCTAAAATTCCACAAATTACCGAACTGACACAGTGCACATTGGGAATTGCGCTGGTGGGATACTACATAAACATTGTCTAAGTGTAAGTGAAAGGGATGGAGATGCCCTTCAGTTAATATGGGAAAAGTCTTGAATTGCAAGCCTTGAATACCATGTAAGCATGGAAAGTGCTGGTCGTGCTAATTCGCCCAGTCGGAGTGTGGGTGCCCCTCGTGCCAATTGCCCCTATTGGGGGTGGCGGATAATTTAAGTCGTTAAATTAATAAAATGGATTAAATCAATGCAAATCTAGGAAAATAAACAAAGTCGTTGGAGCTTAAGTCGTTATTGATAGTCATTAACGCGCGAACACTAATCGTATACATATATGCGATAATGACTATAGCCAGGTATTCAATCATACGTCAGTGTGAGCTGCGTGGATCAATGTGTGGTGGAGTTAACCAAGGGTTGACACAGCATATATTCGTAGAGGATCCGAACCCGATGTATATTGATTGAGAGGCCAATGTTCCAGCAACTTAGCGTACCTACAACGATATGTGTCCGCTACGAAGTCCATGCACCAAAGTACTGACAATAATAGAGCCTGTAGTGGGTCACGATACATGGCGAGACTACACGCGACTGGAGCTGATTGGGGACTGGATACAAGAATAATATTCTAACGATTGATGAGAGTTGTAGCTTCCGACTGATGAATACTAGGAAAATCAGGTCATAAATATATTGTGTTATATCTTTCTGATCTTAAATGTCTGATATAATACTGAGTTTACCTCACTATCATAGACATATAGCGATTTACGTAGTGCAGATAATATACACGATTTTAGTAGGCCGTATGTGTCTTTTACGGATTTGCATTTTACATTGCTATATGTTGTGGTTTCGATAAGCACTTATATCTGACAAGTTGCCTAAATGCACATAATCATAATACATGTATACGTTTGCCCCAAACAGGTTGTACTGCACAAAAAAGGCACTCTTCATTATTAGTCAAGATGGCCAAACACAAGCACTTGCCGCTAATGCCATGGCAGCCACCAAAATAATCGATTACAATTCATGATTTCCGTGATCATTGTCACCGGCAAAGTGTTCCATTGATTCTGTTTGTAATAATCCTTCGGACAATATAACTGAAATACGCCATTTGGGAACAGTTTGATTATTGTAACCAAAAACAAAACAAAGTCCTATATGTTAACAAGGAGAATATGGAATGTCTGCCCCTATCTGCCTCCAGCCTCGTTTTCGCGTGCGAGACTCTATTCTTGAAGAAACGAACACCATCAGGACGAAATCATTTTGGCTGGTCTAAACCAGGGGGATTTATGCCTGCAGGAAAAAAACCGCCAAATTCGGCTCGTAGAACGGAATTTGCCGAAACTACCCGCGCCGCTCCCGTTTGGGAAATCAAAATGGCGCCAGTTATTCCGTCGCTCGATTTGGAAGAGACATACTTGTCGAACTACCGAGGCCAGAAAATTACCGTCGGACAAGCAGGGCCATGGCCCAACTTCCTGAGCCTACGACAGAGAGCGGGAATCGAGGTTATTACCTCTCTGTAAAGATCACGTCGGGAGGGTTAGCCGCGTTTCGGGCTATAAACGCTGATTCGCGAAAAGTATTTACGCACGACCCAGAAACGAAAAGTTACACTTGTGACCTAGTTTGAGAATTTGTTTTAAAACACCCACTGATTCGACAAACTCGCCTAACCGAAACGCGTGACTGTGGCCTAAATTTACATTGGTAAGATATAGATAATTAACGGTCGAGGCGGGATCATAATCTGATCGTAACGGTGTAGCGCTTACATTTTTCCGGCGTTATAAACGTTCCGATTGACGTTTCTGCGCAATAATTTTAAAATACGAAGTGGTTACGTAGCCGAGCATCGGAACCCTGTACCTCGGCGTTATAGGTCCGAGCACTCAACGCGCATGCGCCAATTGTCACGTGTTGCATCTTGCTTCCGCTCTTTCTCACGGCAGCCGAGCATGGGTTGAGGTTGGGATGAACGTAGGCGATGGTTTTGACGCAAATAAAGAAAAGAAAACAGCCGTGCAACTTTACATTGACCACAGGCGGGACTGTAAGACATCGGCTGCGTCGGTGGCTCTATATCCTGGCTGCGCTGGCAAGATTAAGCACAAGTACTTCGAAGACAAATGCCAGTCGATTCGGCTCACAGACAACTCGGCCCGGGCCGAGCCGGCTCAAGTCAAGATAACTCGTCGCCGATCATGAGACGACTCGGCGTCCATATGAGACAAGTGGGGACATTTGTTTACATTTTGCACCACCTCAATTTTGCTGTTATCACTATCTTTATCGAATTGCAATATGACATTTTTAACCACAGAATAAGTGTCAGTTTTATATTACAATAATAATAATATTATTCATGCTTTATGTTATTATACTAGTTATTGTTTTGCTTGACTGATTTTATGTTAGTGAAATAGTTATGTGCATTATTACGTTTTTAATACAGTATTTATTTATATAAAATGTATTAAAACTGCAATTAAAATATCGCAAGCATAATACCATAATGACCATAATTTTCATTTTTTTATTTGTTTGTTATAAGATGTATGTCATGTTGACTAAATTGTTTATGATTGATATTGTTTGCGTACATTTCATTATTTCATTAAATTAATAATTATCCCAGGCATAATTATGTTTTACAAATATAACCCCTTCTACCTTAGGTATTACGCAGTTCCTGCTGTTAAATACTAGATTATCCGAAAATCTCACGTGTCATGATAACCCTTTTGTGCAATGTTTTTAAAATTAATTTATCTATGTATTTGTATTGAGCATCGAAAATAAATTCACCGTCATGTCATGTATATGTTTTACATTTCTCCTCTTACATAAACACTGTATATAATCAAAACACTGCAACCATAACGAAACTCAAAACTGGCAGTGTTGACTACATGAGCTATTTTCCCATTTCGCTACATTACCCACTAATCTAGCATGTGTCATAGTAACCCTTTTGTATAACTATATAACTAGTATTATGCCATTTGTGAAATGTATATATGTTTTACATTTCTCCTTTCTTACTGTTATGCTTATATTATGCATATTTACATTACTGTGACAGATTTCAAGTGCATGACATGTAGTTATATACCCTGTTAATAATGTCGGTATGGCATCAGTTGCCATAAATTAGTAATGTATTCTAGATAATAGAGATCACGTAGCAAGTTTGTTTTACATTAGTGCAATACACGAGTATGCTTTACATTACTGTGTCAGATTGCAAGTCGATTTATCTTCGCGCATGACGCGTACATACGTCACTTAATTTTTTTAAAGGACAAACAAAGTTAACTTTTACGTAGCATACACCTAATAGAGTTAATATAAAGTAACAATTTCCACATATACTCAATTTTTTAACGCCAGCGGTTTGCCAGAAAAATATTTTTTAACACCCAGCTATCCAAATTCTATGCGCTACCCCATCTTAGACGAAGAATGACGTCACGACGGTGATCGAGGCGCTCTCCACGTAGATTCCCTGCATAGGGTTTGGCTATTGTCATGAAATGGCTGCAACTCGGCAACGCGCGTAACATGCTGATGACGGTAATATAAAGTTGTCTATTATTGTTATCGCTGAAATCATCCCATCAACTGATGATACATGTCTACATCAAAGCATTTCTCCTCAAAATGGACCGAGCAAATTGACAAACAGTACGCCCGCAAATCACCAACGTGAATCCATTGCTTCAATACTACCGGTTGTTTCAACTATTATTGCAACCGTATGCCGAACACGAAGGCATAATTACTAAAGTTTACCATAGATTTAACCACAGATTTAGATATACGTCAATAAGCAGCCTATGGCGACGTCTAGACCATCGTGGATTTCGTTAGAATTTTAGACTTTAAATTCACAATCTGAGTAAACTGCTGACGTTAAAAAATTGAGTATATGTGGAAATTGTTACTTTGTATAAACTCTATTAGGTGTATGACACGAAACCGTAGCCTTTTTTTGTCCTTTAAATATTAATGTTACCCAGGTAATCCATCATTGTAGAGATGTTCTTTTGTCATCTTCCAGTAATACACTGCTTCATACAATATTGCTACATTACACATGTGTGTATTTAATAATTCTAAATAAAGTAATACAGCAGATATATAATTTCAGGAAACAGCAACTATATTCGTATTACTTGTGCCACAGCAAGTATTATATAAGCTGCAAATAAATATCTTCTAAAGTACACATATTACTTATAATCTTTTTCTAATGGAACTGGCTCTATTAAAATGATAATATTAAATTTACTACATAAAAACATGAAGTCCATAAATCATTCTTCTATACTACAGCAATTACAATCTGCAGTTCTCAAAACGCAATTACTTTGGCCTGTTATGCCCTATGAATAAAATAAATTCATCAACCAGACATATGCTGTAGACTATGATGCCCCTGTTGTTTCTTTCGGTGCTCGTGTAATTATTAATGCTCCTATTTATTAATTATAATGTCGTTATGGGTATATATTACTTACTTAGATTCATACCATTAACGCAAAAAACATTTATAATCATGCAATTGGGCTTATAAATTTTAAGTATTTATTTCATTTTTTCCATAGGCTATGACTTGTTATAATGGACTTATAAATATTAATCGAATTTCCTTATGAATCGCTAGTAGCAGTAGTACGATTACGCACCCGTACTGATACTGATGCGAAGGGTAACGTGAAAGTACGACCAAGAAATTGCCTGTGCGTTGAATGCTCGGACCTTTATCACAAACAAACACGGTTCCGATGCTCGGCCTGCTGCACCGCGTCCGAGCACCGGGGAAAGTCAAAGTAGGCGCATGCGCGTTGAGTGCTCGGACCTTTATCACCAGCGAACACGGTTCCGATGCTCGGCTACGCAACAACGTCCTTTAAAATAATCAATGTGCAGCGAAAGAACAAAGCATTTGTGGCATAAATACCACAGGTTGTTCGAGAGGATGTACACAACCTCTCAACAAAGTTATTTGTTGCAAATTAACATGATGCAAACAAGTTTTGAGGCATATTTTGATAGCAAGCGTAAATCACGTTACTGTAGGGCGCCATAATCCGTGACATTTAAAGAAATTCTTCACAGTAATCATTACAGGAACAACCCGTGGCATTCCTACCGAAAATCCTTTGTCGTTTCGCTGGACATTGATGATTTTGCATGTATTGCTCATGCGCAGAAACGTCAATCGGAACGGTTTTAGCGACCGGAAAAATGTAAGCGCGACAAAGGAACGACCGTAACGGGTGAGTGCACAATCACAAAGAGCGAGGAGGATTAAACGGTACTCACCTGGAGATCAAGACGATATTCGTGTGCTTCCAAGCGCGCAAGAAAAGTAACGCCGGGCACGCCGCTAGATAAACAAATGAAAGTAGTAGATAAGTCGAACTTGAAAACCATAAAATTATAATTAATTGCAAATTCCGATTACCGCTGCAGGCAATTGTACTGTCATTTGTAAAAAAAATTGGCTCTGGCATCTGGTACTGTGATTGGTTGGCTAAAATATGCGTAGTGATATGTTGTGCTGTAGTAGTTCAGGGTTTGATCGGGCACATCAGCCAGATCGTACTGAAGACCAGCCTTGGCAATTATACAAATATTATGCAATTTATAATGTTACACAAACTTATTTATTCATTTTCAGCCGTAGAGTGGCATCTTGGCAGCTGGAAGTGCCAGTAATACAAAAGACTCTTAACACCCTGGAAGATTTACGGATGACAGCAACACTTGTCTAAAGTCTACCAGTTACGCCGCTGAAATTGTACATTTGAACATTGCGGGCGATAATACAGGCCTTTTCATTGTTCGCGTCAGCATAGTCACCATACAATGACGGGTAGCCCTTGTAAACTGTTTACTAAAGGTGCTGTCACACGTCCGAGAGACTCGTACGAGTGACTCGGATGAAACCATGAAAATCGTATGTGTGACACAAAATCGGACGTAAAATCGTACGTGTGACCGGTATGTCCGAGTCACTCGTACGAGGCACTCGTACGAGTGACTCGGAGTTAACAACCAATGAGATGACAGCACTGAATTGAAATTCGACCTTCTTAAAAATGGCAGATACTGATTTGCAAAACTCTCGCTTCAAATTTTTGTCGAGCTTTACCGTGAACATTTCGCTATTGAATGGTGCAAACCCACGTTACAAAGACAGAGGCATCGGTTACGAATAGCCTGCAAGTTCTCATTATTGACGCCCCTTGAAGGTATGCTCACAAAAATGGAGGAATGTATCTAAGAAATTCCGTAGCAACGCCAAGCCCAAGGCAACGTCGTTGTCGTCGTCATCGGCGTCGAATGATGGCTAGATCGTTCAAACTTCAATGTCAGAGCCCTGTCAGAAGTAAGTAGAGACAGCGACATCATGAAATTAGGATCACTCGATTAACTATTGTTTAGTTACAATCGAGTCGGGAGAGTTGCGTAAATGACGTCATAAGGTGAAGGCCTTTACAGACGCACACGTGCTTCTTTACGGCAATGGCTGACAGTTGAAGCAGCAGCAGTGAAGAAGAATATGCAATTTTGCTCGGTGCAATGGCTGTGCTGCAGCAAATTAATGACGAAGAAGAGAAAGAAAAGATGAAGAAACGGAAAAGATGGTGGGTTCGCCTAAGCATTGCGCGGCGCCAGCAGTCCGGCGCATTCCATGCTCTGGTAAAGGACATTAAAGTGGAGGACTCCAGAACATTTCCAAACGTTGTCCGGATGGATGCACAACAATTTCAATATCTTCTTCGCCGGTAATTGTCCACAAAGACACAGCCATGGGCGACGCAATACCACTTGCTGAGCGCCTTGCTGTAACTCTTCGATTTTTAGCGACGATATATTACATAATTTATTGTGTGAACATTATGTTGACGTTTCAATTATTTGATTGCTTTAGTATAATGTTTGGCTTGGCTTCAGCTATTATCGTTTATTTTATACGCATTAGCTGGACCTGTGCAATCTACAAAGAGCAGCAACCATCTGCAGATTGCGCAGGTAAGGCGTGTCTATTTATAGCTTGGACCTGGTTGCCACGCGAATATTGGTGCACGTTGTCATTGCTAAACTTCAGACAGAGCTTAGTCACAGGTTTGTTGTCATAGATTGCCTATCTACCAAGGTATGTTATACAGTAATGAAATGCGGTGAGAACTTGAGAATCTTGTCTTTTCGGTACACTGGCCAACACTCCTGGTGGAGTCAAACGGTCACAAATGTGGTCAGAACAAATGTTTTTTTATGTAGGTGGTGTAGACATTAATTGTAATTAACATGACATTTTTGTTTTAGCATTGTTAACCACTTAAAATATTTATATGAAATATCAGGTATACCATCAGGCTTGTATCAGTAATGTTTCATAAATGGATTATTTATTGTCCATAAAAATAAACCCCTACTTGGTAACAACCAAACCTACAAACAAGCTACCTGGGGCAGTTTGTCACAAAAACAGTATTCACTATTATACACTGTTGATATTCTGTGAATGCATTTGTTTGGTAAATAAAAGGTTTGCATGGCCTTGTCGTGTCTTACACGCAACAGCTGTTACTATGTGCAAGCATGGGGGTGCATAATTTATACTATTGTTAGTGGTTTATGGTCATCTTGGCTTAATTTAAAACTAGGTTGTCTGTTCCTTGATTAGCTTGGGTACATAATTATCATCACTGTGTTTGCTAAATAAGTTGCAATTTGTATCAGTATTGTGAGCAGTATATATTTATGGTTTTGTTTACAATTTAAATATTTCATGTACACAACAATAACATTGTAAACTGGTTTACATAGGCTTGGCTAACTGAAGTGCAATTTACATGCTAGCAACATTATCATTATAATAAGTGTCGAATACACCTCACTTTGCTTTACTAGAATCATAATTCAGAGAAAAACAACTAAGCGGATGGTGATAGGATTTGATGGTGAAAATTAATAATCAAGTAATGCAGTGATTGATTTACCACACATTCTATGGAGGAATGTTAATTTATCATTAATTTTTGCAACAGGAATCCAGGGTACACACATATTTAAAAACCAATCAACCACACAAACATCTGTTCCAGAATGTGACCCATCCCGAAATAGTCCATGGTATGAACCTAAGTTTGAACATATATAAATACATGTCTAAAAAATGCACTGAACACTTAGTCCACTCTGGATTCCTACAACCCTGATAAAATATAATCACTGCAATACTTGTGACTAGTAATGTTAATTCACACACATTTATTTTTACAAATGCAATTTATTATTTCATGATACATGTCCTATAGGTAACATGTACCAATCTCTTGAGTATCAGTACGTACATGATTGGTCATACTACCATTGAGAAGATAATCCCATAGACATGTTCAGCAATCTATCTTGTACTGGAGGACAGATACATAAAGGTGTAGAGTTGGGCTGTTTATAAAGTCATGAATTAGGTTAATAATAAATAACACATCTTCATAAATCATTTAGTCATAAGGTGTTAAAACATTAATTAAATATATGAAAATGTCAGATAAAGCAATATGGTCGGTTGCCCATAATAATAAAAAAAACATTTCCTTTTGTTGTATAGCAATCCATGAAAGGAAGCTGTGTGACCCTGACAATGTTTTTACATCAAATTATATTTTCTTGCATCTATGAACATAATGCCAAACGATTTGGACCACACTTTTAGACAGAGTGAAGTTCATAACTATAAGGAATCTAAATATAATGAGCAATTGCTTAGTTAAGAGGAACAACTGTGAAATCCCAATTCTGGCTTGAACAATATCATACTACTATAGACAAAAGAAACAATGGGTATAATGAAGTAGTAGACAATGTCCCAGCTTCTGAAACAATATTGTATTATTTTATTTATGTGTTGTCATCTCATCAACATACATTTCAAATGAGCGGCAACATACAAATAAGTGTTCACACCAATATCACTCCTTCGGTTGGAACCAGTGATAAAATTATGTAGTCTTCATGCAAGATATCCATAATTTGTATCATAATTTCGTCCATGCATCATTGTAGCCTTTTTCTGGAAAAAAGGGCAGAGACAATCACTTGTATGTATATTACACATTTGTATTATTAATAACACATACCCCATACATATATGAGGCTCTTATCAGAGTTATTTCATATTTATTATATGTATATCATGTGCTGATTCTGTAACACTTATTATGTTACATTTATGCAAACAGACTGTTACGGAACTACAATAAATACCTTTTAAAATAAAATAGACTCAAAAATATCAACAACAAAAACGTGACGGTTAAAAACCGTGTGTTCTATCTGCACGATAGACTGCAGTAACTATCCTTCCAATCGTGTCCATACATTTTTATTCATATTGTTTTCATATCACATCTATGTACTAAATCAGTCACACCTATTACATTAAGGTTAAGCAAACACCATGTTACAAAACTAGAAAATATTTCTATTAAAACAGATGGCAAATTCAAATGCTCACAAAAACGTCATGTTAAAAACAGTGTGTCCGACCTGAAATGACAGCACATTACATTTGTCTCGTGTCATGAGCCACCGATACAATGAAAAGCTGTTCCTTATCAGGTGTAAACAAGGGGTACGGACGAGGTTTACCTACTTTAAATTTCAGGTCATGAGTGTATATTTTGTATTTAATTATACATTCCAAAATTATTCTCAGTCAGTCAACAGTGCAGTGCAGTGCTCGTGGAAGTGTCATTCACTCATTGGTAACGTGTGTTCAGACGAGCACTGTTTTATGGATTAAAACGTTTAAAATACAAATATTGTGGGAAACTAAACAATAGTTAATCGAGTGATCCTAATTTCATGATGTCGCTGTCTCTACTTACTTCTGACAGGGCTCTGACATTGAAGTTTGAACGATCTAGCCATCATTCGACGCCGATGACGACGACAACGACGTTGCCTTGGGCTTGGCGTTGCTACGGAATTTCTTAGATACATTCCTCCATTTTTTGTGAACATACCTTCAAGGGGCGTCAATAATGAGAACTTGCAGGCTATTCGTAACCGATGCCTCTGTCTTTGTAACGTGGGTTTGCACCATTCAATAGCGAAATGTTCACGGTAAAGCTCGACAAAAATTTGAAGCGAGAGTTTTGCAAATCAGTATCTGCCATTTTTAAGAAGGTCGAATTTCAATTCAGTGCTGTCATCTCATTGGTTGTTAACTCCGAGTCACTCGTACGAGTGCCTCGTACGAGTGACTCGGACATACCGGTCACACGTACGATTTTACGTCCGATTTTGTGTCACACATACGATTTTCATGGTTTCATCCGAGTCACTCGTACGAGTCTCTCGGACGTGTGACAGCACCTTTAGTAAACAGTTTACAAGGGCTACCCGTCATTGTATGGTGACTATGCTGACGCGAACAATGAAAAGGCCTGTATTATCGCCCGCAATGTTCAAATGTACAATTTCAGCGGCGTAACTGGTAGACTTTAGACAAGTGTTGCTGTCATCCGTAAATCTTCCAGGGTGTTAAGAGTCTTTTGTATTACTGGCACTTCGGGCTGCCAAGATGCCACTCTACGGCTGAAAATGAATAAATAAGTTTGTGTAACATTATAAATTGCATAATATTTGTATAATTGCCAAGGCTGGTCTTCAGTACGATCTGGCTGATGTGCCCGATCAAACCCTGAACTACTACAGCACAACATATCACTACGCATATTTTAGCCAACCAATCACAGTACCAGATGCCAGAGCCAATTTTTTTTTACAAATGACAGTACTATTGCCTGCAGCGGTACTCGGAATTTGCAATTAATTATAATTTTATGGTTTTCAAGTTCGACTTATCTACTACTTTCATTTGTTTATCTAGCGGCGTGCCCGGCGTTACTTTTCTTGCGCACTTGGAAGCACACGAATATCGTCTTGATCTCCAGGTGAGTACCGTTTAATCCTCCTCGCTCTTTGTGATTGTGCACTCACCCGTTACGGTCGTTCCTTTGTCGCGCTTACATTTTTCCGGTCGCTAAAACCGTTCCGATTGACGTTTCTGCGCATGAGCAATACATGCAAAATCATCAATGTCCAGCGAAACGACAAAGAATTTTCGGTAGGAATGCCACGGGTTATTCCTGTAATGATTACTGTGAAGAATTTCTTTAAATGTCACGGATTATGGCGCCCTACACTAACGTGATTTACGCTTGCTAACAAAATATGCCTCAAAACTTGTTTGCATCATGTTAATTTGCAACAAATAACTTTGTTGAGAGGTTGTGTACATCCTCTCGAACAACCTGTGGTATTTATGCCACAAATGCTTTGTTCTTTCGCTGCACATTGATTATTTTAAAGGACGTTGTTGCGTAGCCGAGCATCGGCACCGTGTTCGCTGGTGATAAAGGTCCGAGCACTCAACGCGCATGCGCCTACTTTGACTTTCCCCGGTGCTCGGACGCGGTGCAGCAGGCCGAGCATCGGAACCGTGTTTGTTTGTGATAAAGGTCCGAGCATTCAACGCACAGGCAATTTCTTGGTCGTACTTTCACGTTACCCTTCGCATCAGTATCATTACACGAGCACCGAAAGAAACAACAGGGGCATCATAGTCTACAGCATATGGCTGGTTGATGAATTTATTTTATTCATAGGGCATAACAGGCCAAAGTAATTGCGTTTTGAGAACTGCAGATTGTAATTGCTGTAGTATAGCAGAATGATTTATGGACTTCATGTTTTTATGTAGTAAATTTAATATTATCATTTTAATAGAGCCAGTTCCATTAGAAAAAGATTATAAGTAATATGTGTACTTTAGAAGATATTTATTTGCAGCTTATATAATACTTGCTGTGGCACAAGTAATACGAATATAGTTGCTGTTTCCTGAAATTATATATCTGCTGTATTACTTTATTTAGAATTATTAAATACACACATGTGTAATGTAGCAATATTGTATGAAGCAGTGTATTACTGGAAGATGACAAAAGAACATCTCTACAATGATGGATTACCTGGGTAACATTAATATTTAAAGGACAAAAAAAGGCTACGGTTTCGTGTCATACACCTAATAGAGTTTATACAAAGTAACAATTTCCACATATACACAATTTTTTAACGTCAGCAGTTTACTCAGAATGTGAATTTAAAGTCTAAAATTCTAACGAAATCCACGATGGTCTAGACGTCGCCATAGGTGAAGGGTTAATTTGGCTTGGCCATTCAGCGCGCGGCATTCTATATCTCGGTCAGCTTCCGGCGACGTCGTTAAGGGTCAACAACTTCGAGTCTTCGACAGTTCGTTCAGTTGGCGTGACATCTAGCATCTGCTTATTGACGTATATCTAAATCTGTGGTTAAATCTATGGTAAACTTTAGTAATTATGCCTTCGTGTTCGGCATACGGTTGCAATAATAGTTGAAACAACCGGTAGTATTGAAGCAATGGATTCACGTTGGTGATTTGCGGGCGTACTGTTTGTCAATTTGCTCGGTCCATTTTGAGGAGAAATGCTTTGATGTAGACATGTATCATCAGTTGATGGGATGATTTCAGCGATAACAATAATAGACAACTTTATATTTACCGTCATCAGCATGTTACGCGCGTTGCCGAGTTGCAGCCATTTCATGACAATAGCCAAACCCTATGCAGGGAATCTACGTGGAGAGCGCCTCGATCACCGTCGTGACGTCATTCTTCGTCTAAGATGGGGTAGCGCATAGAATTTGGATAGCTGGGTGTTAAAAAATATTTTTCTGGCAAACCGCTGGCGTTAAAAAATTGAGTATATGTGGAAATTGTTACTTTATATTAACTCTATTAGGTGTATGCTACGTAAAAGTTAACTTTGTTTGTCCTTTAAAAAAATTAAGTGACGTATGTACGCGTCATGCGCGAAGATAAATCGACTTGCAATCTGACACAGTAATGTAAAGCATACTCGTGTATTGCACTAATGTAAAACAAACTTGCTACGTGATCTCTATTATCTAGAATACATTACTAATTTATGGCAACTGATGCCATACCGACATTATTAACAGGGTATATAACTACATGTCATGCACTTGAAATCTGTCACAGTAATGTAAATATGCATAATATAAGCATAACAGTAAGAAAGGAGAAATGTAAAACATATATACATTTCACAAATGGCATAATACTAGTTATATAGTTATACAAAAGGTTTACTATGACACATGCTAGATTAGTGGGTAATGTAGCGAAATGGGAAAATAGCTCATGTAGTCAACACTGCCAGTTTTGAGTTTCGTTATGGTTGCAGTGTTTTGATTATATACAGTGTTTATGTAAGAGGAGAAATGTAAAACATATACATGACATGACGGTGAATTTATTTTCGATGCTCAATACAAATACATAGATAAATTAATTTTAAAAACATTGCACAAAAGGGTTATCATGACACGTGAGATTTTCGGATAATCTAGTATTTAACAGCAGGAACTGCGTAATACCTAAGGTAGAAGGGGTTATATTTGTAAAACATAATTATGCCTGGGATAATTATTAATTTAATGAAATAATGAAATGTACGCAAACAATATCAATCATAAACAATTTAGTCAACATGACATACATCTTATAACAAACAAATAAAAAAAATGAAAATTATGGTCATTATGGTATTATGCTTGCGATATTTTAATTGCAGTGTTAATACATTTTATATAAATAAATACTGTATTAAAAACGTAATAATGCACATAACTATTTCACTAACATAAAATCAGTCAAGCAAAACAATAACTAGTATAATAACATAAAGCATGAATTATATTATTATTATTGTAATATAAAACTGACACTTATTCTGTGGTTAAAAATGTCATATTGCAATTCGATAAAGATAGTGATAACAGCAAAATTGAGGTGGTGCAAAATGTAAACAAATGTCCCCACTTGTCTCATATGGACGCCGAGTCGTCTCATGATCGGCGACGAGTTATCTTGACTTGAGCCGGCTCGGCCCGGGCCGAGTTGTCTGTGAGCCGAATCGACTGGCATTTGTCTTCGAAGTACTTGTGCTTAATCTTGCCAGCGCAGCCAGGATATAGAGCCACCGACGCAGCCGATGTCTTACAGTCCCGCCTGTGGTCAATGTAAAGTTGCACGGCTGTTTTCTTTTCTTTATTTGCGTCAAAACCATCGCCTACGTTCATCCCAACCTCAACCCATGCTCGGCTGCCGTGAGAAAGAGCGGAAGCAAGATGCAACACGTGACAATTGGCGCATGCGCGTTGAGTGCTCGGACCTATAACGCCGAGGTACAGGGTTCCGATGCTCGGCTACGTAACCACTTCGTATTTTAAAATTATTGCGCAGAAACGTCAATCGGAACGTTTATAACGCCGGAAAAATGTAAGCGCTACACCGTTACGATCAGATTATGATCCCGCCTCGACCGTTAATTATCTATATCTTACCAATGTAAATTTAGGCCACAGTCACGCGTTTCGGTTAGGCGAGTTTGTCGAATCAGTGGGTGTTTTAAAACAAATTCTCAAACTAGGTCACAAGTGTAACTTTTCGTTTCTGGGTCGTGCGTAAATACTTTTCGCGAATCAGCGTTTATAGCCCGAAACGCGGCTAACCCTCCCGACGTGATCTTTACAGAGAGGTAATAACCTCGATTCCCGCTCTCTGTCGTAGGCTCAGGAAGTTGGGCCATGGCCCTGCTTGTCCGACGGTAATTTTCTGGCCTCGGTAGTTCGACAAGTATGTCTCTTCCAAATCGAGCGACGGAATAACTGGCGCCATTTTGATTTCCCAAACGGGAGCGGCGCGGGTAGTTTCGGCAAATTCCGTTCTACGAGCCGAATTTGGCGGTTTTTTTCCTGCAGGCATAAATCCCCCTGGTTTAGACCAGCCAAAATGATTTCGTCCTGATGGTGTTCGTTTCTTCAAGAATAGAGTCTCGCACGCGAAAACGAGGCTGGAGGCAGATAGGGGCAGACATTCCATATTCTCCTTGTTAACATATAGGACTTTGTTTTGTTTTTGGTTACAATAATCAAACTGTTCCCAAATGGCGTATTTCAGTTATATTGTCCGAAGGATTATTACAAACAGAATCAATGGAACACTTTGCCGGTGACAATGATCACGGAAATCATGAATTGTAATCGATTATTTTGGTGGCTGCCATGGCATTAGCGGCAAGTGCTTGTGTTTGGCCATCTTGACTAATAATGAAGAGTGCCTTTTTTGTGCAGTACAACCTGTTTGGGGCAAACGTATACATGTATTATGATTATGTGCATTTAGGCAACTTGTCAGATATAAGTGCTTATCGAAACCACAACATATAGCAATGTAAAATGCAAATCCGTAAAAGACACATACGGCCTACTAAAATCGTGTATATTATCTGCACTACGTAAATCGCTATATGTCTATGATAGTGAGGTAAACTCAGTATTATATCAGACATTTAAGATCAGAAAGATATAACACAATATATTTATGACCTGATTTTCCTAGTATTCATCAGTCGGAAGCTACAACTCTCATCAATCGTTAGAATATTATTCTTGTATCCAGTCCCCAATCAGCTCCAGTCGCGTGTAGTCTCGCCATGTATCGTGACCCACTACAGGCTCTATTATTGTCAGTACTTTGGTGCATGGACTTCGTAGCGGACACATATCGTTGTAGGTACGCTAAGTTGCTGGAACATCGGCCTCTCAATCAATATACATCGGGTTCGGATCCTCTACGAATATATGCTGTGTCAACCCTTGGTTAACTCCACCACACATTGATCCACGCAGCTCACACTGACGTATGATTGAATACCTGGCTATAGTCATCAAGCGGCACTTCAACACTTTTTGCAAGCAGCTTCCATGAAATGTACAACTGTATGAAACTCCATACCGGATCGGCCGTCGCCCGGGTTACCAAGGACCGCGCTGCTCGACCTCATCTTCCGTCGACAGTGGAAAATCAGCTAGGAAGAAGAAGACAAAGAAGACAACTACTGACAATTGGACAATGGAACGTCAGGACTCTCCTCGACCGAGATGGAGCTAACCGACCAGAAAGACGTACAGCACTAGTCGCAATGGAACTTGCCAAATACAACATCGACATCGCCGCCCTATGTGAAACAAGGTTCTCATAGTCTGGTAGTCTCGACGACTTGGAATACTCTTTCTTCTGGAGTGGCAAACCCGAAGGAGAAAGAAGGGAGGCAGGAGTGGGCTTTGCCATCAAGAAGGATATCGTCACAAAGCTGACAGAAATGCCACGGCCAGTAAGTGACAGAATCATGACGATGAGACTACCTCTGAGCAAGGACAACTTTGCTACAATTATCAGCGTGTACGCTCCAACAATGACAAACCCAGATGAAAACAAGGAGGCCTTCTACAACCAGCTGGCAAGTGTGCTCAGTGGCATCCCTCGTACAGATAAGTTACTGCTGATAGGAGACTTCAATGCGAGGATAGGAAGAGAAAATGACAAGTGGCCCTTGGTCATGGGCAAACATGGGATTGGGAAATGCAACTCCAATGGCGAGCTTCTACTGGCTCTGTGCTCTGAGTTCGAACTGATAGTGACGAACACCATGTTCAAGCAGAAGGATGAACGCAAGACCACCTGGATGCATCCTCGTTCGAAACATTGGCATATGATCGACTTCATCATCACGAGGTGTCGGGATAAGATGGACATCCACAGTACCCGAGTCATGCGTGGAGCAAACTGCTGGACTGATCACCAGATGCTAAGGTCAAAAGTGGCTTTCAGAATACGACAAAAGCACAACAGGCAAGGGACAAGTAAGCCGACCAAGCTGAACATTGCAAAACTAAGTACCACCAGCCATAGGGAGAGTTTTGAGCAGGAGATAGACAGTGCTCTCGCCCAATGGGAGGAGAAGGAAAACTCAACACCAGATGAGGAATGGGCTGCTCTGCAGCAGGTCGTGTACAACACAGCCAAGACATATCTTGGCAAGCCAGACAGAAAAGACCAGGACTGGTTCGACCCCAACGACCAGGAGCAACAGACTCTTATGAACAGAAGAGACCAAGCCCACCAGAGAGTGTTGCAAACCAGGAGCACCAGGTCCACCACTGCAGCATACAAAGATGCCTGCAGATTGCTACAAAAACACACGCGTGCACTGAAGTCAGACTGGTGGGAAAGGAAGGCAGTGGAGCTGCAGAGAGCTGCTGACAGTAACAACATCAATGGCTTCTACAATGGGCTGAAGGAAGTGTGGGGTCCCAAAAAGAAGGGATCTGTTCAACTGAAATCATCAGATGGAATGGAGACCTTCTCTGACAGCAAGAGAGTTGTGGCAAGATGGAGTGAACACTTCCAGAAGCTACTCAACGTCCTTGGCGACATAGATCATGAAGCTCTGGACAACATCCCGCAGCGCATTATCAAGACAAGCCTCGATGAGATTCCAACTATGGATGAGATGGCTAGAGCAATCGTCGGCCTGAAAGATGGCAAAGCACCTGGAGGAGATGGAATTCCTGCAGAAGTATGGAAGCACGGAGGAGAAAATCTGTTCAGCAGACTGCACCAACTAATCACCAATGCCTGGGAGGTGGGTTCTGTACCACAAGCATGGAAGGATGCCAGCATTGTAACCATCTACAAGAAAGGTGATCGAACAGACTGTGGGAACTACAGAGGAATCTCTCTTCTTTCCATAGCGGGCAAGATCTTCGCGAGGATCCTCCTCAACAGACTATCTACTCACATAACACCAGAGGTAGTTCCGGAGACACAATGTGGCTTCAGAGGTAACTGGAGCACCGTGGATATGATATTTTGTCTCCGACAACTACAAGAAAAGTGCATTGAGCAGGACCGACCACTGTACATGGTATTTGTCGACTTCAGCAAGGCGTTTGATACAGTTGGGAGGACCGGGCTATGGCAGCTACTGAGGAAGTATGGCTGCCCAGAGAAGTTCACAACAATGATCGAGGCACTACATACTGGAATGATGGCAAATGTTAGTGTTGAAGGAGAAGTCTCGGAATCGTTCAGTGTCACAAATGGGGTCAAGCAAGGTTGTGTACTGGCCCCCGCACTCTTCTCTATCTTCCTTTCAGCAATGCTCGACGAGGCTTTCCGAGACATGGGGGATGGCATCTACATACAGTCCAGACAGAACGCTGACCTATTCAACGTCGCTCACTTCAGAGCAAAGACCAAGACTACTCGGATACTGATGAGAGAGCTGCTATTCGCAGATGACAGTGCACTGGTTGCACACTCTGCTGAAGAGATGCAGAAAATAGTGGATGCTTTCTCCGATGCGTCAAAGAAGTTCGGCCTGAAGATTAACATCAAGAAGACCGAGGTGCTGTACCAATCCAACTCTACAAGAACCCGAGAGGAGGATATCATGGTTGATGGAAACAAGCTGAACTCTGTTCTAGAATTCACCTACCTCGGAAGCACTATATCAAGTGACGGATGCATTGGCGACGAAATACAGAGGAGGATGGCCAAGGCTAGTGCATCTTTCGGCCGACTACGCCAGAGACTTTGGAACAACCACCATGTGTCCATGCGGGTTAAAGGCAAGATATACCGTGCAATCGTGCTGTCCACCCTCCTATACGGAGCTGAGGCCTGGACAGTGTACAGACGACAGGTTAAAAAGCTACATGCCTTCATGATGCGACATCTGCGTTCGATCATGAGGATAACCTGGATGGACAAAGTGACAAACAAGGAAATACTAGAACGAACAGGGCTGCCATCTATGGAAGATCTTCTGATCAGAAAGAATCTCCGGTGGACTGGACACCTCATGAGGATGTCACCAGACAGGCTACCGAAGCAGGTTCTCTACTCTCAACTGTCTTCTGGTCAGAGAAAGAGAGGGCGCCCTCGTCTCCGGTTCAAAGATACCATCAAGAGAAACCTAAAGATGAGAGACATAAAGATTGACTCATGGACATCACTCTCACAGCAGAGAGACAAATGGAGAGCAAGAGTCAAGTGATGGAAGCAGTCTTTGTCGCTTCGCGACCGACAGCACGATGAGTCATTATCGCATATATGTATACGATTAGTGTTCGCGCGTTAATGACTATCAATAACGACTTAAGCTCCAACGACTTTGTTTATTTTCCTAGATTTGCATTGATTTAATCCATTTTATTAATTTAACGACTTAAATTATCCTCCACCCCCGATTGGGGCAATTGGCACGAGGGGCACCCACACTCCGACTGGGCGAATTAGCACGACCAGCACTTTCCATGCATACATGGTATTCAAGGCTTGCAATTCAAGACTTTTCCCACATTAACTGAAGGGCATCTCCATCCCTTTCACTTACACCTAGACAATGTTTATGTAGTATCCCACCAGCGCAATTCTCAATGTGCACTGTGTCAGTTCGGTAATTTGTGGAATTTTAGCAATTATGTACTTTGTACAGGCATATATCAATGCTGCTGATTGGAGTTTGTCTTGATTTATGACGATTTTTAAATGTAATCATTATGTAATTAGTATGATCATAAAATATAATTATAATTATTATTGTTATTATTATTATTATTACACTGCCTCTCAAGCTTATTTCGTATTTCATTTGTCGTCAACCTACTAATGTCGTTATTACATGCAAAGCAGTGTGTCAATATGCTGATGCAACAGCATTCTGACAATGCGAAAGGGGAGATGGGACTACACAGACAGTTGACCGCTAGCGTTTATTTCAGCACATATGCTGCACTACTGTTATATGTATATGTATATGTATATGTATATGTATATGTATATGTATATGTATATGTATATGTATATGTATATGTATATGTATATGTATATGTATATGTATATGTATATGTATATGTATATGTATATGTATATGTATATGTATATGTATATATATATATATATATATATATATATATATATATATATGAATATGTATATATGTATATATATATATATATATATATATATATATATATATATATATATATATATATATATACATAAATATAGATATGTATATATTTATGTATCCTACCAGAAAGTTAACGGTTTGTCTATGTGAGGCCGTACCAGGTGCACGGAGTGCCAGATACGTTTTGAGCCTACCAAGACTCGAGCGGTATGAAGCCCGCGTCTTTGGAGCCTGTGGTGATCTAATTAAATCGCGTTCTTATCGAGAAGCACTGTGGGCCTCAGTGACCGAAGGTTCGGTATCTAACCACCTGGCTGCACGTTTTGCCTGAATGTTATCTTTAACAGAACAACACCAGCATTCGCACCAGCTTCATGATTTGCTGATTCTTGGAGCTTAACATATTGACTATTTCAAGTTTTTGCCTGCAATGTCTGTCATGGATAGAATGCAATGATTAGCGAAATAGTAACCAAGCATTCAAGTAAGCAAGACTATTGGATATAGTTCAAGGATTGTGATGTCAGCTGATGAAAAAGATCTATGCCATTTCCCAGCAACCCACTTTTTGCCAAATATTGCTGCGAAACCAATGTCACTGGATGCATCTGTGTATAGCTTGATCGTATCAGAGGAAAGAAATTTGTGATCTAAGAACATGGATTTTCCATTAAATGAACACAAGAAAGTGTTCCATACTTGTAAGTCGGCTCGTGCCTCACTGTTCAAAATGACATAATGATGTGGACGGGTAATACCGCGGGTCAGCTGAATTAAATGTCTGAGAAACGGACGTCCACATGCTATGGCGAGACAACATCAACTCAGAAAATCGATTACCCCTTGTAACTCACGCAGAGTTACTGTACGACACTTTGCTAAGCGATCCACTAACACACACACACACACACACACACACACACACACACACACACACACACACACACACAAACAAACACACACATACACACCAGCACACCAGCGCACACTCACTACACACATAGCACACCCACGCACGCACGCACACACACCCACACACACACAAACACACACACACAAACACACACACACACACATACACACCAGTACACCAGCGCACACTCACTACACACATAGCACACACACGCACGCACGCACGCACACACACACACCCACACACACACCCACACACACACACACACACACACACACACACACACACACACACACACACACATAGGCACACACACACATACCCACACAGATATACACATATACAAACAAACAAAACACATACAAGCGCAAGCATATGCTCGCACGCAAGCCCGCACCCATACATACACACACACACACACACACACACACACACACACACATATATATATATATATATTTATATATATATATAAATATATATATATATATATATATATATATATATATATATATATTTATATATATATATGTATATATATATATATATATATATATATATATATATATATATAATATATATAATATTATGTATACTCGATTACACTTATTTAAAACCCATTCCACCTACCTACCTGAGACTTGGAATATGTTCTTGGTTGCTGAAGCACGAAACTAACGTTCCTACCCAACGGTCCATTTTATTGTGTATTCGTAGCAACAAGTAACACGAGTTATCTTCACCGGAATGCTATAAAAAGTTGTTTACCATCATAAAAGTTGCTAGATTATACTTGAACAATAACACGGCAGCGCTCGTCAATCAACGTCAATGTTCGCCGTGACACTAACATTCTTGAAACGAAAAACATGTGGTGCATGTTGTTAGCGGAGAGTTGCCCACCGAGAGGTCAACTTTGACCTATACCTGACTTTCAAGATCTGATCTTGTCCACGAACTGAAAATGTATAATCAGAAGTGGATACTACGTACCCAAATACCCCTATAAAGAGGCACTACACGTAACTCTGTGGTTCTAAAGTATTTTTTATATTTGACAAGTGGCCATCTAGGATTTATGCAAATTACCAGAATTACTCGAAGTTACCTTTTGGGCTGAATTTGCGCTAACACCTAATGAGTACAAATCAAACAAAATGTTAGTAAATATATTGTTCATGACTTGAAGAATGGTTTATTTTAGTATGATTTACTTACTTTGGAGCATATTTATCGAAGCCAGTACGACTTTTAGACCCGTCGTCTACGGGCCTTGGTCACGTACTGGTGTCACGTGTGTTGTCTCAGATGGATCCACGAAGATAACCATCTACCGGAAGCCGACGCACACGGACCAGTACCTCAACTTCAAGTCACACCACCTTCTAACACACACACGATCAGTGGCACGCACTCTAACCAACAGGGCCCAGCAGTATGTCACCACAGCTGAAGACAGGAAATCAGAACTGGCACATGTCCACAACGCCCTGAGAGCCAACGGATACCCAGAGTGGGCGCTTGCACCTCCACCATCCAGTGCAAAAAGACCACCTAACACGAACAACAACCCACGAAGATCTGTGTTGCGACTACCATATGTTGCAGGACTATCAGAACAGCTTGGCCGGATTTATAAGTCACACAACATACACATGTACCACAAGCCGGCGAACACCCTCCGCTCGATGATAGTACACCCCAAAGACAAAACACCCAAAGAACACCAATGTGGAACCATCTATAACATCACGTGTGACGTCGACATAGGTGAAACTAAGAGAACATTCAGCCAGAGATTCAAAGAACACACAAACCTGGGCCACAGGACACTCAGTGTCCATGAAGAACACTAAAGTACTGACCCGTGAATCCAACTGGCACAAGAGAAAAGTGAAGGAGGCCACATACATCAAACAGAGAGCCCCTACCATGAACAGAGATCAGGGATACCATCTGCCTGCCATCTACAATCAAATCATCCCGCCGAAATATGAGGCAACACACGTGACACCAGTACGTGATCAAGGCCCGTAGACGACGGGTCGAAAGGTCGTACTCGAGTCAAATATGCTCCAAAGTAAGTAAATCATACTGAAATAAACCAAATGTTCATAGGATAGAACATTTATAGGTTCACTTTTGAACACATGTGACAGTCAAATGGACAAGTTCGAACAACTTTGGCTGCGTTGAGAGGAAATATTTAGACACTCAAATATACACACATATTTGAATACATAAATGCATGCATACGTGCATGCACACATACACATACATACGTACATTGATACATCCACGCACACATGCACACACATACATACATCCATTCATTTATACATACATCATACATACATACATACATACATACATACATACATACATACATACATACATACATACATACATACATACATACATACATACATACATACATACATACATCCATTAATTCTTACATACCTCATACATACATCATCATGCTGTCGGTCGCGAAGCGACAAAGACTGCTTCCATCACTTGACTCTTGCTCTCCATTTGTCTCTCTGCTGTGAGGGTGATGTCCATGAGTCGATCTTTATGTCTCTCATCTTCAGGTTTCTCTTGATGGTATCCTTGAATCGGAGACGAGGGCACCCTCTCTTTCTGTGACCAGAAGACAATTGAGAGTAGAGAACCTGCTTCGGTAGCCTGTCTGGTGACATCCTCATGAGGTGTCTAGTCCACCGGAGATTCTTTCTGATCAGGAGGACTTCCATAGATGGCAGCCCTGTTCGTTAAAGTATTTCCTTGTTTGTCAATTTGTTCATCCATGTTATCTTCATGATCGAACGCAGATGTCGCATCATGAAGGCATGCAGCTTTTTTATCTGTCGTCTGTACACTGTCCATGCCTCAGATCCGCATAGGAGGGTGGACAACACGATTGCACGGTATACCTTGCCTTTAACCCGCATGGACACATGGTGGTTGTTACAGAGTCTCTGGCGTAGGCGGCCGAATGATGCACTAGCCTTGGCCATCCTCCTTTGTATTTCATCGTCAATGCATCCATCACTTGATATAGTGCTTCCGTTGAATAGGTCAGTCCTGGTGTTTTCTGTCTGGCTTGCCAAGATATGTCTTGGCTGTGTTGTACACGACCTGCTGCCGACCTCCCCATTCCTCATCTGGTGTTGAGTTTTCCTTCTCTTCCCATTGGTACGAGAGTACTTGTCCCTTGCCTGTTGTGCTTTTGTCGTATTCTGAAAGCCACTTTTGACCTCATCATCTGGTGATCGGTCCAGCAGTTTGCTCCACGCATGATTCGGGTACTGTGGATGTCCGTCTTATACATACATACATCCATTCATTCATACATACATCATACATACATACGTACATACATACACAAAATACATATATACATACATGCATATAAATACATACATACGTACGTACATATAAATACATATAAACTAACATATATACATACATACATAAATAAATATTTTCAAACACACACACACACACACCACCACCACACCACACCACACCACACCACACCACACCACACCACACCACACCACACCACACCACACCACACCCCACCCCACCACAGCACACCACACCACACCACACCACACCACACCACACCACACCACACCACACCAACCCACACCACACCACACCACAGCACAGCACAGCACAGCACGCACACCACACCACACCACACCACACCACACCACACCACACCACACCACAGCACAGCACAGCACAGCACAGCACAGCTCAGCACACCACACCACACCACACTCAACCACAGCACAGCACAGCACAACACAACACAACACAGCACAGCACAGCACAGCACAGCACAGCACAGCACAGCACAGCACAGCACAGCACAGCACAGCACAGCACAGCACAGCACAGCCCACCACACCACACCACACAACACCACACCACACCACACCACACCACACCACACCACACA
>OZ024860.1:45165315-45167815 GCA_964017155.1 Oasisia sp. SBJ-2009 | reverse complement strand
CATTATATTAATTCATACATAATTCAGTCAATCAAGAATATACAGGGTCTACTAATATGGCATATAAACCAGCAAGGGTAACATGCTTCCTTTTCATACATCGGAACACCTATATTTTGTTATTGTGAAACATTCTCTTTAGACTTTTCATTTTCATCCAATGTTGTGTTTGTTGCGAGCGATCTTACAAGTGTTTTCAATTGGGTCTGTTCTGGATTCTCCTAACCGGTCTCTAACTTGTCTGACCCTATTCATGACTGTGACCTTTGCCTCAAATTCAAGGGTGTGCGACATCTGAAATAAATTCATGTTTGGCACACACAAAAACAAAGAAAACTAAGTTCTTCGAAGTATTGTCTTCCAACGCTGTTTTTATTTCGTGCATAGTTGATCACAATCGTCTGTTTTTCGATCTCACATATGTTTTCAGCTCTTTCTATTCCCATCATGTGACCTTTACTGATGTCACGCATGAACGTTTCCCATGTGTCACATCTGCCACGTTCGTCTTCCTACACTCGTGACTTTTCACCCGAATGTTGGTTGTGATCTTTCCTGCTACGTGTAGACGACATCTGAAATCAAAACATCGTAGGTTTTACACAAACGTTTCATAGCGAGTAAATAAAATACAATATTAATATAAGTAGCAAAGCAGCCCTTACATAGTGTCATATATTTAACATGTTGTCAACAGGAAATTAATACAAAGGTATTTTGGGGAAGCAGGATTACTAATTGAACAGCATAATGGTTAGTTTCGTTACACTATACTACTGGCCGTTTAGATTGAATAGGGACGCAAACAAAAACAAGTGGGTCCTTCACAAGCGCTCTCAAGTTCGGAAATTAGTTCATCAGCTTAACGACAGTATTCACCACAAGCAATACAAAAATTATTAGGTGTGTCACCTTTCACACAGCGTTCGACGTAACTGCGGGTCAAGTTAACAAGATAAACTAAGAACGTTGAGCAAATGGAATGAGGTGTAGTAACCTAATCGTGTGTAACGCCGGCATACTGACATTGTCTTGACACCGTGTACGATAGAAGACTCAGACGTTCAGTTCAGAATGTGAACTCATAGAAAGAGAGCTGATGGTTACTATTATGTACGAGCGATTTGTGGTGCGGATCCAGATAACCGAACACTTAAACGGAAATGGTGATATTACGAGCACAACAAACTGGTCATATAGTACACATACTGTTTAAATAATAACTAATAACCATTTTGGCACAGCTACACTATATGACCATGCCGAACGAAAGTGTCGGGCCGAAAGATATAAAGATATGTAAGTTTTGACGTAACGTCGAACGCAATCTGACGACTGCAGATAATCCAACATATGCTGTTTTTCTTCCGATGCTGTTTTTCTTCTGATGATGCAATCGATAGCTGATCAAATGGCATATCTTATAGGCACATAGCCATCTCGATGATATCAGGAATCAGGCACCTTCACTCGTTGTCCGCCTGCGTCAAACAATGTCAGAACATACGGCAGTAGGATAGTATCGGACATATGTCCAGATATCAGATAAGCGACACTGTCATACCAATTTGTCTGGTAGTGTAACTGGGCCATTACCTTGCCGCCACTGCTACGGGATTGATGATGTTGGTCAAGTAATCCTAACGGTATATTTGTATATAGTCATACCGCTTTTAAGCAAACACCGGTGGTTAGCTGCATGACAACTTTGCCAACTGTTGTGTGAACTTATTCGAAGTAGTCAAATATGTCATCTTACCAAAGTTTTACTTTAGCTGGTCTTGAAGCGTTCCTGTTCATGCAGGCGAAAAAGTCCCGTGAGCTTCCCTGTCGCTTCATTCCCTGTCGCTTCACGTCGGAGTCTTCTTTCATTTGTCACCGTCTTCGATAGTCCATTCACTCTGTCCCACCACGTAGGATTTTCATTCGCTGTCGCTTCACGTCGGAGCCTTCTTTCATTTGTCACCATCTTCGATATTCCACTCACCTTGTCCCACCACGTAGGATTTTCATTCGCTGTCGCTTCACGTCGGAGCCTTCTTTCATTTGTCACCATCTTCGATAGTCCACTCACCGGGGGCCACCACCACCAAGGAGGTGGGTTTCCCTGAATCTGAATAACACAGTCGATATTTCAGTATTATTCGCGTTGTTTCCAGCATGTTAATATGGTTGTTGCGATTTACGTTAATGCCCAGTTTCCCGTAACTATGTTACACCAAACAGCTTCTTCACGTTCTGCTTCTTCTTCTAAGTTTAGTTGAAATATTCAGCCACGTATATATATATATATATATATATATATATATATATATATATATATATATATATATATATATAGCACGTGGCGTGCTTCGAAACGGCAGGAAACTGTCTAAGTGTAACGGAATTTCTTAATGGCAAATCAGTTGTACGTTAATACTGCGATACATATTCTCGAGAACATGGTTATGCCCTATTAATATACTAGTAATACATTGAGTACAAAATATCGTGCTGT
>OZ024860.1:45135315-45162815 GCA_964017155.1 Oasisia sp. SBJ-2009 | reverse complement strand
CACACAACACACAACACACAACAAACAACAAACAAACAAACACAAACATACACACACGCACGCGCGCGCGCACACACACACACACACACACACACACACACACACAAGAATGGAAGTTTGACGTGGCAGCAATATGTTTCCAACAACGATACTTGTTGCCCGATGATACGTTCATATAATCTCCTTTCTACACTTGCTAAGAAAAACCCGCTATTTTCCATTTAGTTGCTTCCCAACAAATAAACCGAAGAGACCAAGTTTCGCTCACCTATTAAGTACAAACAAAATGCGTTCTATTACTCTGCGCGTAATAGTTTTAAATTATAAAAACATAAACCTTTTGATACCTATTCGTACTGATCATGCTTTGTGATGTAAGGTCTTAAACAAGATGCTACCGCTTCATATATTTGTCTACAAAAAAGGTCTCGGAAAGGTACGGCTGGGAAAGACGAGAGATGTGCCGTAGGTTGTCGTAACACGTCATACCAAAATTAGTTATATTTTTCTTGGTAACACTTGTATGATGCACTAACATTCGCTAAACGAAAAACATCGGATTTTAGACTTAATAGACAGACACGTCATATCCAGTGAAGTATTGGTAGCAAAATAGTTTTTGTTGTGTTTAAGCATCATAAGTGTGAATTGATGCATGTTGTTAGCGGAGAATTTCCATTTGTTGTCCACCGAGAGGTAAACTTTGACCTATACCTGACTTTCAGGATCTGATCTTGACCATGAACTGAATATGTATCATCATAAGTGGATTCTACGAGGGAGATAAATGTAAATGTAAATAGGTACTACACGTAATTCTATGATAAATGCTTCTAAATGTTGTTGTATATCCCATTAGCACGCAGCGGATTTTAACGTGATGCCTGTGGCTCCTCAAATATTTGACCTAGATGTTTTAAAATATTGCTTGCGGCATTTTCTTTGCTCTAGCACCTTTATTATTCAATTCTCCCAATAGAATGTTGTATGCATGTTGTAGATAATAAAATTACCTACACAGTGGTGTCAAAACTGTTGTTATAACTTTAAAATATGTTGACCATTTCTTGGTTGACACTACGACATTTTGAAACTTTGTATAAAATAACTACTTTGTTGCGGTGTAACTTTTTTATGCTTGGATTTCTACTGCTACAAGTTGGGTTTATTTAAAAGTACATTAAATTATCTACACACTGGTATACATTATTCTATAATATATTACACATTTTAGCTGTACACGTGGCCAATTCCTGGCTGGAGGACATTTCTAAATGTCCAAAAACACAAAACTATTGCTGTTAAATTTCGAAAACGCGGTAAATATTTTTGAGAATGGAAGTATCCAAAATAGTCACAATGTAATGTTATATGTCTATATACGTGTTGCATTTATTGCATCTCTTAGTCACTAGATGCAACCACGTAAACCGAATTAAAACGCTGTGAAGTATTCGCTGGCCGGCTATGGCCGACCTGAGGAGATTCTAGGTGACCGTCAATGCCCGACTTGAGTGCTAATCGGATATTTGACATCGTGGATTTATGCAAATTATCTGAGTTGCTCAAAGTTGCCATTTGGGCTGAATTTGTTCTAGCACCAAATATTTTGTATATTTGTTAAGAGGTCATCGTGGATTTATGCAAATTAGTGGAGTTGCTCAAAGTTGTCGTTAGGGCTGAATTTGTTCTACACCAAACAAACTCAACCAAAAGTTCATAGGATAGAACATTTATAGCTAACTACTGAACACTTGTGAAGGTCAAATGGACAAGTTCCATAAACTTTGGGTGCGTAGAGAGGTCCTTTTCTTTGTATGGTTTTCTTTTAAATGTTAACACAGAAATTTTCCCACCAAACCTCATATTTTTAACCTGTATGCGTGGTTGGTTACAAACATATTGTTTTAACCATGTAAATGTAGACACTATAATATACACACATATTTGCATGCATGAATGCGTACATACGTGCATACATACATACATACATACACTTACATACATACATACATACATACATACATACATACATACATACATACATACATACATACATACATACATACATACATGAATAAATATTTGCACACTCACACACGCACGCACGAACGCACACACACACACACACACACACACACACACACACACACACATACACATACAGGGATGATACTGTACCTGTCACCCAATGATTTATTCATATATTCTCATTTCTACACTTGTTATAGGACAAAAATATCGCTTTGTTTTTATTTATTTGCATCATTACTTTTAGGCCTAAACGTACAAGCATAGTTCCACTCACCTATTTAGGTACGAACACAATGTGTTCTTTTCGTCCGTATCTGTTCGTATTGGTCATGTTTTGTGAAACAAGGTCTGAAACAAAATGCTACCGCTTCACATATTTGTCTACAAAATAGGTCTACTACGGCTGGGAGAGATCAGAGATATGCCGTAGGCAATCGTAATATGTCAGGCCAATGACATTGGTGGTGTTCTTGGTAAAACCCGTACGGCTCAACGTCAACTCTGTTTATGACGAAATAATATTTGACGGAATGATTATCTTTTCTCCGAATTGTTACTTTCAAAAAATTCATATAATATAATTATCTAACTTTCGATCTGTGTACGTTGATACTTTGTATGAATACGATAAATGCTATAAAAACACGATTTAGCGTGAGCCCTACTATACTGTTTTGTTTTGTTTTTGCGTAATGACGCAGCGCCTATCAAAACATTCCTCGGTTTCAATCGCATGTATCTCCCGCTATGTTGAACCTCTGATGACATGCTGCATACCAGCAGACAGCTTCACTATCTCACTACATGTTGGTACCAGTTATTTTCGGAGATACTCTCCCCTTTCCGCGATATTCCAGTTGGAATGACCTACATAATAAATTATAATCTGGCCTAACCCCGCCCGTCTACTGCAGTGATTGGATAATACGTCCACGTGACCGCTGATAGGTTGAAATGCGCGAAAGGACGCCATGATTGTTTATAATCGACATCGTAACTAAGCCATTTTTATCCGCGGTTCTCAACGTGATTTTACGCGCGTAACCATGCCATATGAGAAGAAAAAACACGTTACTTCTTTCGGGAAGGGTCGCAAGCACAGGTGACTGCAACTTAGGCAGGCACGGGCTCGACAACTGGCGACGGTGGCGGTGTCAGCGCCTCCGGTCAGGTCCGACTCTGAGAGCGACGCGAATGACAGTGACAGCCGTTACTCGCCTGTCATTTCGCAGGTATTATTCTTTTTACATTTACCTGATAAAATACTAAGTCGTGTGCACGTATTTTAATTATTATATTATAATTGGAGGCAACCAGCATGCCTGTTTGGCTGCTTATGTACCGTGTAATATAAATACTGTAATTTCAAGTGACAATGCCAAGTGTCAGGACTTGAACTTGCAAGGTTGCTGAGGCTAGAATTATGTTTTGTAATTTGTGCTACAGCCTGGTAGTGGTACTAGTTTTATTTCACACCAATTTCCAGTTATGTAGGTTGTTATAAAATTTAGGGATATTTTGGAAATCACTCTTGCTTATTTATGATTTGAGGAATTGGGCCTGCAATATATATTTTTATAAAATTTTATAAAATCATGAAAACTAAATTCTGAAAATAACAATACAAATCTCTGTTATGACATGCAGGTGTATGTCAGCTATCTATACACAAAGTTACAGTGGATTTATCATGTGCGCTATGCAGATCTAGGATTTCAGCTGATGCCACTGCAATTCAAAATTGCTGCCCTGATAAGGGTCTAAAGGGGGTCCAAACAAATTATTATTATGGTATACTTTACACCATCTGAATGAATATAGTCTATAGGTGATATGTGTGTAATTTCAAGTGTCTGTATACGTCTGTTGTCGTACAATTCATTGTTGAAATGTTCACAAACTGTCACGTCGTTTTTCTACAATACCATTATTTCACCAAACTGACTTCGCTTATTTGGTAGATCTCGGCTATTTCTCAACCAAATGCATTTACATTGTCGGAACTTCTCCATAATATTGCTCCCCATGTCATAACAGAGAGAAATTAACAAAAACATTTAAGAAACAAAATTGTACGTGACAAAATGTTCAAATATTATTCATGTGTTTTGAAACAAATATGTTATAAAATCATAAAAAAAGAATTATGAAAGTAATAATAAATATCTATTCGATATAACATGCAGGTGTATGTGAGCTATGTATACACAAAGTTACAGTATAATTGGCCCGTGAATTATGCAGATCTAGGATTTCAGCTGATGCCACTGAAATTCAAAATGGCTGCCCCGATAAGGGTATAAAGGGGGTCCAACAAAAAGCAGCGAGAAAAACATGGACACGTTTTTAGTTTAGTTAATATCAGGGGTTGCCGTAAACAAAAGTCTTTCTGGTGTTGCCCAGATATACCCTAGGTAGTTGTAACACGTCTTACGAACAATATTGATGTTGTTCTTGGTAACACACGTAAGGCTAAATATCAGCTCTGCACTCATCTGCCCCCACTGATCCCGCGCGCACGCGCATACACACTCAAACACGCTCACTACATACACAACTGATCTCCTGCCGCATACATGGAACTCGTCACATAAAAAGTTCCATAAGAAGGCGCAGATACACAATAAATCAAAAAGATGTTTAACTAACAATTAGCGTTTATTCCGTGGTTGTATAACAGCATTAAACACAATAACATTAAAGAATCGCATGAACGAACGAACGAACGAACGAACGAACGAACGAACGAACGAACGAACGAACGAACGAACGAACGAACGAACGAACGAACGAAAGAACGAACGAACGAACGAACGAACGAACGAAAGAACGAACGAACGAACGAACGAACGAAAAGAAACGAATGGATTCAAGCGAATCTTGAAGCTTCATTGGGAGGGGAGTCAGAGCGACTATTTAGGTTTAGTCTTTAGCAGAATAATTACATCTTTAAAGAAATACCATTTTCTTGTTTGCAGGTTCAACAATGAGACTGAGCACTGTGTTAAGGCAGAGGGAAAAACATAGACACGTCTTTATAGTTTAGCTAGGGTCAGGGGTTGACCAATACAAGTCGTTCAACAAGATGCCCAAAGGTAAATTTTATAAACATGCCATTGCAATTATTCTGCATAAAACCAAACCTAAGTAGTCGCTCTGACTCCCCTCCGAGTGTACGTGATTAATAGCGTAGCACTGTTATGAAAACACCTAATACTGATAACGAAAAAACAACTTTTGTCCGTAAACGTCGTGCACTCCGGAATGTTTTGCACAAATTGCAGGTATCCGTCATTCGAAGCCCATTTCCCATGATGCCGTCTTCATCACTGCCCGTAGCACTTCGAATATATAAGACACATGAAAAACAATCATAACTCCCGTGAGCACTATTGCGTGTCTATTAGCTTCGCTTGAATCCATTCGTTCGTTCGTTTGTTAACGGCAATAGCATATTTGTTTAAATGCGACTTACTAGCTTGCAGGTGCAACATTGAGACTGACCACAGCGTTAATGCAGTGAGACAAACATCAGTGTCACGCGGTTGGGCGAAGGCCACAGCATGCTGCTTACACATCTGCCTGTATTGCGCTATCCAATGCCGTATGGAAAAACATAGACACGTGTGTTTAATTTAGTTACTGTCAGCGATTGGCCTAAACAATTATGCCCCTGCCCCTGCCCCTGCCCCTGCCCCTGCCCCTGCCCCTGCCCCTGCCCCTGCCCCTGCCCCTGCCCCTGCCCCTGCCCCTGCCCCTGCCCCTGCCCCTTCCCCTTCCCCTGCCCCTGCCCCTGAATTACGAAAGTAATGATACATATCTATTCGATATAACATGCTGGTGTATGTCAGCTATGCATACACAAAGTTACAGTATAATTGGCCCGTGCATTATGCAGATCTAGGATTTCAGCTGATGCCACTGAAATTCAAAATGGCTGCCCCGATAAGGGTATAAAGGGGGTCCAAAAAAATATTTTACAAATATACACATTACTTTTGAAATATAATTAAGATTGCCTGAAAATGTCAGCAAGCTACCATAAGAAATAACAAAAAGCCATTTTACCATATTGCATTGCCTTAGCCCAGTTGCGTTGATGTTGCAGCACAAAGAAGCGTGATCTTTAGTATTATTGTGGCACTGCACGCAACCGCGAGAACGGAGATGGTGTGATAACCAGCTATATCGTAATTGTCCTGCATTAATAGTTGATTATTCACACAATCTAAGTAGGTTGGTCCTGGGGTATCAAGTACGCGGCATGACATTGTGCATTTGATCAAAGAAAGAAAGAAAGAAAGAAAGAAAGAAAGAAAGAAAGAAAGAAAGAAAGAAAGAAAGAAAGACCGAACGAACGAACGAACGAACGAACGAACGAACGAACGAACGAACGAACGAACGAACGAACGAACGAACGAACGAACAAACGAACGATCGATCGATCGAGCTAGCGAGCAAGCGAGAGAACGATCGCACGATCTAAAGTGCTAATGACAGTGTTAGAGACTGCAACATCAGAAATGGGCTTCGAATGACGGATACCTACGATTTGTACAACACATTCCGAAGTGCGAAGTTGTTGGACAAAGGTTTTTTTTTCTCTTTCACAGTATTAGGTGTTTTTATTTTTTTGTTTTTAATACAATTTGCCAGTTTGCATGTGCAATGACTAGCGTCAAGGCAGCGAGAAAAACATGGACACGTTTTTAGTTTAGTTAATGTCAGGGGTTGCCGTAAAAACAGTTTTTCTGGTGTTGCCCAGATATGCCCTAGGTAGTTGTAACACGTCTTACGAACAATATTTATGTTGTTCTTGGTAACACACGTAAGGCTAAATATCAGCTCTGCACTCATCTGCCCCCACTGATCCCGCGCGCACGCGCATACACACTCAAACACGCTCACTACATACACAACTGATCTCCTGCCGCATACATGGAACTCGTCACATAAAAGGTTCCATAAGAAGGCGCAGATACACAATAAATCACAAAGTTGTTTGACTAACAATTAGCGTTTATTCCGTGATTGTATAACAGTATTAAACACAATAACATTAAAGAATCGCACGAACGAACGAGCTAACGAACGAAATTACGAACGAACGAACGAACGAACGAGCTAACGAACAAAATAACGAACGAATGAATGAACGAACGAACGAAAGAAAGAAAGAAAGAAAAACCGAACGAACGAACGAACGAACGAACGAACGAATGAAATAACGAACGAACGAACGAACGGTGCCCAAAGATGGAAGATGCCCAAAGGTAAATTTTTTAAACATGCCATTGCAATTATTCTGCATAAAACCAAACCTAAATAGACGCTCTGACTCCCCTCCGAGTGTACGTGATTAATAGCGTAGCACTGTTATGAAAACACCTAATACTGAGAAAGAAAAAACAACTTTTGTCCGTAAATGTCGTGCACTCCGGAATGTTTTGCACAAATTGCAGGTATCCGTCATTCGAAGCCCATTTCCCATGTTGCCGTCTTAATCACTGTCCGTAGTACTTCGAATATATAAGACACATGAAAACCAATCATAACTCCCGTGAGCACTATTGCGTGTCTATTAGCTTCGCTTGAATCCATTCGTTCGTTCGTTCATTTGTTAATGGCAATGGCGAATTAAAAACCACTGTCGGTGTCACTTCGGACATACAACATACCTGAAAAAAAACATTACAAATTACTGTGAGCACTATTGCGTGTCTATTAGCTTCGCTTGAATCCATTTATTCGTTCGTTCGTTTGTTAACGGCAATAGCATATTTGTTTAAATACGACTTACTAGCTTGCAGGTGCAACATTGAGACTAACCACAGCGTTAATGCAGTGAGACAAATATCAGTGTCACCTGGTTGGGTGAAGGCCACAGCATGCTGCTAACACATCTGCCTGTATTGCGCTATCCAATGCCGTATGAAAAAACATAGACACGTGTGTTTAATTTAGTTACTGTCAGCGATTGGCCTAAACAAGTATACCCCTGCCCCTGCCCCTGCCCCTGCCCCTGCCCCTGCCCCTGCCCCTGCCCCTGCCCCTGCCCCTGCCCCTGCCCCTGCCCCTGCCCCTGCCCCTGAATTATGAAAGTAATAATAAATATTTATTCGATATAACATGCAGGTGTATGTCAGCTATGTATACACAAAGTTACAGTAGAATTGGCCCGTGCATTATGCAGATCTAGGATTTCAGCTGATGCCACTGAAATTCAAAATGGCTGCCCCGATAAGTGTATAAAGGGGGTCCAAAAAAATATTTAAAAAATAGACACATTCCTTTTGCAATATAATTAAGATTGCCTGAAAATGTCAGCAAGCTACCATAAGAAATAACAAAAAGCCATTTTACCACATTGCATTGCCTTAACCCAGTTGCGTTGATGCTACAGCACAAAGAAGCGTGATCTTTAGTATTATTGTGGCACTGCACGCAACCGCATGAACGGAGATGGTGTGATAACCAGCTATATCGTAATTTTCCTGCATTAATAGTTGATTATTCACACAATCTAAGTAGGTTGGTCCTGGGGTATCGAGTACGCGGCGTGACATTGTGCATTTGATCAAAGAAAGAAACAAAGAAAGAAAGAAAGAAAGAAAGAAAGAAAGAAAAAAAAGACCGAACGAACGAACGAACGATCGATCGATCGATCGATCGATCCATCGAGCTAGCGAGCGAGCAAGAGAACGATCGGACGATCTAAAGTGCTAATGACTGTTAGAGACTGCAACATCAGAAATGGGTTTCGAATGACGGATACCTACGATTTGTACAACACATTCCGAAGTGCGAAGTTGTTGGACAAACGGTTTATTATTTCTATTTCACAGTATTACGTGTTTTTGTTTTTAATACAATTTGCCAGTTTGCATGTGCAATGACTAGCGTCAGGGCAGCGAGAAAAACATGGACACGTTTTTAGTTTAGTTAATGTCAGGGGTTGCCGTAAAAAAAGTTTTTCTGGTGTTGCCCATATATGCCCTAGGTAGTTGTAACACGTTTTACGAACAATATTTATGTTGTTCTTGGTAACACACGTAAGGCTAAATATCAGCTCTGCCCTCATCTTCCCCCACTGATCCCGCGCGCACGGGCATACACACCCAACCACGCTCACTACATACACAACTGATCTTCTGCCGCATACATGGAACTCGTCACATAAAAAGTTCCATAAGAAGGCGCAGATACACAATAAATCACAAAGATGTTTAATTAACAATTAGCGTTTATTCCGGGATTGTATAACAGCATTAAACACAATAACATTAAAGAATCGCATGAACGAACGAACGAGCGAACGAACGAACGAAAGAACGAACGAACGAACGAACGAACGAACGAACGAACGAACGAACGAACGAACGAACGAACGAACGAACGAAAAGAAACGAATGGATTCAAGCGAGTCTTGAAGCTTCATTGGGCGGGGAGTCAGAGCGACTATTTAGGTTTAGTCATTAGCAGAATAATGACATATTTAAAGAAATACCATTTTCTTGTTTGCAGGTTCAACAATGAGGCTCAGCACAGTGTTAAGGCACAGATAAAAACATAGACACGTCTTTACAGTTTAGCTAGGGTCAGGGGTTGCCCAAAACAAGTCGTTCAACAAGATGCCCAAAGGTAAATTTTTTAAACATGCCATTGCAATTATTCTGCATAAAACCAAACCTAAGTAGTCGCTCTGACTCCCCTCCGAGTGTACGTGATTAATAGCGTAGCACTGTTATGAAAACACCCAATACTGAGAAAGAAAAAAAACTTTTGTCCGTAAACGTCGTGCACTCCGGAATGTTTTGCACAAATTGCAGGTATCCGTCATTCGAAGCCCATTTCCCATGTTGCCGTCTTCATCACTGTCCGTAGTACTTCGAATATATAAGACACATGAAAAACAATCATAATTCCCGTGAACACTATTGCGTGCCTATTAGCTTCGCTTGAATCCATTCGTTTGTTCGTTTGTTTGTTAACGTCAATAGGATATTTGTTTAAATACGACATACTAGCTTGCAGGTGCAACATTGAGACTGACCACAGCGTTAATGCAGTGAGACAAACATCAGTGTCACGTGGTTGGGCGAAGGCCACAGCATGCTGCTTACACATCTGCCTGTATTGCGCTATCCACTGCCGTATGGAAAAACATAGACACGTGTGTTTAATTTAGTTACTGTCAGCGATTGGCCTAAATAAGTATGCCCCTGCCCCTGCCCCTGCCCCTGCCCCTGCCCCTGCCCCTGCCCCTGCCCCTGCCCCTGCCCCTGCACCTGCACCTGCCCCCGGCCCCGGCCCCGGCCCCGGCCCCGGCCCCGGCCCCGGCCCCGGCCTCTGCCCCTCATACACATACACATACACATACACATACACATACACATACACATACACATACACATACACACACACACACACACACACACACACACACACACACATATATATATATATATATATACTACGCGTACACTCTTTCACAAAAACGCACAAAGGCACATACGCACACAGCCACTTACGCATATGCATTCACACCATACATATAATCGCAAACAAACACACATACACACAAACGCACATACTCACGCAGGCACATACACACGACACATACACACTCATATACATATACACACGCATACACATGCATATACACACTCATACCGACACACGCATCCAGGCTTTGCTCTACTGTGCCTCTATATCTCCACATTCACGCTTATTTTCATTATTCATTTAGAACTGTCATTGGTCATTAAGAATGTGTATTAGTCATTTAGAATTGGCTATGCCCACACATTGAAGTAACCTCAAGTGGTGCCATCTAGCGCAGTTTCCCACAAAAACCAGCGCGTTCCCTGACATTTTTTTTCAATTCAATTCAATTCAATTCAATTCAATTCAATTCAATTCAATTCAATTCAATTCAATAACTTCATTCCTTAACATTACATCCATATAAAAAACAAAAGTATGACTAATAACTATATACATAAAGCATTTTCCGCCAATGGCACGTCAAAAAACTATACACATTTTTTCTAATTAACCTTGCACAAGTGGGTAAGCCTCTTGACACAAACAAATAACTCGCACTCTAATCTCGAGGTTCATTGCATAACAATCTAAACACATTATCGTATGCTACACACAGTTTTTCTCATATCCGTAAAATACAGAAAAAGATAGAAATGCAATGTATTCATCGTGTGAAAAGTGCAGTGCTGTGGTGTTGTTGTGGCGGTGTAGTAGATTTATCGTGTGATATTTAGTGATTATATCTGACTGTTTTTATTGGGTTTTGTTTTCGCAGGATTTAATTGCAAACATACCCGACAACTGGCTTCCGTTATAATTTGTTCCTTTTATTTCAGTTTGTTTTAAAGATTATGACCAATTTTGGCATTACTCATACTAGTTTGAAACACATCATCACGAAATACGTTGCAAAAAATGCCCGACTGAATAAATGCTGGACTCGACATACAAATGGAACAACGTCGACACACGACGTCGGCACAACGTCAATAAGTGACGTTGATACAACTATCACATCCAACATGTGTTCAACGTTGCTTCGACGTTTGACACTCGCCGTTTAAAACAAAGTCGGTCCCCAGCATCGGAATAACGTCGACAACCGACATTGATACAACTTTCGAAACCAGCGTAATTTCGACGGTGAGTAATAATATTAATTCATATACGTATACATATACATATATATATATATATACATATACATATACATATACATATACATATACATATACATATACATATACATATACATATACATATACATATACATGTACAAATACATAGACATAGACATATATATACATATAAATATATATATATATATATATATATATATATATATATATATATATATATATATATATATATATATATATATATATATATAATTAATATTAATAGGCTAAACTATGCTTTTCGTTGGTGAAAACTAGATATGTCGAAAAAAGCATTGTGTGTGTGTGTGTGTGTGTGTGTATGTATGTGTGTGCGTGTGTGCGTGTGTGCGTGTGTGTGTGTGTGTGTGTGTGCTTGTGTGCATGTGTGTTTGTGTGTGTGTTTGTGTGTGTGTGTGCTTTTGTGTGCTTGTGTGTGTGTTTGTGTGTGTGTGTGTGTGTGTGTGTGTGTGTGTGTGTGTGTGTGTGTGTGTGTGTGTGTGCATAAGCATTCCTACGTGTGCATAAGTACATATGTATCCGTGGGTACATGCATGACTGTGTGTTTATTATGTGTCTGCTCTCAAGAGAACTGACCATCATCGCTCGCCAGGGGTCGCTGCTCTGATTACGTCAGTACCAGCTCTTCTATACCCCTGACACATCCCTTTCAAAATTTCATTTTTTCGTCACTACTGGACTCGCAGCACGAGGAGTGTGGTCGGCCTCATGTGATGTGATGTAATATGTTGGGTGTTTTCAGCCTCACGCTGCTGATGTAACTTGCAATGATTAGGACGTCAGTACTTCATTATACTGGGATTCCAATCAGTCGTGTGTCCGTCTTCAAACTCGGGCAGTCTCCAGCGTCACGGGCACGATCGCCCAGGAGTATAGTAGCGTAGCTCAACGACACCTGGCTTGCGATGATGGAGCTGATCCGTGTCTCATTTTGATCTAGTATTATTATTTCGAGGAATATTTGTCAAGCTTTGTGCTTGTTGCGTTATTCTTATCTCTCGCATTAATTCCTGGGTGTGGATATGGAGGTATATATGTCAGATGTTCGCTAGTTAAATTAAATGTAACCCTCGTAAATTGTTTTTAAACATGCGTTATCTAGCAAAAGTGGAAAGTTGCATGCATTATATTAATTCATGCGTAATTCAGTCAATAAAGCATATACAGGGTCTACTAAAATGGCATGTAAACCAGCAAGGGCAACATGCTTCATTTTCATACATCGGAACACCTTTATTCTGTTATTGTGAAACACAATTTTTCATCCAATGTTGTGTTTGTTGCAAGTGTTTTCAGTTAGGTCTGTTCGGGATTCTCCTAACTATATGACTTTTCTTACCCTAATCATGATTGTGGCCTTTGCCTCAAATCCACTAGTGTGCGATATCTGAAATCAATCCATGTTTTGCATCCACACAAAAAAAAAGTTATTTGAAGTATTGTCGTCCAACGCTGTTTTATTTCGTGCACAGTTGATAGCAACAGTCCGTTTTTCGATCTAATAAATGTTTTCAGCTGAGCTGTTCTGGATTCTCATAACCTTTCTATTCCCATCATGTGACCTTGACTGACGTCACGCATGAACATTGCCGATGTATCACATCTGTCTCGTTCGTCTGAAACCAAACCATCGTAAGTTTTGCACAGACGTTTCGTAGCGATTATCCAAATAAAAATAAATACTTTATTAATACAATACACGATGTCATATATTTAACGTGTTGTTAACAGGAAATTATTAAAATGGTGTTTTGGGGAAGTAGGATGAATAATCGAACAGAATATATTTAGTTTCGTTACATTATACTACTGACCCTTTTAGGTCGACCAGGGACGCAAACATAAAACTTTGCTTCCTTCACAAGCGCTCTCAAGCTCGGAAATTAGTTCACCAGTTTAACGACAGTATTCACCACATGCAATATTGGGTGTGTCGCGTATCACACAGCGTTCGACGTAACTAGGGGTGAAGATTGCAAGATAAACTAAGAACGTTGAGCAAATGGAATGAGGTGTAAGAGCCTAATCGTGCGTAACGCCGGCTTACTGACATTGACTTGACACCGTGTATGATTGAAGACTCATACGTTCAGCTCAGAATGTAAACTCATAGAAAGACAACTGATGGTTACTGTTATGCACGAGCGATATGTGGTGCGGATCGAAATAACCGAACCCTTAAACGGAAATGTTTGTATTATAAGCACGAAAAACTGGTCTTGTAGTACACATACTGTTTAAATAATAACTAATGTTCATCATTTTGGCCCATCTACACTGTACGACCAGGCCATAGGAAAGTGTGGGGCCCAAAAGAATTGTTACGATAATATGTAAGTTTTGACATAACGTCGATCGCAATCTGACGAGTGAAGATAATCCAACATATGTTGTTTTTCATCCGATGCTATTTTTCATCTGATGAGGCAATCGATAGCTGATCAAATGGCATATCGTATAGGCTGATATAAGGTATCAAGCACCTTCACCCGTTGTTCGCCTGCGTCAAACACTGTCTGAACATGTGGTAGTAGGATAGCATCTGACAAATGTTCAGACATCAGATATGCTACACAGTCGTACGACTTTGTCTGTTAGTGTATCTGGGTCATTGCATTGCCGCCACTGCGACGGGATTGTTTATGTTGGTCAAGTAATCCTAATTGTATATTTGCACATATTCATACCAATATTAAGCAAACGTGGTTAGCTACGTGATAACTTTAGCAACTGCTTGTGTGAGTTTATTCGAAGTAGCGAAATATGTCATCTTACCAAAGTTTTACTTTAGCTGGTCTTGAGTCGTTCCTGTTCGTCCAGGCGAAAATGTCTCGTGAGCTTCCCTGTTCGCGTTGTCTGAGTTAATGCAACGTTGTCCGGTTTAACAAGATTTAACAAGACAAGATTTCAAAAGATTGCCTGCTGGAAAATCAAATATAAATGACAGGTGGACAATGAAGCTCGTCCTCCATTGTGCTGTTGTCTGAGTAAATACAACATTTTCTGGTTGTACGATGCAAACGAAATAAATTGTTATAAATTACGTAAATAAGTGGATAAATCAGAAACCAGTCTGTCGGACTTATCGAACTGCCGTACCTTTCAATTTTTGGTAGACCTGTCCGTATTAGTGTCATCTCCACTTATATTGGAAACATTCAGGCATGCACATATATAGCACGTGGCATGTATTCTTCCATGTGTAGTTGGTAGCATTAGTTGAATTGATTGAAGGGCGCCAAAAGTAGAATAAAATAGACTTGTCATGCTTTGAAACGGCAGAAAAGTGTCTATTTATTATGGTATTTCTTAATAGCAAATCAGTTGTAAGTAAACAATGCGATACAAGAACATGGCTATGCCCCGTTAATATACTAAAAAAGTGGAGTTGTGCCTCTGTTTGCACAACAGACTAGTGATCCCAACAAAGACTCACCGAACACACTAGATAGTGTATGTCTTACCTCGATTACCAAGACACACATCAGCCAAACCGCCAGCAAAGTTCGAATAGTCGTCATCATAGTCGTCATCATCTCATCTACCAAACAACTGTGCGAAAACCTGCAAATATTATTTTGTTCATCTTCTGTTATGTTTTATTTTCTATATCAGTAATCAATATTCGAGTAGAAAACGTGATTCGTATATCTTGTTTTGTATTATATTCCGCACTGACGGACTCAAGGAATTCAAGACACATTCTCATGAATACCATCAGAACTAGTTGGTCCAGTTGTGGAATTCAAACAAATACATATATTTGCTCACATTGTCAAAATCTTCGCGAGTATTATCAATAGTTTGCAAATATAGCATGTGTAATCGTATTGTTTAATTGTTTTACACATCGATACATAAAGTTATTTAGTCATTTGTTATACTTTGCCGAAAGTCGGTGTTTTGTTCTTTTATTACAGCATCTACAAGCTCGCAGTCTCAAATCTCACCCTCACACCACACATGCACACAGTCATAGATACACAGGTACACACACACACACACACACACACACACACACACACACACACACACACACACACACACACACACACAGATACACACATACACACATACACACATACACACATACACACACGCACACAATTAAGATGTTCGTGTATTGCAGAGCATAAAACATAAAATCACGCTACATTGACGGTAACCGTAAATTGGCTATGTATATTTAAAGGAAAACTATTGCATTTTATTGGATCTAGAGTATTAGGCCTTCTGCTGACACAGTCTCCCACACTATGTCACACACACTCAAACACACACACACACACACACACACACACACACACACACACACACACATACACACCAGCACACACTCACTACACACATAGCACACACACACGCACGCACACACACACACACACACACACACACACACACACACACAAAACACACACACACACACACACACACACACACACATACGCACACACACAAACACACACATAAACACACAGACATACGCATATACAAACAAACAAAACACATACACGCGCAAGCATACGCTCGCATGCACGCACGCACCCACACCCATATTTTATTGGATCTAGAGTATTAGGCCTTCTGCTGACACAGTCTCCCACACTATGTCACACACACTCAAACACACACACACACACACACACACACACATACACACCAGCACACACTCACTACACACATAGCACACACACACGCACGCACACACACACACACACACACACACACACACACAAAACACACACACACACACACATACGCACACACACAAACACACACATAAACACACAGACATACGCATATACAAACAAACAAAACACATACACGCGCAAGCATACGCTCGCATGCACGCACGCACCCACACCCATACCCACACACACACACACACATATATATATATATATATATATATATATATATATATATATACATATATATATATATATATATATATATATATATATATATATATATATATATATATAATATTATGTATACTCGATTACACTTATTTAAAACCCATTCCACCCACCTACCTGTCACTTAGAATATGTTTTTGGTTGCTGCAGCACGAAACTAACGATCCTATGCAACGGTCCCTTTTATGGTTTATTCGTAGCAACAAGTAACACGAGTTATCTTCACAGGAATGCTATAAAAAGTGTTTACCATCATAAAAGTTGGTAGATTGTACTTGAACAATAACACGGCAGCGCTCGTCAATCAACGTCAATGTTCGCCGTGACACTAACATTCGTTAAACGAAAAACGTGTGGTGCATGTTGTTAGCGGAGAGTTGTCCACCGAGAGGTGAACTTTGACCTATACCTGACGTTCAGGATCTGATCTTGACCACGAACTGAAAATGTATAATCAGAAGTGGATTCTACGTACCCAAATACCCCTATAAATAGGCACTACACGTAATTCTGTGATAAGTGGTTCTAAAGTATTTTTTATATTTGACAAGTGGCCATCGTGGATTTATGCAAATTACCAGAATTACTCGAAGTTACTTTTGGGCTGAATTTGCTCTAACACCTAATGAGTACAAATCAAACAAAATGTTCATAGGATAGAACATTCATAGGTTCACTTTTGAACACATGTGACGGCCAAATGGACAAGTTCGATCAACTTTGGCTACGTTGAGAGGTAACATTTATACTCTCTAATATACACACATATTTGAATGCATCAATGCATGCATACGTGCATGCACACATACACATACATACGTACATTCATACATCCACGCACACATTCACACACATACACACATACACACATACATACATCCATTCATTCATATATACATCATACATACATACATACATACATACATACATACATACATACATACATACACAAAATACATACATACATACATACATACATACATACATACATACATATATACATACTTACGTACATACATATAAATACATATAAACATACATACATACATACATACATACAAACATACATACATACATACATACATATACATACTTACGTACATACATATAAATACATATAAACATACATACATACATACATACATACATACATACATACATACATACATACATATATGTACGTAAGGTAACAACAATTATCTCACCGTAAGGGCTGCCAACTTATGATTCATAGCTCACTTACATGTTTACCGAGGCACAGATGAGAAATAACATTTGTGGTATGCAACATAATACACTGCTCTAATACCGCCGCCCACTAAACGCCGATTTTATTCTTTGATCTATTCAGTCTCACGTAGGGAGATTAGATGCATTACATTTCGAATACACGTGCAGTGCAGTACATTTATTTATTCATTCTCAGCGGTAGGGTGGCATATTGGCAGCTGGAAGTTCCAGTATCACAAAAGACTCATAACACCCTGGAAGACTTACGGATGCCAGCAACACAGCGTCTGTATATGCGCTACCGGAGGGCATGTATAAGAAGTGAGTGATGAAATTGAAGAAGATAATTTACTCACCCATACGAAGCAAAAGTGTAAATTGCGTGTGCATTGCAAAGAGTGTGATATAAAATAAAACATTGCAGTGTTTGGTCAATCTAATATTTGCAAAAATAAAATCCGCTTTCCACAGAAAAAAAGATGTCACCTGATTTATGGAGATATGTCCGGAAAATTATTAAACAGAGACGTAACCTTTCTTGTTAATGAACCTGTTGCACCTACTTTTGTTAGAAATAAACGAAACAACAGATGAACGCAACACTCAATAAAGGTGGACAGACCAGGCGATCAAGTACACTGCGTCAGGTATACTGAAGCACCAGCAAATGTGTATCTTACTTAAATTGATAGACAATTAGCAAAACAAAACCATTGATTGTTAATTTTCTACTGCAGAATAGTCCCCGTCCCCGCCCCCGTCCCCGTCCCCGTCCCCGTCCCCGTCCACGTCCCCGTCCCCGTCCCCGTACAATTTACAAAGCTTGTAAACGACCCTTCCACCAGTCTGTGTCTTAGAATATGTTCTTGGTTGGTGCAGTAAACCGAACGTCGGGAATGAATAAACAAACGTACTGCATTGCATGTGTATTAGCAGTTTGATGCCCTCTGGAAATATCTCCCTAGGTACGTGAGATTGAATAGATCAAAGAATAAAATCGGCGTTTAGCGGGCGGCGGTTTTAGAGCAGTGTATTATGTTGCAAACCACACATTTTATTTCTCAGCTTCGCCTCGGTGAACCTGTAAGTGAACTATGAATCATAACTTTGGAGTGACTGAGATATAGGGTCTGGAAAGACACGGGCAAGCCAATATAAGGTGAGAAACGAAAAAGCGGTTGTGTTTACACAGATGAATTGTATCCATTGTCTTAACATGATGTTGTCGGTCAACTTAAATATACACGCAAATAGTGCGAGGCTATTTTCCACATATTCGACTCAGTTGGGGCACCGTGATAATTTAACGAGGCCGCCGTATAGGTGGTAATTTGACAGACATGTAACACTTCAAAAAGATGTTGGAAAAAAACGATTCAGACTGGGTGTGGACATCAGATTACGAGGACAGAACAGACATGATTGAAAGGGCGAAGTGGTGGTTGGATCAGAGCGTGAGAATATCAAGAACATTCAAGCGAAAGATGTTCTACTTGAACACAACCTCCGCGGCAACGTCGCGCTGTAAGCACAAGAGAGCGTGGGACATTGCCACATGATCGGCCCGACTCTGAACTACGAAAAGAGCCCGAGGACTGACGCAATAATAACATTGCAGTTTCTAAAATATAAATATGATATTACCTTAAAAAGGATTCTTCAACGTGACTTACAATTCAAGGATATTTTTTTTCTCTGTGCTTGTGTGAACAAAAAAAACATGTGTCACTATTTATGATGACGGTAAAGTGTACTGTTTAACTATAATAAAATGTTTAATATTACGTTTTTCTTTTTAACATCACCCCAATATATAAAAAAAAATGCTGTCATGCTGTATATGCGCTACCGGAGGGAATGTATAACAAGTGAGTGACGAAGGGGGAGAAGATGATTTACCCACCCATACCAAGCAAAGGTGTAAACTGCGAGTACATTGCAAAGAGTGTGATATGAAATAAAACATTGCAATGTTTGGTCAATGTAACATTTGCAAACATGTAATCGGCTTTCCACAGAATAAAATATGTCGCCTGATTTCTGGAGATTTGCCCGGAAAATCACTAAATAAAGACGGAATCTTTCGCGGATTTATGGAAATTAGTAGAGTTGCTCAAAGTTACCGTTTGGGCTGAATTTGTTCTAGCACCTGATGAGTCCAAATCAACCAAAATGTTCTTGAGATAGAACATTTACGCTAAACTTTGTGTGCGTTGAGAGGTCATTTCCTTTCAATGGTTTTCTTTGGAATTTAACACAATTGTTTTCTCATCCAACCTCCTTTTTTAACCGGCATGCGTGGTTGGTTTCAAACATAATAATGTTTTTACCATGAAATATTTGGACACTAAAACATTCCCACGTATTTGCATTCATGATTATGTATCTGTATCTGTATTTGTAATTGGCAAAATGTCCTAGAGATACATCACGCCATATATATATATATATATATATATATATATATATATATATATATATATATATATATATATATATATATATATATATATGTAATATATATGTAATATATATATATAATATTATATATATATATATGTAATATATATATATATAATATTATATATATATATATATTATATATATATATATATATATATATATATATATATATATATATATATATATATATATATATATAATATTATATATATATATATATATAATATTATATATATATATATATATATATAATATTATATATATATATATATATATAACATATATATATAATATTATATATATTACATATATATTACAATATATATTACATATATATTACATATATATTACATATATATTACATATATATTACATATATATATATATATATATATATATATATATATATATATATATATATATATATATATATTCAAAGCCAATGATAAAGATAAATACAAGAAAGCGAGATATGAAGCGGAAAATGCCATCAAGACCGGCAAGGCGAAATACCGTGACAAACTTGAAGAGAATCTGTCCACCAACAACTCCAAGAATATTTGGCAGGGACTGAAGGCCATAACGAACTACAAGCCGTCTCCCAAGAACACTACGGCTACCGACACTACTCTTCCTGACAGATTGAATGACTTTTATAGCCGGTTTGATAAACTGAACACTACTTCTCCTTCCTGTATCACTCCCTCCTCATCCCTCCCTCCTTTCGCAGTGGATGAATATGTTGTTAGAAGCATGTTTCAACGTTTAAATAACAGAAAAGCTGCCGGTCCGGACAACATCTCTCCATGTCTACTTAAACTGTGTGCCGACCAGCTGTCGAGTGTATTCACAGACATATTCAATGTGTCTCTTTCACAATGTAAAATCCCTCATTGCTTCAAAAAATCAACTATCATTCCTGTTCCCAAGAAATCTACAGCCTCTTGTTTAAACGATTACAGGCCTGTTGCCTTGACTTCTGTAGTCATGAAGACACTCGAGCGCTTGGTCCTGCAGTTTCTGAAATCAATTATCGATCCATTGCTTGACCAATTTCAATTTGCATATCGCAACAATAGATCCGTTGACGACGCTGTCGCCATAGGATTGTTTCACGTTCTTAAACATCTCGACAGCCCAAATACTTACGCTAGGATCCTTTTTGTTGATTTTAGCTCTGCTTTTAACACGATTATCCCATCAAAACTTTTCGATAAGATACAGAGTCTCGGTGTTCCTCAATCCATGTGTCTGTGGATCTTCGATTTTCTTTTAAATAGGCCGCAGGTTGTAAAAATAGGCGACAACTTATCATCATCAGTTACGTTATCTACTGGCACGCCTCAGGGCTGTGTTCTGTCACCAATGTTATACTCTCTTTTTACACATGATTGTTTATCTTGTTACGTAGGTACTAAAATACTGAAATTTGCCGATGACACTACAGTGATAGGGCTTATAACAAATTCTGATGAATCTGAATATCGGGACCAAGTAAACAAACTCATCAGTTGGTGCAGCGATAACAATCTGGAACTTAATGTAAATAAAACGAAAGAAATGATTGTGGATTTTAGGAGAAAGAAATCTTCTCCACCCTCGCCTCTAGTGATCGATGGCAGGACAGTTGAAATCGTCCAACATTTCAAATTTATCGGTTCAACAATCTCCAGTAATTTTAAATGGGAACTAAATGTTGTAAATATTGTCAAAAAGGCCCAGCTGCAGCTGTACTTTTTAAGAAGGTTAAGATCGTTTGGTTTGACCACACAGGTCATGCTCAACCTTTACAGAGCTGTAATCGAGAGTGTCATGACATTTTCTATCTCAGTATGGTTTGGATCGATTACACAGAAGGAAACGCTCAGATTAAACAGAGTTGCGAAAACTGCTTCCCGAATCATTGGCAGAGACCTTCCCAGTCTTGCAATACTGTATCAGCAGCGTCTGTTAGGAAGAGCGACTCTCATCTCTCAAGATACATCCCATCCTGCCCATGACCTATTTGAACCTCTCCCATCTAGTCGCCGATTCAGATCCATAACAACCAGGACCAACCGCTTTAGTACTAGCTTTTTCCCCTTAGCCGTTCAAGCCCTGTCAAAACAGAAGTGATTTTCTCCCACCCGCAGCAAACACATAGTCCACTTTCCGATGAGTTTTAGTATGTATATTTTATCATAATTTATTATATTTTTTATTTTTTTTATTTCATATTTTACATTTTAAGCTACTATATTTCTACTAGTTCGTATCAATTATTTATCGATGTTATAATGAGCAATTTTTTATTCGGACCTTTTTATGTGATTGTTCTTATTTATTTTATTTAATGTAGTAGTATATTTTAACATAATTGTTTGGTGCATATGAATCTTATATAATATTATATATATATATATATATATATATATATATATATATATATATATATATATATATATATATATATATATATATATATATATATATATATATATATATACATGGATGGTAGCTTGACATAGCAGCAATATGTTTTCAATAACGTTGCTGAACTTGTCGTGTTGCCCAATGATTCCCTCATATATCCTCATTTCCAAACTTGCTACCGAAAAACCCCGCTCTTTTCCTCTTCGTTGCATCATTACTCATAGGACTAAAAGTACAAGAAGAGTGTCAGTCACATATTGAGGTATGAACACAATGTGTTATATTCCTCCGCGCGTCAGAGTCTTAAATTACAAAACATAAACATTTTTGATACCTGTTCGTATTGATCATATTTTGTGATACAAGGTCTTCAACAAAATAATAATAAAACTGTTTTTCTAAAGCGCTAATTCCCGCATGGCGGATCGATGCGCTGTACAAGACTATAAATGTATTAATAAATACAAATGTAAATTATATTAATTAATATAAATCAAATCAAATGTGGGTTTAAGATGTACACTAGTATAAACCTTTGTATGTAAATTATATAAATCATATAAATCAATTTAAACTAAATTAAGCCCTGTTTTAAAGATGTATAGTACTAAACCTCTTTAAATTATATAAATTAATATAAAATATAAATGTAACATTAACAAAATTACTAAGTCTTTGTATGTAAATTATCTATACAATAATCTAAAACATAAACACTGATTAAAACGTGTATAACACTAAACAGAAATTATAAAGCAGTGTCCGTCATTTCATAACAATTTCAATTAATTAAAATGTCTAATAAAAAGATATGTCTTTAAAGACATTCTAAATACAGATAATGTTCCAGCGGCCCGAATGCTCGCAGGTAAGTTATTCCATTGTCGTGGTGATGCTGCGCCAAATGCCGAATCGCCAATGCACTTCTTCGTTATGCCTTAGCGCAATGTTGGCGCCTAGTTCTAACGTAGGCGTCCGTCACGCGTTCGTTGGTGAACAAGTTCAATAAGATAAGGCGGCGCCAAACCATTCGTGCATTTAAAAGTCATTACCAACATTTTGAAGGCGATTCCGCTTTCAACTGGCAGCCAATGCAGCTCCTTCAACACTGGTGTGATGTGGTTGTGTTTACTGGTGCGTGTAACCGAGCTGTCTGTGATAATGGTATGTTATGTAACAGTGAGTTGCAGTAGTCCAAGCGAGAGGTGACGAGAGCGTTAACTGCGCTTTTCGCGGCTTCGGTTCTGGGCCCAGTTTCATGAAGCCGTGTAACTTTACGTGCAATTACGCGGTCTACTGGTCGCAGTTAACAGCGAATAGTCAATGCAGCGTACGGCCGGTTTCATGAGACCAATTTAGCATTGGCGCTACTAAATCGCCGTAGGGGGGAGAGCACAGTTAGACGTCCGGGTCTAACCCATACGAATGTAGCACCTTAATAATTGTGTCACATGAAATTTTTAAAAAAGTCGTTTTCTGTGAAATGAGTACAGTAGGATAGGCATACTAGTAGGTTCAGTGCTGTGATGTATCTGCAGTGCAATGACGCGTGTTAGGCAGAGTGTAGTTGGCGTAGTGATTTTTAGCAATTTCACTTTACCCCTGCGGATGCAGAAAAGCGTGCTCAGTTTGGTCAATATTGAGGGGCAGTACATATGCATGCACTTTAAGAGAGCCTGAGATATGCCTATTTGACGAAATTTCATCAGCATATCGGTGACATGACTGCAGTGACTGTGTTAAAATTAGTTTCCTTATAATCAGACAAAACGTTAACATGGCCGCCAATGGGAAAATCAACAGTGCTCTGCGCCCCGTAGCATTGACCCCCTTACGTCGCGGTGGGGAATCCCTGTATTTGTGCTGTGTCTGAACATCCTTTTTCCTGTCTAGCTGTGCCTTTGTCGTTCGCATAGCAAATGGGAAGCTATGATGAATGTAAAGGATATCCAGTGTATACATTAAAAATAATAATGTTGAGAGTGGGCGTGTCGGGAGCATACCGTACATTTTCAACTTCGGGAGTATACCGTAAATATTTCAACCAGCGTAAAGTTACGCCTACTAAATACATGTGCAGCTAAGTGCAACTATGGAGCAGACTCATGAAACGCAACAAGTGTAACTTTACGTCGTCTTAGATTTTCGACGATTTATCGCCCGCTACGACGTCGCAAGTAGCCGCTATGGCAAACAACATTGCACGATTCTTGTCGAGTTCGCTAGAAATTTCTTGTTGAACACGAAGTAGAGCTGTTTCTGTACTGTGAAGCATCTTATATGCCGATTGGTATTCTTCATGCAGCCCATTCAAAGTGAGATGGTCAATCAAACGACGAACTGTAACTTTCTCCAAGACTTTGCCGACGAATGCTATGTTTGACACTGGTATGTAGTTCTTTAACAGGTCTTTGTCGAGAGTGTCAGATTTGAGAAGCGGTTTAACTATTGCTGTTCTCAAAGTGACCGGAAAGAGTCCTTGCTTAAAGTTGTTATTCACTATTGCCACCAGATAAGGAACGTGTACACCTACTGTTTTCTTCAAGATGTCAGTGGGGCAAGAGTCCAGGTTGCATGTCTTTGGAGGGCACAGTCTGATGATGTTCTTTACTTCCTCTTCATTGTTGGTAGAAGTCGATCGAGTTCGTTTGACAAACGTTGGCCGCCAGAGTCGATAGAATAGTTTTCATCATTGGTCAGCGTTGTGCGTATCTGCATTGTAATTCCTTGTGTTTTCTCTGCAAAGTAGGTTGCGAAACCTTTGCACAGTGTCTCAGTGTTACTGGATTGTGGAAGAATTATTCCCGGGGGTGTTAGCAGTGTTAACTAAACGAAAGCATGTTCGCTGGTCAAATGATGTTATTAATAGCAACATTTTTTCAAACTAAAAGAAGATAGTGTGACAAGGGGGCATAAGGCAGCGTTAGTCAAGCCATACTCTAGATTAGATAAAAGAAAATTCTCCTTCTCCCAGAGAACAATAACTGATTGGAATAACTTAAGTCATGATTGTGTAAATGCCAGCAGTGTAAATATGTTTAAAAATAAAATTGACAATTATCTGGCAAGGGAGGGCTATACCTAGGTTTTTATTTTACTTATGTATTTATAGAGACAACGCATTTTAATTAGCAGCATTTTAGTGCATTTTATAATATTGTATATATATTTTGTTTTTTAAGTGAACACTCGATAAGCCATAGGCTTCCTTGTTCACATGCCGTCTGGAGCTTGGTTCTGGACGGCAACTTGTTAAACCTTGTTAAACCTTGTTAAACACTGACTCGTAGTGAACACGCTTCGCTCGCTTAATCATGCTAAAAACAATCTGGGGATGCACCTCGAGTTTCGTTGATCTCCATCTCTTCTCGTTGCTACCACTTCAGATATTTGTCTGCAAAATATGTTTACTACGGCTGGGAAAGACCAGTCGAAGCACGTCATACCAACAATATTTGTGGTATTTGTGGTAAAATATATACGGCTAAATGTCACTTTTACGCAACCTGCTCCCACTCATCCCGCGTGCACGCACATACGCACTTACAAACGCTCACACACATACACAAATAAATATATATTATATATGTATATATATATATATATACTTTCGACGCACTTGCTGATTGCAATAAATATATTAATTAAATCACTACAAAACATATGTGAAACTTAAAAGTTGAGAATATGTTAAAAAGCAAAAATATCAACGTAAAAGGGGACACTTTACCGTCATCATAAATAATGGCACATGTTTTGTTTGTTCAAACAAACATAGCTCGTCTTAATGATGTCAACAATTATTTGCAGATATGCACGCCGACCAATATAGAATGTCAACAATTGTATATTGGTTGATGTTGATGTTTCACTGACAAAAACTATGTTTAAATTTCAAGTTCCTTCGAAGAGTCCTTTTTAATGTAATATACATTTATTTTAAAAAGTGCAGTGTTATTCTTCTATTGTACTATTTCTATTAATGGCATTTCAAAAAAGAAATGTTTATATTTTGTTATAGGATCTACCATTCAAAAGGCCTCCACATACGTGTATCGTAGACAGTCTTGACCTGTGTGTTCTGAACTAGCGTCCCAACTAGACTGACACCTTCATAGTGTTATCCTTGCGAAAATAATAAACAGGAGTAATCGTCTCTGTAATGCCATAAAAGCTGTAGACCATTATTTCAAACATTACTCAGTACAATGTTACACCATAACATGCATGTTATTATCCCATTAAGGTAAATTTATATGCACCGCAGATGTCTTAAAGTTTCGAGGTGTTTTCAAACATAACGACATTTACAAAGAGCGTCGCTTTACTAACACACATAATTCACTAACCCCACAAGGCCTGCATGAGTGAACAGCATTGCACCAACTACGACGGAGTGAAACAAATCTAAAAAGACCTGACAGCTAGACATATTATTAAACACCGCCGATTGGCACAATGCTATATCACTGGTCGATCTTGTTGAATAAATCACACAGGAACATAAAGGCTACAGGCATTGCGTGTTGGTCAAGGTGAAACAAATTAAATATATATATACGTAAGGTAACAATACGTCTGCCTCTCCCCTGCATCTCTAAACTTGAGTGCTACCAATTTTAAGAGGAACGGGTATTCATATTACGCCGTGCCCGTGCCCGTGCCCGTGCCCGTGCCCGTGCCCGTGCCCGTGCCCGTGCCCGTGCCCGTGCCCGTG
>OZ024860.1:45127815-45130315 GCA_964017155.1 Oasisia sp. SBJ-2009 | reverse complement strand
ATAAAAACAGAGACGAGCTACATCAAGTCCATCCCATCTATATGAAAAGAGAACGCGATCGAATGCGGGGCCTCCATTTGATTGGCTTCGCCAGTGTTTCTATTGTCTTGGTCCGTGCAGTGTTGACCAAGATCCAAAGAACTCAAATCGATGGGTTCCAGCCTATCTTGTGAGGGAAACTGAAGGGAAGCATAAGAATGAAGATGGAACCGAGAAGGCAGATGCCATAGAAAACAGAGTAAATGATAAATGCGATGGCTGATGAGTGGGCTGATGGTGTACTTGGGCGCTTAACTTATCTCACACGCTGACGCGCGTTACCACAAAGATTGCTACGCCCGATTCTCCAGCGGGCGGTCTATTCCAGGTGATACCAAGAAAGGATCACCAAAAGATACCGCTCGTAGTCCTCTAGAGTTGCTCATGAAGATATGCAAGATATGCAACGTCAGCGATATGTCGGGTGGGACTCTGTTTGGTTGATGGTGCGGTATGTGTGAACCATATGAGGCGTTCCACATTAATCAACTAGATTTGTGAGAATGTGGAGGATCTGGTTGTGTTATCAGCACGTGGCTACCGATCGTTAGTCTTCCGCGACAGTACTATTGCCAATCTAATTGCAATCTGAAAATGATCAAAGATGACGATGACGATGCCAATCTAGAGGTTGCGCTGGATGTGGTGGCAACCCACATCAAGAAGGAATGTTCGATGATGGATTACAAGCATCGAACATACCGTACGAACACCTCCAAAGAGATCGCAGAAGAATCTACATCAGAAAGAAAATGTCCATTGGTGGACAACCTCTTCACTCTCTCCTCATTGGAAATACCACCACCAGCGCCATCAAGAAACACCCTACCACTCTCCAAATCGCTCTCGAGGTGTACTTCAACAAAAATTAGATGGTCAAGAACATGCATGACTATCTCGTCTGTTGTCCGTATGAAGAGTTGCTGCGCTTCAAGAAATCCTCGGCAGTGGCAACATACCTCCATATTAGCAATGACCGCCGGCAATCCGTACAGTGGAAGGACTTGTTCAAGTCATTGTCGACAATATTGATGCTGAGATGAGCAGCCCCAATGGGTTGGTGTCCACTCGTGACATGGCGACCATCGAGAAACATTCAAAATCTCCAGTCCCAGACACGATATCCCGTTTCAGCAAAGCTAAGATGTCCAATCCCATTTGTTTCAATGGGGAAGATGAGATAAACCCTTACAGTGGTAGAAAGAAACCACTCCCCCATCTATGCCCCATCATGATTTGCCTGAGGAGTACTGAAGGTGCTGAGAGCAGGTAATCAACATAATCCAAATACTCCTCCACATGACACAGCATTCAGAGAGGTCATCTCGCGGTGGCCATCTGACGGGATGGCCTCAAGACAGACCCTCCTGCCCTTGACCCAACGGAGCATGGGTGGTACCATCTTGAGGGCAGCGCCGCTCTTTCCCCAACTATCGTCCCTTCAGAGAGTCCTCTAGCTCCTGCTGAGCTGCTCAAGCTATTAAATGTGGCTGCAGCAGCGAAACGTCATGTGCAACCAAGAGTTTGTACATGGCAAGGCAAATGGAATCAGTTACACTTTTGTCTGCCTCCGCAGAGAATCAGGCACCTTCACCCGTTGTTCGCCTGCGTCAAACACTGTCTGAACATGTGGTAGTAGGATAGCATCTTACATATGTTGATACATCAGATATGCGACACAGTCGTACGACTTTGTCTGTTAGTGTTTCTGGGTCATTGCCGTCACTGCTACGGGATTGTTGATGTTGGTCAAGTAATCCTAATTGTATATTTGCACATATTCATACCAATATTAAGCAAACGCCAGTGGTCAGCTGCGTGACAACTTTAGCAACTGTTGCGTGAGCTCATTCGAAGTAGAGAAATATGTCATCTTACCAAAGTTTTACTTTAGCTGGTCTTGGGGCGTTCCTGTTCTTCCAGGCGAAAAAGTCCCGTGAGCTTCCCTGTCGCTTCATTCCTTGTCGCTTCATGTAGGAGTCTTCTTTCATTTGTCACCATCTTCGATAGTCCACTCACCGGGGGCCATCAAGGAGGTGGGTTTCCCTGAATCTGAAGGACACAGTCGATGTGTCAGTATTGTTCGCGTTGTCCGGTTTAACAAGATTTAACAAGACAAGATTTCACAAGATTCCCTCTTGGAAAATCAATTATAAATGACAGGTGGACAAAGAAGTTCGTCCTCCGTTGTGCTGTTGTCTGAGTAAATACAACATTTCTGGTTGTACGATGCAAACGAAACAAATTGTTATAAATTACGTACATAAGTGGATAAATCAGAAACCAGTCTGTCGGACTGATCGAACTGCCGTAACTTTCAATTTTTGGTAGACCTGTCCATATTAGTATTATCTCCACTTATTTTGTAAACATTCAAGCATGCACTTGTATAGCACGTGGCATGTATTCTTCCATGTGTAGTTGGTAGCATTAGCTGAATTGATTGAAGGGCGCTAAAGTA
>OZ024860.1:45105315-45117815 GCA_964017155.1 Oasisia sp. SBJ-2009 | reverse complement strand
TGAGAGTGAGAGAGTGAGAGAGTGAGAGAGTGAGAGAGTGAGAGAGTTAGAGAGTGAGAGAGTGAGAGAGTGAGAGAGTGAGAGAGTGAGAGAGTGAGAGAGTGAGAGAGTGAGAGAGTGAGAGAGTGAGAGAGTGAGAGAGTGAGAGAGTGAGAGAGTGAGAGAGTGAGAGAGTGAGAGAGTGAGAGAGTGAGAGAGTGAGAGAGTGAGAGAGTGAGAGAGTGAGAGAGTGAGAGAGTGAGAGAGTGAGAGAGTGAGAGAGTGAGAGAGAGTGAGAGAGTGAGTGAGTGAGTGAGTGAGTGAGTGAGTGAGTGAGTGAGTGAGTGAGTGAGCGAGCGAGCGAGCGAGGGAGGGAGCGAGCGAGCGAGGGAGCGAGGGAGCGAGGGAGCGAGTGAGCGAGGGAGCGAGTGAGCGAGGGAGCGAGTTAGCGAGTTAGCGAGTGAGCGAGGGAGCGAGGGAGCGAGGGAGCGAGGGAGCGAGGGAGCGAGGGAGCGAGGGAGCGAGGGAGCGAGGGAGCGAGGGAGCGAGTGAGCGAGTGAGCGAGTGAGTGAGAGAGGGGGCGCGCGTGCAGACAGACATAAATGTCGGTTTCCGAAACTGCATCCATTCTTTGGAATATGCATTTATACAAGTATTAAATCACTTGAAATTGTTGCTAAATTCTGCCTCCGCCTCCGCCTCCGCCTCCGCCTCCGCCTCCGCCTCCGCCTCCGCCTCCGCCTCCGCCTCCGCCTCCGCCTCCGCCTCCGCCTCCGCCTCCGCCTCCGCCTCCGCCTCCGCCTCCGCCTCCGCCTCCGCCTCCGCCTCCGCCTCCGCCTCCGCCTCCGCCTCCGCCTCCGCCTCCGCCTCCGCCTCCGCCTCCGCCTCCGCCTCCGCCTCCGCCTCCGCCTCCGCCTCCGCCTCCGCCTCCGCCTCCGCCTCCGCCTCCGCCTCCGCCTCCGCCTCCGCCTCCGCCTCCGCCTCCGCCTCCGCCTCCGCCTCCGCCTCCGCCTCCGCCTCCGCCTCCGCCTCCGCCTCCGCCTCCGCCTCCGCCTCCGCCTCCGCCTCCGCCTCCGCCTCCGCCTCCGCCTCCGCCTCCGCCTGCGCCTCCGCCTCCGCCTCCGCCTCCGCCTCCGCCTCCGCCTCCGCCTCCGCCTCCGCCTCTCCCTCTCCCTCTACCTATTATTGTTCGGTCTTGTCTTGTTATTAACTCGCACGAGATCGCCATACGGGAACATAGCGTAATATACGCGAAAGACAGTGCGTATCTCGGTCACGGAGAAATAAATATAATATATGTACGTAAGCTAACAACAGTGATCTCACCGTGAGGGCTACCATCTTCATGATTCATAGCGCACTTACACGTTCACCGAGGCGCACCTGAGAACTGACATTTATGGAACGAAACATAATGCACGGCTCTAAAACCGGCGACCACTAAACGACGATTTTACACGTTGACCTTTAACTCTGACGTAGGGATATTTTTACGAGGGACATTAAATGTATAATACACATGCAATGCAGCACATTTATTTATTCATTTTCAGCGGTAGGGTGGCATCTTGGCAGCTGGAAGTTCCAGTACCACAAAAGACTCTTTAACACCCTGGAAGATTTACGGATGACAGCAAAATACGTCTGTGTAAGGGTCTCCGTTGAAACCAGTAGGCTCAGTTCTTATACATGCCCGCACTAAATCACAGCACTGGTGTCAAAGGCATAAACCCCACAGCTATGCGGTCGAGATTACTCTAAAGAAAGTGGCATCGCTTGTCATCGTTCGGCTTAGTGGGGTAATAATGGCGCCAAACCGGAAGACGACGACACACCTACTGTTATGTAACGAAGGCAGACGCGCCGCGCCATCTTCGTTTCTGACGACGTCGGATTTCTAAGAGGGCGGCATCTAGGCGATCTGGGAGTGACCGCTTTCTTCCGTTTTCTTCTTCTTCCTTCCTTCGATGTATGCACTTTCGCTAGCGTATTTGTCCCTAAGGTACACACATAGGCCAACCTCCGTATAAGGGTATTGCGGCCTGTGTGACATTCGGGTACTTTTTATGTACGAGGCTAATCAACGTGCGTGACACATAGCACTACACAACCAGCCGTACAGTTCAACAATATCAGTCTCCGTCCACTGGTTTTTGTGCCAAACATAACAAGCCTTGTGCATCCGGGTATTAAACCCGGGCCGCCTAGGGCACTCTTACTAGATTTCCCAGGTTCTTTTGACCAACGATATCTTGCAAATATCATCAATGCTGTTACACAAACATTATATCGGGTCCAACTCTACTTTCATTGGATCGTAATGAATATTGGGTGGGCTGAGTCGGGCCTTCAGCACCACTTCGCCGTCGGTCGTGATATTTTTAACAGGCGATGGGGTATTGTAGAAGACGTTTTGTCATTTATAATAATTTTATAATACATTAACACCTCTATGATGTATGTCAAACGTTCAAAAACATAAGGCCTACCATTAGTCCCAGCTTACAAAACTCTTTTGGCCAAGGAAAAATCACCACCATTGACCAATCCATATATTGCTTTCAGAAATATTCAGTATACATACATATATATATATATATATATTTATATATATATATATATATATATATATATATATATATATATATATATATATATATATATATATATACAAATAATATGTTGGGTACTTGCATGGGTTCTAGCTATTTTGCCACTGGTCAGAGTGGTCTTCCACGTCTCGCTTCTCATTTGCCAGCGTGACTAGAGGCAGATGTTCAGTCAGTTGTTGGGTGGATCTGGATTTAAACCACTTAACCTCTTCGCCTCGGCTTTACTGTTGCTGCATGCACATTATAGATATGACCTTAGGTTATTATCATTAACAAAGTAGTTTGCGTTCAGGATTTCAATTAAATACACAATGGGACCAATGCCGTAGCCAGGATTTTGCATTGGAGCAAACTCTGTATGTATATTATAAATTATATATATATATATATATATATATATATATATATATATATATATTAGGAATTTACTGTTTGAATGTCAATGCGTCATTATCTCTCTTAAAGTACGAATGTTTAATTATTTGTTTCAGAGTAAGTGACTATGTATTGGTGTTTGTCATGTTTCTTGTTTGTACGTTTGGAAAATATAGCAAGAAAAATATGGTGGCCGGCTTTAGGTGGATATATATATATATATATATATATATATATATATATATATAAAATATGGTGGCCGGCTTTAGGTGGATATATATATATATATATATATATATATATATATATATATATATCCACCTAAACCCGGCCACCATATTTTTCTTGCTATATTTTCCAAACGTACAGACAAGAAACATGACAAACACCAATACGTAGTCACTTACTTTGAAACAAATAATTAAACATTCGTACTTTAAGAGAGATAATGACGCATTGACATTCAAACAGTAACTTCCTAATATATAACGTTGCTGCTTATTGAAATTAATAAATTCACGATAGCAAATTTCAATTACCCAGTGCAAATTCGACTAGATAAGTGGCTTTAATTACAATGAGGATTAGAGCAGGGGGACACGTATGGAGCAAAGTCGAAGGGTAGGTGGATATTGACGCGTATCACGTGAAATTTAAGAAACAGAGTGGATCGAGGTTAGAATGAAAGAAACTATTTTAAGAAGCAATTGGTGAGGAGTAGGTTGGAAAGAGCCGCCATGTGGAAATGGTGGGAGATAAAAACGAAACTGAAAAGGAGAGCAGAAGACCATATGGAGGAAAACAGGAAGCGAGGAAGATCGAGATTGGGATGGGAGATCTGAAGAGTAGGAGAAGCATTGCGCACAAGAGCAAAAGATAGAAGGAATTGGAGAATGTTGATAGAGAATTAACGTAGCGAGAAAAGGGAAAGGAAAGAGAAGAGGAAGAAAAAAGACGACGGCCACCCTAACCCCTGACGTCAGGGATACCCCGACGAAAACTACAACAATCTAGGTCTACCCCTATGCAACTTGAACTTAGCCTAGTAATCGGGCAATTATCCTGAATCGTTGTGTAGGGCCTATAATTTACAGTCATCACGTAGAGAATTACGATATTATCGTTGCGTTGTCACATATTGGATTTGGTTTGCAGCTAGCTGGGTGCAAGCACGGGCGTCGTTCGATGGGGGACGGGGGAACCCCACTTTTCAGCCTGGGGGACATCATACGACATGTCCCCCCACTTTTTCAGTAATAACAAAACAAATTGACATGCATATAGCGAGATTGACCACTCCTTTCTACTATAAAAAATCGGTCTATTGGTAAAATTAATATACCAGTTCAGATATAAACTTCCGACTACCCAGTGGAAAATCACTAGATAAATTGCTTGGTTGGCCGCAGCGCGCAACTTCGTCCAGTAAATAGTTGTCATGTCGGGCTCTATCATTTTGCAGTCGTGTGTTGATATATTAATAGGCACTCGCCATCAAGCACATCGTAGATGATTATTTTTTGTTTGCCTTGTCACCCCTTGGATTGCAGCCTGGTCTGATACTTATTGCCTATAGCGGAACCAGTAGATTCCTGCACTTTTAGTAATTTGATCCCATTTGAGTGATTAAAAAGATACAGAGATTACAGGGGTGCCTTTTGGCAAGGGTATATATATATATATATATATATATATATATATATATATATATATATATATATATATATATATATATATATATATATATATATATATATATATATATATATATATATAAACATCCCATAAATAAACATCCCTACCTTAACATAGATGATGTGGCGTTGGCGTTCAACCAGTAACTTCATAACCTGTAACGTTGCGTATTACAATTTATAAATTCACCATATGAAGTGGAATTTCGCTTGGAGGAAAGTGGAAGTGGTGATGGGAAATAGACGCATATCATGGAAACGTAAAGGAAATGTGCTCAGCTCGTGTGTTATCCCGGCATACACGAATACACTAGTGACGATGGTACTAGCAGAGAAACAACAGGTCCAGGATTGCGTAAAAAACAACCAGGTATGAATAATCGTGGAAGCTAAGAGAGCTGATAAGAGAAAATGGATGAGATGAGAGTATGGGTGGAGTGAAGGAAAGTTCTAAGAATAAATTGGTGAGGAGTACATGGGCTGGTCTTGTAGAAAAAATGGGAGATGAAAAACTGGCAAAGAGAGCAGATACCCAGAACGTGGAGGGAAAATGAGGCGAGGAAGACCGAAATTGCTGTGAGGGATTGCGTTACAAATAACCTAGAAAGAGTAGAAGAATTGAATATATATATATATATATATATATAACATTATCTATCTATATATATATATATATATATATATATATATATATATATATATATATATATATATATATATATATATATCATAACTTCATATCATAACTTATATTAATTAATCAATTTAATGCAGCCTAGCCAACACACAAAAGTATGAACGATATATGCTAAAAATAAAAACAGACAAATAATACAATAATACCAATAGACAAACTAATATAAATTAGCTACACACACACACATATATATATATATATATATATATATATATATATATATATATATATATATATATTATATATATATATATATATATATAGAGAGAGAGAGAGAGAGAGAGAGAGAGAGAAGGAATTGGAGACTGCTGAAAGAGAACGTAGTAAGATAAAAGTGAGATGAAGAAAAAAGACAATGGAAAAGGAAATAATGTCAACTAACCCTTGAGGACAGTGATGCCAAGAACATAATAACAACAAAATGCAATTTGACCCTAGTCTAGTAACCGGGCAATTTTTATTTTGAATCCTTAATAGTCATTACCCATCATGTACATTGAGAATTATGACGTTTTCAGTGCTCTGTCAACGTTTTCAGTGCGCTGCAGCCGGCAATAGAAGTGGAGAAATTCCTAACTTAAACCTATTTGAATGATGACACTTTTGTTTGTGAAAGGCTAGGACTCGGACGGAAAATCTTACACAGAAATCCTGAAACCCACTGCACTTTGTGACTCTATGAATTAGGCAGCCAGTTATTGGTCCTCCGTTCCCCACCATCCTAATTTATTTCCAGGATTGGTGGGCATGGCCCCCTGGTTCCCATCTGGCCGCGCCACTGGCAAGCAGTTATGCGTCCAAAGTCTATCCTCAAAATGTTCAGTATGTGTGTGGTTGGGGCGGACCTTGGCCCCCATTCAAATACATGTAGCCAACATAACTATTTTTAATAGCATAACTTAAAGGTCTTTGTTTACTTTAGAATTAACACCAGACCAACAATAAATTGAGTTTTATATTCACTAAAACATTTATATGTATTTCAGGTCACACACACACACACACACACACACACACACACACACACACACACACACACACACACACACACACACATCATAACTTATACTAATTAGTCAATGTAATGCAGCCTAGCCAACACACAAAAGTATGAATGATATATGCCAAAAAACAAAAACAGGCTAATAATACAATAATACCAATAAGCAAGCTAATATGTATAATTAGCTGTACTAAACATGGTGTGTATATATATATATATATATATATATATATATATATATATATATATATATATATATATATATATATATATATATATATATATATATATATATATATATATATATATATTGGTCCCCCATCCCCCCACTTTTCAAACTAGATCGACGCCATTGAGTGCAAGCTTATCGCCTACTTTTACGTTATGACAACTTTGTTTGCCAAACCCAAGGCAAAGTCCTGACTGGGTATGCATTCATAAAAGGGAAGTATTACAAGTATCCCTATTCCGTTTTCATTTTGTCACTCTGTTAATCAGGCAGTCTGTCACTGATCCTCAGCTCGCCACCATCCTAATGTTCCGGGATTGGGGGCATGGTCCCACTTGTTCGGCGTGTGTTTGTCATCATCATCGTCATCATCGTTGTGCAGCCGTATAGTTTCCCGTGGTTGGGCGAAGGCCTCAGCATGCTGTTTCCCCTCTGCCTATCTCGCGCTATCCTCTGCAGATAGTCATCTATTTCGTATCTCCGTCGTCTCCTCTAGATCGTTTCGATCCCGTCACAGTGTTTCCATACCTGTGGTGATACGCGATGTCCATCGGTTAGTTTGTATCCTGCTGACGTGCCTTGCCCAGCCATGGTCCACTTCCGCCTTATGACTTGTTCAATCATATATGTGACCCGTGTCTTCTCTCTTACCCAGATGTTTGTTTTCCCGCCCCGTTATATGACGTTTAACATACTTCTTTCCACCTTTGTTTGTGCAGCTGCTAGCTTATGCTTGCAAAAACCGTCAATTTGTTATAATGCGTATACAGTCCGCCTCATAGCGCCACTTGCAACACACATAATTAGCTAGCCTCGCTTAACCGACTGTCGGTCGGCTGCGGAACTACGCCGAGAAGTCAGTCTGGTCACTTTTGCCGACTTTTGTTTGTTTATCAGCGTGATTTGTACAATGCTGCCACCTCATGGACACTGCCGTAATTTATATTTTATAAACAACTGCACATTTTTATTTCTATTTATTTTGTGTTAATATAAGTTTTATTTTGAATAATTTGTATAATACAGCATTAGTTGATAAAAGGTATCCTTATTTAATGTGTATGATATCCGTGTGGGGTTAGACAATGCTGCCACCTCACGGATACTGGTTAATCCTGCCGTAATTCTTATTTTATAAACAACGGTAAATTTGAATTTGTACTTATTGTTGTGTTAATATAAGTTCAATGTTGAACACTTTTCATAGGATATCATTATCTTGTAAAAGTATATCGGTATTTGAATTTTCATTTCATAGTTGGCCTGAGAGCCAATCAGCGTATCTACCCTAATCTGGGGTAAGGCTACCCGGATGTAGAAACTTAAGCCCATTAATGTCCCAGGCGGAGTTGGGGGGCTTAAAAGTGCTGCCACCCCACGGAGTCTGGGTAACCGAGGCTAGCAAAAACCGTCAATTTGTTATATGCGTATATAGTCCGTCTCATGGCGCCACTTGCAGCATACATATCAGCGCGCGCCACGTCCGCGCCCGCGTGTTGTTTGAATTTTTTACCACCAAAAACATGTCTGCAACATTGCCATGGCATGTTTTACCTTAACAACATGACTGATTAAAACAACATGGCAATGTGGTCTGTCGGTGGCGTTCTATGCTTAATATGCATGGTGAATAGTTTTGCATGGATACGTTTGAGCGCAAAGGAAGTTCACGTCCGACATGAATGTGAACATCACGTGCCGGATGCCGACAAGGTGCGTACGACTAGTCTAGGACTGGAACCTGGATTGATCATTGTTTTGAACTTAGTTTAGTATCATGTTATAATTTATACTACATTATAGAGTGATAGACCAGGGTACTTACGTAGAATTCGAACCGGCACTTAAGTTATGCAGATGCAGAATTCGGATCCACCTCATTATAACTGTACATTTTCCACCTCACACAAACTCTAACCCGAAACATGTCATGATCAATCAACATTCCCGACCCAAGTATATTTAATCTATGTTTCACAAATATTGCATTTTGAGACCCAAATAGTGCTCCGATTTGTGCCAGTCGCAAGCGCAGCGGTGCATGTGTCACTGCGCCGTGCACATGGAATAGAGTTTGTTTATGCCGACCGCGCTGTCTTTTCGACCTCAAAAGTCTGCTAAGACGCGCTGTTTATAAAATATACATATGCTCAAGATGATGATAAATGATTGAAATAACAAAATCAAGTATCAAATATACAATTGTAATGGCAAAACTGAAGTGGGTCCGAATTGCGAACCCATCTACAATACATTTTGCCATAATAAATGGTGCTTCCATCAAGTACATAGATGAAATATTAATGAAACTGCAATTTTATAAACAAATATTTTTTCCGAACATTCTCCTATTTGATTGTATACAAAATCATAAGAAGATTGCTTTTTCAATTATACTGGTTTGTTGTAAACTATGATGAAGGCCAATACAATTTTTTATTCAGTTAATATTAATGCATCATAATTGTTCAACAATATAATTTAAATAATTTGTTATATACTCAAAACTAAATACTATTTTATGTAGAACGATCATCAAAGAATACCCCAGTAATGATATACAGAAGTCATGTTTAATATAGTTGTATAAATATTATGATAAATTATCATAACTTATACTAATTAATCAATGTAATGCAGCCTAGCCAACACACAAAAGTATGAATGATATATGCCAAAAAACAAAAACATGCTAATAATACAATAATACCAATAAGCAAGCTAATATGTATAATTAGCTATACTAAACATGGTGTGTGTGTATATATATATATATATATATATATATATATATATATATATATATATATATATATATATATATATATATATATATATGAATCCCACCGAATCCAACTAAATAAAGTCACAAAACATTGTCAAACATATGCCATTTTAACTGCCTAATTACTACAACTTTGTATCAGCCGATTATCATACTATTTGTACGATCACATTCATTTATGTTATTTTGTTTTTAACTTTTCAAAATGGTCGTACTCATTAACATAATCTCGTAAATAATTTGGAAGATGGGGCCTGTCAGCGTGATCCAATATGGCCCAGGCATAAACAATGAAAACCAAAATACGAGACCGAGAGGAAAAAGTCATTAACCGCTCTTAAGAACCACCAAGAAATCAGCTATCGTCTCAGAATTATGGACTGACATTATAATAACATATGAAACATTTTAAACAAACAGGTATAAATTCAATATGACATGATAATAAACTACGGCCACTAAACTCAGACCACTGCTCTCCATGTTGTCAGAAGGGGTGGCAAATCCACCTGACCTCCCTTAACTAGGTAAGTAGGTTAGGACCGAGGAGTAGGACATGTGGCTACTACTGATATTATAGTATACATACTATAGTCAGAGTATAGTAAACTAGCCTAGTACTAAGTTGTGCGCAATGCTCATGCCATCCAGCATCATTGCCATTGTGGGATTTGCCGATTATGCAACAGATACAGACATAAGTGATAAAAGTGCTTATATTCAGGGACACTATTAATGATACTCTGTAGTATTGCATTGCCCGATCTAGCTATACACGTCAAAAAACTATACACATTTTTTCTAATTAACATTTTACATGTGGGTAAGCCTCTTGACACAAACATAACTACAATCTCGAGGTTCATTGCATAAAAATCTAAACACATTATTGTATGTTACACACCGTTTTCTCATTGACTCTGCTCTATAAAATACAGATAAAAGATAGAAATGTAATTTATTCTTCGTGTGAAAAGTGCAGTGCTGTGGCGTTGTTGTGGCGGTGTAGTAGATTTATCGTTTGATATTTAGTGGTTATATCTGACTGTTTTTATTGGGTTTTGTTTTCGCAGCATAGGCTTTAATTGCAAACATACCCGACAACTGGCCTCAGTTATAATTTGTTCCTTCAGTATTTCAGTTTGTTTTAAAGAATTTGACCAATGTTGGCAGTACTCATACTAGTTTGAAACACATCACCACGAAATACGCTGAAAAAAATGCACGACTCAATAAATGCTGGACTCGACATATACAAATGGAACAAAGTCGACCCACGACGTCGGCACAACGTCAACAACTCACGTTGATACAACTTTCACATCCAACATGTGTCCAACGTTGCTTCGACGTTTGACACACGCCGTCTAAACAAAGTCGGTCCCCAGCATCGGAATAACGTCGACAACCGACATTGATACAACTTTCGAAACCACCGTAGTCGGGGCGCACGGGTCCAAATTTTGGAGGTAGTGGACACCTCGTGCTATTTTTGGTTGTCGTGTATTTTATTAAACGTCAAACCCTCCCGAACAATATTCCAGAGGGCAACCTTCTCAAATCAGTGTACCTCACTCCGAAAATTGCGTTTATATCCATGCCCTTAATGGCCCAGTTGCATACATTTCTCTTTCCCCATTTTCACAGTAACTGTATAACAACAAATTTAAGTGTAGTATCAAATAATCGGGAATGACGAGAACTATTATTTATGACAATAGCTTTTTGATACGTTTATTTTTCAAGATGCCAGATACAAAACATTGGACAAAATAACGATAAATTAGTTCGGTTTCCCAGTTGACATCACACAAAAGGAGTTATAGTTACCTTAATATGTAATCAATATACTTATATAATATATCAAAATGATGTGCATTCAATTACCTACTGAATACTGCAAAGCAATAGTAAAATAGTGCTACGTTATACGTAATCACGAGCCAAACATCTACCCAACCCCCTAAGTGTTGCGCAATCGTGACGTGACGCAAATCGGAGTAGATTTCATTCATTGTATAATTTTCGCGTTCATTAGGGTAATATACACTATTAAAGACAGAATACTGATGCATAATCTACTGCTGGTTTTTAATGCGATGTTTGTTAAGACAACATAAAATTATAATAACATTATTCGAAAATAAAAACATACCAAGGTGGTATTCAATCACATCTTACAGATTGTTCTGAGTCACCTGTGTCACTCTTGTCACAGCCATTGTTTTCAACTAGAGTCCGAACAGGTATTACTCGCCTACATTTGGTAGCGCTCCGTTTGCACTTGCAAGCAGCACAACGCGGCACTTGGCATTTAGCGCAAGAATAATTACAAGGGCATTTGCTGGCGACACGTAACTTGTATACCATTGTGAAAGTTCTGGTAATGGCGGCACCGTCAAAGATACTGGTTCCAAATGTGTGGAACCCGTCTTCCAACCGATATCTAATAATTTCTCCTCCATCTTCAAGTGAGTGTCTTTCAGCACAGCTGTCAACATCAAGCCTTACAGCCTTGACGCATCGATCCATTTGACTTAAACAAAGCTTGCGGTACCTTAGAACATTCATATTCTCCGATGGTTTCCTCAAGATTGACATTTTCCCCAATACCTTTCTGATGAAGAAGGCGTATCAGCATGACAACTTCATTGATCAGCTGCTACGTCTGCTTCTGCAGCACAGTAAGATGTTATTGGGGATGCAGTTCTTCAAATATGCTGTCACTTACCGTTTGGACTTTGAGTTGTCATTCAAATATTTCTGGAGCTCAGTTTTGCAAATATTTTTCACAGTTTCCAGAGTGTTCATGATAGTTACAGTAGCTCACTGTTTCGTGGCAATATTTAGCATGTTGCTGGAGTCTACCGTGACGGGATTGATCATGTGCTGTTTTTATGCATGCTTGATTGATCATTTCCTGGTTTCGATCTTCGTGGGATTGTTAGACTGCAGATGGTTCATCACTTCTTTGAAATGGAATGATACCTCAGATGACACATGCTACTTGGTTCGTACTTTAGCATCCAGGGGTATTTATGTAAGCCCACTCGCACTTTCCTTCACATCTATGCTTTATGTCTGCCCATGAGATATGTCAGAAGTGATACATTTGAATGACTCAGC
>OZ024860.1:45085315-45102815 GCA_964017155.1 Oasisia sp. SBJ-2009 | reverse complement strand
TCATGATTGTGACCTTTGCCGCAAATCCACTAGTGTGCGATATCTGAAATCAATCCATGTATTGCATACACACAACAAACAAAGAAAACTAAGTTCTTCGAAGTATTGTCGTCCAACGCCGTTTTATTTCGTGCACAGTTGATAGCAACAGTCCGTTTTTCGATCTAATAAATGTTTTCAGCTTGTCTATTCCCATCATGTGACCTTGACTGACGTCACGCATGAACGTTGCCGATGTGTCACATCTGTCTCGTTCATCTGAAATCAAACCATCGTAGGTTTTGCACAAACGTTTCATAGCGAGTATCCAAATAAAAATAAATACATGATTAATACAATACACGATGTCATATATGTAACGTGTTGTTAACAGGAAATTATTAAAATGGTATTTTGGGGAAGCGGGATTAATAATCGAACAGCATATGTTTAGTTTCGTTACACTATACTACTGACCGTTTAGATCGACTAGGGACGCAAACATAAACAAGTTGTTCCTTTACAAGCCCTCGCAAGTTCGGAAATTAGTTCATCAGTTTAACGACAGTATTCAGCACATGCAATATTGGGTGTGTCGCGTATCACACAGCGTTCAACATAACTGGGGGTGAAGATAACAAGATAAACTAAGAACGTTGAGCAAATGGAATGAGGTGTAAGAGCCTATTCATGCGTAACGCCGGCTTATTGACATTGACTTGACACCGTGTGCGATTGAAGACTCAGACGTTCAGCTCAGAATGTAAACTCATAGAAAGACAGCTGATGGTTACTATTATGTACGAGCGATATGTGGTGCGGATCGAAATAACCGAACCCTTAAATGGAAATGTTGGTATTACGAGCACGAAAACTGGTCTTGTAGTACACATACTATTTATATAATAACTAATGTCCATTTTTGCCCATATACACTATACGACCAGGCCGTACGAAAGTGTCGTGCCGAAAGAGTTGGTATGACAATGTGTACGTTTTGACGTAACGTCGAACGCAATCTGACGACTGAAGATAATCCAACTTATGCTGTTTTTCACCCGATGCTGTTTTTCATCTGATTAGGCAATCGATAGTTGATCAAATGGCATATCGCATAGGCACACGGCCATCTCGATTATATAAGATATCATTCACCAAACACAGTCTGAACATGTGGCAGTAGGATAGTATCTGACATATGTCCGGCTATCAGATAAGCGACACTGTCATACGACTTTGTCTGTTAGTGTATCTGGGTCATTGCCGCCACTGCTACGGGACAGTTGGTGTTGGTCAAGTAATCCTAATGGTATGTAGTCATACCACTGTTAAGCAAACGCCGGTGGTTAGCTACATGACAACTTTAACAACTTTACTTATTCGAAGTAGAGAAATATGTCATCTTACCAAAGTTTTACTTTAGCTGGTCTTGAGGCGTTCCTGTTCATCCAGGCGAAAAAGTCCCGTGAGCTTCCCTGTCGCTTTACGTCGGAGTCTTCTTTCATTTGTCACCATCTTCGAAAATCCACTCACCAGGGGCCACCAAGGAGGTGGGTTTCCCTGAATCTGAAGAACACAGTCGATGTGTCAGAATTGTTCGCGTTGTCCGGTTTAACAAGATTTAACAAGACAAGATTTCACAAGATTGCCTCCTGGAAAATCAATTATAAATGACAGGTGGACACTGAAGTTCGTCCTCCGTTGTGCTGTTGTCTGAGTAAATACAACATTTCTGGTTGTACGATGCAAACGAAACAAATTGTTATAAATTACGTAAATAAGTGGATAAATCAGAAACCAGTCTGCCGGACTAATCGAACTGCCGTACCTTTCACTTTTTGGTAGACCTGTCCATATTAGTATTATCTCCACTTATTTTAGAAACATTCAAGCATGCACTTATATAGCACGTGGCATGTATTCTTCCATGTGTAGTTGGTAGCATTAGTTGAATTGATTGAAGGGCGCTAAGTTAGAATAAACTAGACTTGTCATGCTTTGAAACGGCAGAAAAGTGTATATATGTTATGGTGTTTCATAAATAGCAAATCAGTTGTAAGTAAACACTGCGATACAAGAACATGGCTATGCCCTGTTAATACATAAAAAAGTTAAGTTATGCCTCTATCTGCACAAAAGACTAGTGATCCCAACAAAGACTCACCGAACACACTAGATAGTGTATGTCTTACCTCGATTACCAAGGCACACATCAGCCAAACCGCCAGCAAAGTTCGAAGAGTCGTCATCTTGGTAGATCTACCAAACAACTTTGCGAAAACCTGCAAATATTATTTTGTTCACCTTCTGTTTTTTTTTTTATATATCACTAATCAATATTCGAGAAGAAAACGTGATTCGTATTTCTTGTTTTGTATTATATTCCTCACTGACGGACTCAAGGAATTCAAGACACATTCTCATGAATAACTTCAGAACTAGTTGGTCCAGTTGTGGAATTCAAACAAATACATATATTTGCTCACATTGTCAAATCTTCGCGAGTATTATCTATAGTTTGCAAATATAGCATGTGTAATCGTATTGTTTAATTGTTTTACACACCGACACATAAGGTTATTTAGGCATTTATTATACTTTGCCGAAAGACGGTGTTTTGGTCTTTTACTACACATCTACAAGCGCCCGGCCTCAAATCTCACCTTCACATCACACATGCACACAGTCATAGACACACATATACACACACACACACACACACACACACACACACACACGCACTCACTCACACACACACACAAACACACACACACACACACACACACACACACACACACATTCACAGACACATAAATAAATCCATATACACATACACACGTACACACATACACACATACACATATACACACATACACACATACACACATACACACTTACACACATACACACATACACACATACACACATACACACATACACACATACACACATACACACATACACACATACACACATACACACATACACACATACACACATTCTCACATACACACATACACACATACACACATACACACATACACACATACACACATACACACATACACACATACACACATACACACATACACACATACACACATACACACATACACACATACACACATACACACATACACACATACACACATACACACATACACACATACACACATACACACATACACACATACACACATACACACATACACACATACACACATACACACATACACACATACACACATACACACATACACACATACACACATACACACATACACACATACACACATACACACATACACACACACACACACACACACACACACACACACACACACACACACACACACACACATACACACATACACACATACACACATACACACATACACACATACACACATACACACATACACACATACACACATACACACATACACACATACACACATACACACATACACACATACAAACATACACACATACAAACATACAAACATACACATATACTCACATACACACACGCACGCACACAGTTAAGATGTTCGTGTATTGCAGAGCATAAAACATAAAATCACGCTACATTGACGGTACCCGTAAAATGGCTATGTATATTTATAGGAAACTATTGCATTTGATTGGGTCTAGAGTATTAGGCCTTCTGCTGACACACCCTCCCACAGTATGACACACACACTCACACACACACACACACACACACACACACACACACACACACACACACACACACACACACATACACACCAGCACACACTCATTACTCGGCGGGAAACTTGGTGGATGCAGATGTTTGAATTTGGTGGTGTATAAAAGTTGAAAAACAAGCGGAAGTATTGATTGATAAGTATTATTTTTGTGCTAAGGTTATTCATAAGGGTGTACTAGACATATATTGAGTGGCAGTTTTGGTTAAATTTAGTTAGTAAACAGTATTTTTGAACAAATTAGTATACGTGGGTGATAATAGGGTAATCTAGCCTTCGACAAATTGTAAACAAGACTGAGCAAAATATGTTTATTTGATATCGTATATAAGAGACAAAGCAATAAGCGTAACAACTATATGTGTAAGGTAACACTCTGAATAGGTATCATTGTTATTAAAAATAAACAAGCTTTTTAGTAGGAATCCTTAGTTTGTGCAGACTATTATTTATAGTGGGTGAAATAGGATAATCTAGCTTTCAACAAGATTGTAAACAAAATTTAGCAAATCTGATAAATTGATATGATATATAACAGATAAAGTGGTAAGCAAAACAGCTGCATACATAGGATAATTCTTTGATTCGGTGCCATTGTTATTAAAAATAAGCAAGTGTTTTAGCAGGAAGCCCTAGTCTGTTTATATAGGTAGTGTCCAAAGTATCCGCTAGGGAACGGTACCAGTACAGAATAAAATTATTGTTCATGGTAGCATAGGTAGTAAGTTGTTTATAACACGTAGTGTGCTACAGTTGCTGTACACAATAAACAAACAGTCTTTCTAAAGACTAAGTTGGTATAAACTAAGTTGATTTGATCAATCGTATTATGGCACCTTCCAAGCGGCAAGTGAAGGCAAGGAGGCACTTGCTGTGTGATCACTGCCACAGCTTGGTGGATTTTGCCTTATCGGGGTGCGGAAAGTCTTGGTCAGAGACAACGGAGGAAGGGTTTACTTTCCAATGTTTAGGGTGTTGGAAAGTGGACTGTCTGACGGCAGAGCTAGCTAAGCTAACGGATCTTGTGAAGGGGATGGAGAGAGGAGGGAGGATGATAGCAAGGAAAACAAATGGAGAAAGAACAACAGAAAACATGCCATGCATGAAGGAGACAGTGGAGAAAGTGACAGTAGAGAAGGGAGGGACAAGGGGACAGGAGATGATAGAAGTAGATGCGACAGGAGGAAAGACGAAGGGAAGAAAGGAACTGAGAGTAGATATGACCAAACGGAAGTCAATAACAAGGAAGATGTCAGGAAGAAAAGAGACAGGAAAGAAAGGAACAGAGAAAGCTGCAGGGGGGAAAGTCAGCAACCAGGGAGATGCAAAACGGAGGAGCTACTCTGAAGCAGTGATCGAGGGTGCATTGAGAACAGAAAGGGTTTTTATGGGCGACTCAATTTTGCGAAAGACGGACAAGACGTTAAACAAAGGAGAAGATGTTGTTGTTTGTCTTCCGGGCGCTCGGATTGAGCATGTGACAGATAGGGTAGAGAACGTGTTGGGGCATGGCCAGGGAGGATCTATATTAGTACATGTAGGGACGAACAATGCAGACAGGGAGGGGACAACTAGAATAGTGCAAAGATACAGACAGTTGGTAGGGAAACTGAAGAAGACAAGAGTTGAACAGATCATTCTCTCAGGAATCTTGCCAGTAATCGGAGGAAGGGGAGCAACCTATAGAAACTGTAAGAGGATGGCAATCAATGCTCTGGTGGAGCAGATGTGTGAAGGAGAAGGAGTTGGATTTGTAGATTTGTGGGGATACTTTGTTGGGAAGGAAGATATGTATGTGAGAGATGGCCTCCACCTAAGCGGAAAGGGCGCAGCAGTGTTCTCCGAGAACCTGCTTCAATATATGGACAGAGGAACAGGTTGCAATTGTTTAAACTAGTTTCGCAGGGGGGATACACAGAGAAGCCAAATACTAGAGGCATAGCTAAAGACAGCAAAAAGAAATCAGCAAAAAACAGCCTGGAAAGCCCTACGAAATTTGGTTATAAATGTGTTTGTTTAAATGCAAGGAGCATAGTAAACAAAAGAAATGAACTAAACATTATGGTAGAAGATATTGACCCTCACATAATAGGTATAACTGAATCTTGGGCCACCCCCGATATATCAGATGCCGAATTAGGAATGACAGGATATGTAATGTTTAGGAAAGATAGATTAGGAAGAAGGGGAGGTGGAGTTATTTTATATATTAAAGAATCCATCCAGGCTTACGAAATAAAATTAGAAAAAGAAGCAGAATGTGAAGCTGTCTGGTGTAACATAGTTACAGGAAACTCAACATTAACTGTTGGGTTAGTTTATCGTAGTCCAAACATAAGCATAGAAGAGAATGAAAAAATGCACAACGCTATAAAAGAAGTGAGTAAACGGGACTGTATTATTATGGGGGATTTTAACCATGGGCATATAAAGTGGACATCTCTACAGAGTCCTGGGAGAGAGGATCAAGAGTTTTTAAATTTAGTACAAGATAGTTTCCTTTTTCAACATGTGTTAGAACCAACCAGGGACAAGAACGTGTTGGACATAGTTTTGAGCTCACAGAAGGAATTTGTTGATAATGTCAATATATGTGAGCCACTGGGATGTAGTGATCATAACCAGATACATTTTATCATCAAAGTAAAAGGAGAACGGAACAGAAAAATACGGTACAGGAAATAATTTCACAAAGGAAGATATAAGGACATGAGGGAATATTTAGCGAAGATAGACTGGAATAACACACTGAAGAATAAGACAGCAACAGAATGCTGGAATATCTTAAAGAGGGAAATTGACTGCGTCGTTGACTAATTTGTCCCCTTGAAAAAACAGGGGAAAAGGTCAAAGAAGAAACACTTATCGAAGGAAGCCATTAGAAAAATCAAGTACAAGCAAATGATGTGGAAGACATATAGACATACTGGAAGTGAAGAAGACTATGCCATTTATAAAGAAGCACTTAATCAAGCTACAGCTGAAATTAGAAATTCGAAGAGAAGCTATGAACAAAAAATAGCTTTCAACATAAAACATGACAGCAAGAGTTTTTATGCGTATGTTCGAAGTAAACAGAAAGTTCAAGATAAGGTCGGGCCACTAGAAGGTAGTGATGGAAACATAATAACGGAGGGATTCTTAATGGCAGAAAACCTAAATGAATACTTTAGTTCGGTGTTTACCAGGGAAGATATTAGTACATTACCAGTACTAGAGACTAAGTTCGAAGGGAGAGAGTGTGACTATTTAGGACAACTAACTGTAACCCCAAAAATGGTAGCTATGAAAATAAGAGATATGAAGGATAATAAATCACCAGGAGTGGATGGGATTCCTCCCAAATTACTACTGGAAATTGTAGAACAAATTAGCATACCACTTGCAACAGTGTTCAATTTGGCATTAGAGGAAGGAGTGGTTCCGGTAGAATGGAAAGAAGCAAACATCATACCATTATTTAAAAAAGGATCAAGAAGCAAGTCAGAGAACTATAGACCAGTGAGTTTAACATCGGTGATTTGTAAACTATTAGAAAGACTAATTAAAGAACACTTGGTTGATTTTCTTGTTAAAAATAAATTGATAAACACATCTCAACATGGGTTTTTAAAAGCGAGGTCATGCTTAACAAATATGTTATGTTTTTTGGAAGATGTCACAAAGTGGGTAGATGAGGGATCACCAGTAGATATAATCTACTTAGATTTTAAAAAAGCCTTTGACAAAGTGCCACACCAAAGATTACTACTTAAACTAAAGGCCCATGGCATAGGAAATAGTATGATTAACTGGATAGAAAAATGGCTTATTGATAGAAGACAAAGAGTAGTAGTTGATGGGGAGGTTTCAAATTGGAAATCTGTTTTGAGTGGAGTACCGCAAGGATCAGTATTGGGACCTATTTTATTCTTAATATATATCAATGATTTGGATGATGACATAACAAGCAAGGTGTTGAAGTTTGCGGACGACACAAAAGTGTTTAGGAAAATAAAAAGTGATGCAGATAGACAGCATTTACAAGATGATCTAAATAAGTTGATAGAATGGTCTGAGAAATGGCAAATGCTGTTTAACTTTGGAAAGTGTAAGTGCCTCCACACAGGACATGGGAATGAAAATGCACAATATACAATGGGTGGTACTGTACTAAATACTACTGTAAAGGAAAAGGACTTAGGTTTAACCATTAGTGCTGACATGAAGGTATCAGAGCAGTGTGGAATTGCAGCAGCGAAGGCAAACCAAATTCTTGGATTAATTAGGCGAAATATAGTATACAAAGAAAAAGAACTAATAATACCGCTTTATAAAACAATAGTTAGGCCTCATTTAGAATATTGTATACAAGCATGGAGGCTATATCGCAAGAAGGATATTGATATGCTAGAAAGAGTACAAAGGAGAGCAACAAAAATGATACCAAAACTCAGGAATATTAGTTATGAAATGCGTCTAAAAGAATGTGGTCTAACAACACTAGAAACCAGAAGATTGAGAGGAGATCAGATTGAGGTTTTTAAAATATTGAATGGGTATGAAAATATTGACAGAAATATTTTTTTCACGGTCAAGGAAGAGAGAAGGACTAGAGGACATGGAGTTGCATTAGCAAAGAAGCAGTGTAGACTAGATATTAGAAAATTTTCATTTTCCCAAAGAATAGTAAACGAATGGAACAAATTATCAGCTGATTGTGTAGGTGCTAGAAGTGTTAATATGTTTAAAAATAATATTGACATATACCTAAGACGGGCAGGGTATACTTAGATAGATAGGTTGGACTCTCGATAAGCCAAACGGCTTCCTTATCCACCTGCCATCTAGAGTTGATTCTCTAGGTGGCAATCTTGTTAAATCTTGTTAAATTACACACATAGCACACACATAGCACATACATACGCACGCACGCACACACACACCCTCACAAACACACACACATACGCACACACACGCAAACACACACATACACACACAGACAACAACAAAAAACACATACACGCGCAAGCATACGCTCGCATGCACGCACGCACCCGCACCCACACGCCCACACACACACACATATATATATATATATATATATAACAATTGAAGGTGAAATTGATGCTAAGCAATTTGGAGGAATTAGCGGAACGTCCACAACAGATGTTCTTGTCGAACTGGTTCATATGTGGTATAAGGCGACAGATAAATTGAATTCTTATGTCAGAGTTGTAATGCTAGACTTTAGCAAAGCGTTTGATCTTATTAATCATCATTTGTTGCTAGATAAGCTACAATCGTATGGGTTGCCCGCACATATTTTAAGATGGTTGGCAACATTTCTATTAGACAGAACTCAACGAGTAAAAATAGGAAATGAATATTCCCATTCTGGTCATCCCAATGGGGGAGTACCGCAAGGGACATTGTCTGGACCTAAATGTTTCCTTGTTTACATAAATGATTTAAGAACGACTGTTCCACTATATAAGTATGTAGATGATAATACGTTATTTGAAATATGCGACAGAAAGGGTGTATCTGTCATTCAAGAGTCGGTTGATATTGCTGCTAGATGGACAGAAAAGAATGTCATGAAAATTAATTCCGAAAAATCAAAAGAAATAATCATTAGTTTTGCACAAGATGGCAATTTCAGAAGCACTATCCCGAATATAAAAATTGATGGGAGGGATGTAGCACAAGTTTGCCATGCCAAACTATTAGGTGTGACCATTTCTCAGGATCTGACATGGAACAAACACGTAGATACTATTGTGAAAAAGCTGGTAAACGCTTGTACATGTTATATCAGTTAAAGCGTGCAGGGATTACACAGAAAGATCTGGTCAGTGTATATGTTAGTGTGGTGAGACCAGTTCTAGAATATGCATGTCCTGTATGGCACACTAACTTGCCCCAATATTTGTCTGACAATATTGAAGTTATACAAAAAAGGGCATTAAAATGTATTTTTCCTGGATTGGGTTACGCGGAGATACTAAGACGTGTTAACCTGGATACGTTGAATGTAAGACGGGAAAGCATTTGTCAAAAATATTTTGATAAAATTAAAGTCGGCACACATAGATTAAATTATCTGCTGCCTGACAAAAGACACACCGAGTATAATATTAGACAAGAAAATGTGTACCCGTTACCAGTTACTAGAACGAATAGATTCCGTAACTCCTTTATACCGTGGGCTTTATACAACTGTCAGTAAAAAGGTTATTAGTACGGTATGATTTGCGGTATCAAATGTATTTCTATTGTATTTGTATGATGTTTTGATGAGTCAATTGTAACCTATTGTAATGTCAATCCAACTCAGTTGAGTTGCTAATAAAACTTGTGTTATTATTATTATATATATATATATATATATATATATATATATATATATATAATATTATGTATACTCGATTACACTTATTTAATTAAAACCCCTTCCAACCTGTGACTTAGAATATGTTCTTGGTTGCTGCAGCACGAAACTAACGTTCCTACCCAACGGTTCCTTTTATGATTTATTCGTACCAACAAGTAACACGAGTTATCTTATCGGGAATGCTATAAAAAGTTGTTTACCATCATAAAAGTTGCTAGATTGTACCTGAACAATAACACGGCAGCGCTCGTCAATCAACGACAATGTTCGCCGTGACACTAACATTCGTGAAACGAAAAACGTATGGTGCATGTTGTTAGCGGAGAGTTGTCCACCGAGAGGTCAACTTTGACCTCTACCTGACTTTCAGGATCTGATCTTGACCACCAACTGAAAATGTATAATCAGAAGTGGATTATACGTATCCAAATACCCCTATAAAGAGGTACTACAAGTAATTCTGTGATAAGTGGTTCTAACGTATTTTTTATATTTGACAAGTGGCCATCGTGGATTTATGCAAATTGCCAGAATTACTCGAAGTTACTTTTGGGCTGAATTTGCTCTAACACCTAATGAGTACAAATCAAACAAAATGTTCATAGGATAGAACATTTATAGGTTCACTTTTGAACACGTGTGACGGCCAAATGGACAAGTTTCGATCAACTTTGGCTGCGTTGAGAGGTAACATTTAGACACTCAAATATACACACATATTTGCATGCATCAATGCATGCATACGAGCATGCACACATACACATACATAGGTACATTCATACATCCACGCACACATGCACACACATACATACATCCATTCAATCATACATACCTCATACATTCATACATACATACATACATACATACATACATACATACATACATACATATATACATACATACATACATACATACATACATACATACATACATACATACATACATACATACATACATAAATGCATGCATGCATGCATGCATGCATACATACATACATACATACATACATACATACATACATACATACATACATACATTCATTCATTCATTCATACATACATCATTCAAACATACATACATACATACATACATACATACATACATACATACATACATACATACATACATACATTCATATAAATACATATAAACATACATACATATATATATGTACGTAAGGTAACAACACTTATCTCACTGTAAGGGCTGACAACTTATGATTCATAGCTCACTTACATGTTTAACGAGGCGCAGATGAGAAATAACATTTGTGGTATGCAACATAATACACTGCTCTAATACCGTCGCCCACTAAACGCCGATTTTATTCTTTGATCTATTCAGTCTCACGTAGGGAGATAAGATGTATTACATTTCGATTACGCGTGCAGTGCAGTACATTTATGTATTCATTCTCAGCGGTAGGCCGGCATCTTGGCAGCTGGAAGTTCCAGTACCACAACAGACTCATAACACCCTGGAAGACTTATGGATGACAGCAACATAGCGTCTGTATATGCGCTACCGGAGGGCATGTATAAGAAGTGAGTGATGAAGTTGAAGAATATGGTTTACCCACCCATACGAAGCAAAGGTGTAAATTGCGAGTGCACTGAAAAGAGTGTGATATGAAATAAAACATAGCAATGTTTGGTCAATCTAATAATAGCAAAAATAAAATCCGCTTTCTAGAGAATAAAAGATGTCACCTGATTTATGGAGATATGTCCGGAAAATTATTAAACAAAGACGTAACCTTTCTTGTTAATGAACCTGCTGCACCTACTTTTGTTAGAAATAAACGAAACGACAGATGAACGCAACACTCAATAAAGGTGGACAGACCAGGCGATCAAGTACACTGCGTCAGGTATACTGAAGCACCAGCAAATTTAACAAGATTTAACAAGATTGCCACCTAGAGAATCAACTCTAGATGGCAGGTGGACAAGGAAGCCGTTTGGCTTATCGAGAGTCCAACCTATCTATCTAAGTATACCCTGCCCGTCTTAGGTATATGTCAATTTTATTTTTAAACATATTAACACTTCTAGCACCTACACAATCAGCTGATAATTTGTTCCATTCGTTTACTATTCTTTGGGAAAATGAAAATTTTCTAATATCTAGTCTACACTGCTTCTTTGCTAATGCAACTCCATGTCCTCTAGTCCTTCTCTCTTCCTTGACCGTGAAAAAAATATTTCTGTCAATATTTTCATACCCATTCAATATTTTAAAAACCTCAATCTGATCTCCTCTCAATCTTCTGGTTTCTAGTGTTGTTAGACCACATTCTATTAGACGCATTTCATAACTAATATTCCTGAGTTTTTGTATCATTTTTGTTGCTCTCCTTTGTACTCTTTCTAGCATATCAATATCCTTCTTGCGATATGGCCTCCATGCTTGTATACAATATTCTAAATGAGGCCTAACTATTGTTTTATAAAGCGGTATTATTAGTTCTGTTTCTTTGTATACTATATTTCGCCTTATTAATCCAAGAATTTGGTTTGCCTTCGCTGCTGCAATTCCACACTGCTCTGATACCTTCATGTCAGCACTAATGGTTAAACCTAAGTCCTTTTCCTTTACAGTAGTATTTAGTACAGTACCACCCATTGTATATTGTGCATTTTCATTCCCATGTCCTGTGTGGAGGCACTTACACTTTCCAAAGTTAAACAGCATTTGCCATTTCTCAGACCATTCTATCAACTTATTTAGATCATCTTGTAAATGCTGTCTATCTGCATCACTTTTTATTTTCCTAAACACTTTTCTGTCGTCCGCAAACTTCAACACCTTGCTTGTTATGTCATCATCCAAATCATTGATATATATTAAGAATAAAATAGGTCCCAATACTGATCCTTGCGGTACTCCACTCAAAACAGATTTCCAATTTGAAACCTCCCCATCAACTACTACTCTTTGTCTTCTATCAATAAGCCATTTTTCTATCCAGTTAATCATACTATTTCCTATGCCATGGGCCTTTAGTTTAAGTAGTAATCTTTGGTGTGGCACTTTGTCAAAGGCTTTTTTAAAATCTAAGTAGATTATATCTACTGGTGATCCCTCATCTACCCACTTTGTGACATCTTCCAAAAAACATAACATATTTGTTAAGCATGACCTCGCTTTTAAAAACCCATGTTGAGATGTGTTTATCAATTTATTTTTAACAAGAAAATCAACCAAGTGATCTTTAATTAGTCTTTCTAATAGTTTACAAATCACCGATGTTAAACTCACTGGTCTATAGTTCTCTGACTTGCTTCTTGATCCTTTTTTAAATAATGGTATGATGTTTGCTTCTTTCCATTCTACCGGAACCACTCCTTCCTCTAATGCCAAATTGAACACTGTTGCAAGTGGTATGCTAATTTGTTCTACAATTTCCAGTAGTAATTTGGGAGGAATCCCATCCACTCCTGGTGATTTATTATCCTTCATATCTCTTATTTTCATAGCTACCATTTTTGGGGTTACAGTTAGTTGTCCTAAATAGTCACACTCTCTCCCTTCGAACTTAGTCTCTAGTACTGGTAATGTACTAATATCTTCCCTGGTAAACACCGAACTAAAGTATTCATTTAGGTTTTCTGCCATTAAGAATCCCTCCGTTATTATGTTTCCATCACTACCTTCTAGTGGCCCGACCTTATCTTGAACTTTCTGTTTACTTCGAACATACGCATAAAAACTCTTGCTGTCATGTTTTATGTTGAAAGCTATTTTTTGTTCATAGCTTCTCTTCGAATTTCTAATTTCAGCTGTAGCTTGATTAAGTGCTTCTTTATAAATGGCATAGTCTTCTTCACTTCGAGTATGTCTATATGTCTTCCACATCATTTGCTTGTACTTGATTTTTCTAATGGCTTCCTTCGATAAGTGTTTCTTCTTTGACCTTTTCCCCTGTTTTTTCAAGGGGACAAATTTGTCAACGACGCAGTCAATTTCCCTCTTTAAGATATTCCAGCATTCTGTTGCTGTCTTATTCTTCAGTGTGTTATTCCAGTCTATCTTCGCTAAATATTCCCTCATGTCCTTATATCTTCCTTTGTGAAAATTTTTCCTGTACCGTATTTTTCTGTTCCGTTCTCCTTTTACTTTGATGATAAAATGTATCTGGTTATGATCACTACATCCCAGTGGCTCACATATATTGACATTATCAACAAATTCCTTCTGTGAGCTCAAAACTATGTCCAACACGTTCTTGTCCCTGGTTGGTTCTAACACATGTTGAAAAAGGAAACTATCTTGTACTAAATTTAAAAACTCTTGATCCTCTCTCCCAGGACTCTGTAGAGATGTCCACTTTATATGCCCATGGTTAAAATCCCCCATAATAATACAGTCCCGTTTACTCACTTCTTTTATAGCGTTGTGCATTTTTTCATTCTCTTCTATGCTTATGTTTGGACTACGATAAACTAACCCAACAGTTAATGTTGAGTTTCCTGTAACTATGTTACACCAGACAGCTTCACATTCTGCTTCTTTTTCTAATTTTATTTCGTAAGCCTGGATGGATTCTTTAATATATAAAATAACTCCGCCTCCCCTTCTTCCTAATCTATCTTTCCTAAACATTACATATCCTGTCATTCCTAATTCGGCATCTGATATATTGGGGGTGGCCCAAGATTCAGTTATACCTATTATGTGAGGGTCAATATCTTCTACCATAATGTTTAGTTCATTTCTTTTGTTTACTATGCTCCTTGCATTTAAACAAACACATTTATAACCAAATTTCGTAGGGCTTTCCAGGCTGTTTTTTGCTGATTTCTTTTTGCTGTCTTTAGCTATGCCTCTAGTATTTGGCTTCTCTGTGTATCCCCCCTGCGAAACTAGTTTAAAAAATTGCAACCTGTTCCTCTGTCCATAGATTGAAGCAGGTTCTCGGAGAACACTGCTGCGCCCTTTCCGCTTAGATGGAGGCCATCTCTCACGTACATATCTTCCTTCCCAACAAAGTATCCCCACAAATCTACAAATCCAACTCCTTCTCCTTCACACATCTGCTCCACCAGAGCATTGATTGCCATCCTCTTACAGTTTCTATAGGTTGCTCCCCTTCCTCCGATTACTGGCAAGATTCCTGAGAGAATGATCTGTTCAACTCTTGTCTTCTTCAGTTTCCCTACCAACTGTCTGTATCTTTGCACTATTCTAGTTGTCCCCTCCCTGTCTGCATTGTTCGTCCCTACATGTACTAATATAGATCCTCCCTGGCCTCTACCCTATCTGTCACATGCTCAATCCGAGCGCCCGGAAGACAAACAACAACATCTTCTCCTTTGTTTAACGTCTTGTCCGTCTTTCGCAAAATTGAGTCGCCCATAAAAACCCTTTCTGTTCTCAATGCACCCTCGATCACTGCTTCAGAGTAGCTCCTCCGTTTTGCATCTCCCTGGTTGCTGACTTTCCCCCCTGCCGCTTTCTCTGTGCCTTTCTTTCCTGTCTCTTTTCTTCCTGACATCTTCCTTGTTATTGACTTCCGTTTGGTCATATCTACTCTCAGTTCCTTTCTTCCCTTCGTCTTTCCTCCTGTCGCATCTACTTCTATCATCTCCTGTCCCCTTGTCCCTCCCTCCTTCTCTACTGTCACTTTCTCCACTGTCTCCTTCATGCATGGCATGTTTTCTGTTGTTCTTTCTCCATTTGTTTTCCTTGCTATCATCCTCCCTCCTCTCTCCATCCCCTTCACAAGATCCGTTAGCTTAGCTAGCTCTGCCGTCAGACAGTCCACTTTCCAACACCCTAAACATTGGAAAGTAAACCCTTCCTCCGTTGTCTCTGACCAAGACTTTCCGCACCCCGATAAGGCAAAATCCACCAAGCTGTGGCAGTGATCACACAGCAAGTGCCTCCTTGCCTTCACTTGCCGCTTGGAAGGTGCCATAATACGATTGATCAAATCAACTTAGTTTATACCAACTTAGTCTTTAGAAAGACTGTTTGTTTATTGTGTACAGCAACTGCAGCACACTACGTGTTATAAACAACTTACTACCTATGCTACCATGAACAATAATTTTATTCTGTACTGGTACCGTTCCCTAGCGGATACTTTGGACACTACCTATATAAACAGACTAGGGCTTCCTGCTAAAACACTTGCTTATTTTTAATAACAATGGCACCGAATCAAAGAATTATCCTATGTATGCAGCTGTTTTGTTTACCACTTTATCTGTTATATATCATATCAATTTATCAGATTTGCTAAATTTTGTTTACAATCTTGTTGAAAGCTAGATTACCCTATTTCACCCACTATAAATAATAGCCTGCACAAACTAAGGATTCCTACTAAAAAGCTTGTTTATTTTTAATAACAATGATACCTATTCAGAGTGTTACCTTACACATATAGTTGTTACGCTTATTGCTTTGTCTCTTATATACGATATCAAATAAACAGATTTTGCTCAGTCTTGTTTACAATTTGTCGAAGGCTAGATTACCCTATTATCACCCACGTATACTAATTTGTTCAAAAATACTGTTTACTAACTAAATTTAACCAAAACTGCCACTCAATATATGTCTAGTACACCCTTATGAATAACCTTAGCACAAAAATAATACTTATCAATCAATACTTCCGCTTGTTTTTCAACTTTTATACACCACCAAATTCAAACATCTGCATCCACCAAGTTTCCCGCCGACCAATGTGTATCTTACTTAAATTGATAGACAATTAGCAAAACAAACCCATTGATTGTTAATTTTCTACTGACAGAATAGTCCCGGTCACCCCCCCCCCAAAAAAAAGCATAGGCTCTGCGTCAGTCGTCAGACTCTTTCCCTAGTTCAATGTCCGGCAGATCATGTCCCCGTCCCGTCCCCGTCCCCCTATATATATATATATATATATATATATATATATATATATATATATATATATATATACTTTCGACGCACTTGCTGATTGTAATAAATATATTCATTAAATCACTACAAAACATATGTGAAACTTAAAAGTTGAGAATATGTTAAAAAGCAAAAATATCAACGTAAAAGGGGACACTTTACCGTCATCATAAATAATGGCACATGTTTTGTTTGTTCAAACAAACATAGCTCGTCTTAATGATGTCAACAATTATTTGCAGATATGCACGCCGACCAATATAGAATATCAACAATTGTATATTGGTTGATGTGCATGTTTCACTGACAAAAACTATGTTTAAATTTCAAGTCCCTTCGAAGAGTCCTTTTTAATGTAAAAGACATTTATTTTAAAAAGTGCAGTGTTATTCTTCTATTGTACTATTTCTATTAATGGCATTTCTAAAAAGAAATGTTTATATTTTGTTATAGGATCTACCATTAAAAAGGCCTCCACATACCTGTATCGTAGACAGTCTTGACCTGTGTGTTCTGA
>OZ024860.1:45065315-45070315 GCA_964017155.1 Oasisia sp. SBJ-2009 | reverse complement strand
ATGTAGAAATAGAAAAGTTTGTGTTAGGTCTAACTAAGACCTGTGAACTTGATCCGCTGCCACGCAAACAGATTCAGCAGTGCCTGTCATCATTGGTGCCGGTCATCGCCGCTATTACTAATAAGTCATTGGAGGAAGGGACAATGCCATCTGCTCTAAAGATGGCCTGTGTTCACCCATTATTAAAGAAGCCGTCTTTAGACCGTGATATTCTACGTAACTATCGACCCGTTAGCACTCTCTCTCATCTATCCAAGGTTATTGAAAAGGTCGTCGCTCTGCGATTGTCTGATCATCTTGATTCACAAAACCTGAACGAACCATTCCAGTCCGCATATCGAAGACTACATTCAACAGAAACCGCCTTGTTGAGAGTCTGCAGCGATATCCGGGCGGCCTTGGATCGCAAGAAAGGTACTCTGTTTGTCCTACTTGACCTGAGTTCAGCTTTCGACACAATTGACCACACCATACTACTCAATCGGCTCAGCAAGCGTTATGGTATTCAGGGTTACGCCCTACGGTGGGTTGCATCCTATCTGCAGGACCGCAAACAGAGGGTTGTGATTGGTCAGGCTACATCAGAAAACTACACGTGTACCACAGGAGTGCCGCAGGGATCCGTGCTGGGCCCAGCACTGTTCTCATTGTATGTCCAACCAGTCGGCGATGTCATCAGAAGACACGGCGTCAAGTTTCACCACTACGCTGACGACCTGCAATTGATGCATACGTTTGATCTCAATCCTACATCACTATCCGAAGCTATACGACGTCTTCAAGACTGCATAATGGACATTCGAGAGTGGCTCACCTCAAATTATCTCAAAGTAAATGATCAGAAAACTGAGTTCCTTCCGATTGTGCCTGTATCCGCAAAGAAATTAATTAAGGAACTTAGCATCAGTGTTGGTGGTGCACTCATCCAAGCCGTTGATAAAGTGAAAAACCTTGGTGTGTACTTGGACAATCACATGAACATGTCTGCCAACACATCAGAAATTGTTCGATGTTGCTATTTCCACATCCATCACATCGGTCAAATTAACAAGTTCTTGCCAAGACAGACGAGGGAGAGGGTGGTCAACGCACTCGTGACATCAAGGCTTGACTATTGTAATTCTCTTCTATATGGCACAGTTGACAAGAACTTTGCCAGACTACAGCGTCTTCAAAATACTGCCGCTAGACTGATCATGCGCGTACCAAAATACTCCAACATCACGCCTGTGCTGAAGGAACTCCATTGGCTTCCGGTCCGGGAACGTGTCTGTTTCAAAATAATGTTACTCGTCCACAGAGCGGTCAACTGTCGTGGACCAGTGTACTTGCGTGACCTTATTTGCATCTACACGCCAACCAGAGCACTTCGCTCAGAGGGAACCAAACAGCTTAAAAGACCTAAAACAAATTGCAAAGCTGGTGATGCGAGTTTCCCCGCAGCTGCTCCGGACCTGTGGAACAGACTACCGTTCTCAATAAGAGAACTGTGCAATGAGAACTCTTTTAAGAATGCCTTAAAGACGCTCTATTTTAACCAATACTTTGGCTGATGCATAAATAATTAAATGAAGAGACAATGCGTCGAAGAGAACATTACTTCTGCCTAAATGACCTTGTGTATTTTTTTTTAGCCTTTCTATATTTATTTATTTATTTATTTATAATGTTTTTATTAGTCTGTCTTTGTGCACTTTTATATAATATACAGTTAATTTTGTTTTAGTTATACATTTGGGTAATTCGTTTTAAGAACATGTTATCATGTACATGTAAAGCGCCCTGAATAGTTTTTAAGCTAGATTTGGCGCTATATAAGTTTATTTTATTTATTTATTTATTTATTTACCTTGAAAGACATACAGTGTTATGGTATATGATAAACATCCAAGTACAAAAAAAAGCCTATCGTACAATCAGCTGCTTGCATGTATGCTGATACAATGTTTTGCATAATAGTGTATCGACAGAAACACATGCGTTAAGCGAAAGTACACATTGACAGAAACCGTAAAGGGGGGAAACAACCCCACCACTCACAGATAGGCCGGACCAAACTGCCACACAAACCGCTGATCAACCAGCGGATGAAAGGCAAATTGCCAAACCTCGTGTATAAAACTAATGCAGGGAAAAGCGTCAAAACATTAAAAACTGTATACGGCGTATTCGTGAGTGATGGCGCACAAGCGTACACAAATAACAACGGTAAGGGATATAGACACAACCAGGGAGATAACGACACGCGTGTAAGACGGAAGCGGCAGCTGAAAATAGGGGCAACTCAACCCCCGCAAGCCAAAACTTAAAGGACCAAAAAAGGCTACGGCTTCGTGTCATACACCTAATAGAGTTTATACAAAGTAACAATTTCCACATATACTCAATTTTTTAACGTCAGCGGTTTACCCAGAATGTGACTTTAAAGTATAAAATTCTAACGAAATCCACGATGGTCTAGACGCCGCCATAGGTGAAGGGTTAATTTGGCTTGGCCATTCAGCGCGCGGCATTCTATATCTCGGTCAGCTTCCGGCGACGTCGTTAAGGGTCAACAACTTCGAGTCTTCGACAGTTCGTTCAGTTGGTGTGACATCTAGCAGCTGCTTATAGACGTATATATAAATCTGTGGTTAAATCTATGGTAAACTTGAGTAATTATGCCTTCGTGTTCGGCATACGGTTGCAATAATAGTTTAAACAACCGGTAGTATTGAAGCAATGGATTCACGTTGGTGATTTGCGGGCGTACTGTTTGGCACTTTGCTCGGTCCATTTTGAGGAGAAATGCTTTGATGTAGACATGTATCATCAGTTGATGGGATGATTTCAGCGATAACAATAATAGACAACTTTATATTTACCGTCATCAGCATGTTACGCGCGTTGCCGAGTTGCAGCCATTTCATGACAACAGCCAAACCCTATGCAGGGAATCTACGTGGAGAGCGCCTCGATCACCGTCGTGACGTCATTCTTCGTCTAAGATGGGGTAGCGCATAGAATTTGGATGGATGGGTGTTAAAAACTATTTTTCTGGTAAACCGCTGGCGTTAAAAAATTGCGTATATGTGGAAATTGTTACTTTATATTAACTCTATTAGGTGTATGCCACGTAAAAGTTAACTTTGTTTGTCCTTTAACGCGGAACGCATTACAGTGCAGACATATATAAATTGTCGTCGTATGTGTAAATACAAGTGCACACGGAAGACAAGAACACACAATGTATCACCAAACATGTAAAGGGGACACACTCGTAGAGAAACAGGGAGGGCGGGCGGGAAATGTCGTTAAAACCAACAGAGGTACCCAAAAGACCCTGTTGCATTGTCAACGAATAAAGCGGAACTGCCCGTTCGAGGTCACCGGCGGAGGCGGAGGCGGAGGCGGAGGCGGAGGCGGAGGCGGAGGCGGAGGCGGAGGCGGAGGCGGAGGCGGAGGCGGAGGCGGAGGCGGAGGCGGAGGCGGAGGCGGAGGCGGAGGCGGAGGCGGAGGCGGAGGCGGAGGCGGAGGCGGAGGCGGAGGCGGAGGCGGAGGCGGAGGCGGAGGCGGAGGCGGAGGCGGAGGCGGAGGCGGAGGCGGAGGCGGAGGCGGAGGCGGAGGCGGAGGCGGAGGCGGAGGCGGAGGCGGAGGCGGAGGCGGAGGCGGAGGCGGAGGCGGAGGCGGAGGCGGAGGCGGAGGCGGAGGCGGAGGCGGAGGCGGAGGCGGAGGCGGAGGCGGAGGCGGAGGCGGAGGCGGAGGCGGAGGCGGAGGCGGAGGCGGAGGCGGAGGCGGAGGCGGAGGCGGAGGCGGAGGCGGAGGCGGAGGCGGAGGCGGAGGCGGAGGCGGAGGCGGAGGCGGAGGCGGAGGCGGAGGCGGAGGCGGAGGCGGAGGCGGAGGCGGAGGCGGAGGCGGAGGCGGAGGCGGAGGCGGAGGCGGAGGCGGAGGCGGAGGCGGAGGCGGAGGCGGAGGCGGAGGCGGAGGCGGAGGCGGAGGCGGAGGCGGAGGCGGAGGCGGAGGCGGAGGCGGAGGCGGAGGCGGAGGCGGAGGCGGAGGCGGAGGCGGAGGCGGAGGCGGAGGCGGAGGCGGAGGCGGAGGCGGAGGCGGAGGCGGAGGCGGAGGCGGAGGCGGAGGCGGAGGCGGAGGCGGAGGCGGAGGCGGAGGCGGAGGCGGAGGCGGAGGCGGAGGCGGAGGCGGAGGCGGAGGCGGAGGCGGAGGCGGAGGCGGAGGCGGAGGCGGAGGCGGAGGCGGAGGCGGAGGCGGAGGCGGAGGCGGAGGCGGAGGCGGAGGCGGAGGCGGAGGCGGAGGCGGAGGCGGAGGCGGAGGCGGAGGCGGAGGCGGAGGCGGAGGCGGAGGCGGAGGCGGAGGCGGAGGCGGAGGCGGAGGCGGAGGCGGAGGCGGAGGCGGAGGCGGAGGCGGAGGCGGAGGCGGAGGCGGAGGCGGAGGCGGAGGCGGAGGCGGAGGCGGAGGCGGAGGCGGAGGCGGAGGCGGAGGCGGAGGCGGAGGCGGAGGCGGAGGCGGAGGCGGAGGCGGAGGCGGAGGCGGAGGCGGAGGCGGAGGCGGAGGCGGAGGCGGAGGCGGAGGCGGAGGCGGAGGCGGAGGCGGAGGCGGAGGCGGAGGCGGAGGCGGAGGCGGAGGCGGAGTATCGTGCTTTAACACAAGTGTGTACAATAATCGGTAGATGTCACTAGTTTTTCGCGGAAACTACACCCGGGTGTAGACAAAAGATTTACCGACAGTTTGAAACCAATGTTACAAGCAGAGGTGTATGTAAACTAAACTGTTAGACAATAGGCACAATGTTGCTGTCTATTATAATGCTGCGTTCCAATCAACTCACATTGACCGTAAACACGAGTTCTGATCCCTACTTCACCCATGTGCATTCACCGGTGGGAAACTGGAGAAGCGCCGCAACTTTCAAGTTCACGAACTGGTATTTACCACTTGCCTCTGTTGGTTGGAAGACACCATTAGTTTTCCTCGCATAATACCCAAGCTCCTCCTCAGTGATGACT
>OZ024860.1:45055315-45060315 GCA_964017155.1 Oasisia sp. SBJ-2009 | reverse complement strand
TTTGATGTAACGTCGAACGCAATCTGACGAGTGACGATAATCCAACATATGCTGTTTTTCATCCGATGCTGTTTTTCTTCTGATGAGGCAATCGATAGCTGATCAAATGGCATATCCCATAGGCACACAGCCATCTCGATGATATAAGGAATCAAGCACCTTCACTCGTTGTTCGCCTGCGTCAAACACTGTCTGAACATGTGGTAGTAGGATAGCATCTTACATATGTTCAGACATCATATATGCGACACAGTCGTACGACTTTGTCTGTTAGTGTATCTGGGCCATTGCCGCCACTGCTACGGGACTGTTGACGTTGGTCAAGCAATCCTAATGGTATATTTGCATATATTCATACCAATATTAAGCAAACGCTTTTGATTAGCTGCTTGAGAACTTTAGTAACTGTTGTGTGAACTCTTTTGAAGTAGAGAAATATGTCATCTTACCAAAGTTTTAGTTTAGCTGGTCTTGAAGCGTTCCTGTTCACCCAGGCGAAAAAGTCTCGTGAGCTTCCCTGTCGCTTCATTCCTTGTCGCTTCACGTCGGAGTCTTCTTTCATTTGTCACCATCTTCCATAGTCCACTCACCTGGGGCCACCACCATTTAGGATTTCCCTGAGTCTGAAGAATACAGTCGATGTGTCAGTATTGTTCGCGTTGTCTGAGTAAATGCACCGTTGTCCGGTTTAGCTGATTTAACAAGACTAGATTTTACAAGATTGCCACCTGGAAAATCAATTCTAAATGACAGGTGGACAAGGAAGCTCTTTTACTTAGCGAGGGTCCAACCTATCTATCTTAATGTGTCCCGCCGTTCTTAGGTATGTGTTGATTTTACTCTTAAACATATTAACACTACTAGCACCAGCACAATGAGCTAATACTATTTTCCATTCATTTACTGCTCTTTGTGAAAATGATAATTTCCTAATATCTAGTCTACACTGCTTTTTTGCTAATGTAACTCCATATCCTCTAGTCCTTCTCTCTTCCTTAATCGACAAAAAAACATTCCGTCAATATTGTCATGTCCATTCAATATTTTTGACATCCTCTCAATTTCCTGGTTTCTAGAGATGTTAAACCGCATTCGTTTAGACGCATTTCATAACTAACATGCCTGAGTATTTGTATAATTTTGGTTGCTCTCCTTTGCACTCTTTCCAGCATATTACTATCGTTGTTGCGATGTGACCTTCATGCTTATGTACAATATTCTAAATGAAGCTTAACTATTGTTTTGTACAGAGGTATTATTAGTTTTTTCCTTGTACACTATATTTCACCTAATTAATCTATAAAATGGGTTTCCCTTCGTTGCTGCAATTCCACACTGCTCTGACACCTTCATATCAAGTCGGTTTTTTTACGGTAATATTTAGTACAATGCTACACATTTTATATTGTACATCTTCTTTCCCACGTCCTGTGTGGAGGCATTTACACTTCCCAAAATTAAACAACATTTGCCACTTCTCAGACCATTCGGTCAACTTACTGAGATACTCTTGCAAATGCTCTCTATCGGCATCACATTTAATTTGTCGAATCCTGAGTTCAAACATTGGGCAAGTTTTTTCACTCTATTGTACTCAACTTCACTCAGCTGTATATATGTGTACCTGGCTATAGACAAGTGCTGGATATGTGTACGAGCAGCCTTCGCGCATTAATTATATCATATGGCTGGATGCTTCCCAGAGAAGTTGAGATGGCATCTGATTAAACAGGTCTGTCAGGGAAGTAAAGTGTAAAGCGCTTTGAGCAATCCTGAGGATTGGATACTGCGCTGTAGAAGAATTTACCTTTTGGTTATAATAATAATAATATACTTCTTTTGCGCCAATCCTCGAAGATCAAGTTCAGTGGCGCGACAAAACCAAGGGATTAAGCAAACTCGTAATCTTAAGACAATGCGTGAGTCGTCAATGGATGGATGAAGATGCGAGAAAGCTAAGGAGGATAGGTAGCATTAAAGAGATAGGTTTTTAGACGTCGGCGGAATGAAACTATATTACCTTCAGATTTAACACTGGGAGGAATCGAATTCCACACAGTTTGTGCGGCAACCGAGAAAGCTTGTGTCCCTACTTTCGTTTTCACCTGAGGAATGTAAAGAGGTTTACTATTGGTTGAGAGTAACTGTCTCGAATTTCTTGCTGGAGTTAGCGTCGAATTTAGATATGCTGGTTGTGTAGATGAGAGTGCTTGATAGGCTATTGTAGTTGTACAAATCTTGAAAATGATGCGATAGTGTACAGGGAGCCAATGCAATGATCTTGGAAGCGGCACTGAGCGAGAAAACGAGGAGAACGTGTGACTACCCTTGCTAAACAATGCCCAGAGTATCACTAGACGTGGTAGTTGTTGCAGATGGTGTATCCAGAAGAAGATTAAAATCGCCAACTATGTAACATTCTGTGTGCATGGCTGCAACATTTTCGAAAAGATCCTGGAATTCGTCGAAGAAATTAGCTGGGTGACCAGGAGGGCGATAAATACAAATGAAATACCAAGAGAAACACGAATTTGATATGTTAATACACATAGCCTCAAAGCTGGTATATTCAGGGCTGGTGTGCAAGCTTAGTTTAAACAGTTTTGAAAAGAGGAAACCAACACCACCGCCTCGTCCAACTGGAGGTGGTCGATGGTGGAAGGTATAGCCATGAGGGGAAATGTCATTTAGCTGTGTCATGGGGCTTGAGCCAGGTCTCAGTTACAGTTTTAGAAATTATTAGATCGGTAAGAGAGGCTCACATGCCGCTTGCAAGGTGCCATATTAGGATTACTCAAAATTACGTTTCGCTAGCGGATACGTTGGACACTACCTTCATAAACAAACTAGGATTTCCCTACTGAAAAGCTAGCTTATTTTTAATAACAATGCTAACTAATCATAGACAGACACACACGCACACACACGCACGCACGCACGCACACACATTCAGCCACGTATATGTATAGCACATGGCATGTATTCTCCCACGTGTAGTTGGTACAATAGCTGAACGAAGGGCGCCAAACTAGAATCTAATAAAGTTGTCATGCTTCGAAACGGCATCAAACTGTCTGAATGTTGCGGACTTTCTTAATGGCAAATCAGTTGTACGTTAATACTGCGATACATATTCTCGAGAACATGGCTATGCCCTATTAATATACTAGTAATACATTGAATACAAAATATCGTGTTGTCTTACCTCGATAACAAAGGCACACATCAGACAAACCACCAGCAAAGCTCGAAGTGTCGTCATCTTGGAAGATCTACCAAACAACAGTGCGAAAACCTGCAAATACCATTTAGTTTACCTTTTGTTTTGTTTGTTTTATTTTTTATGGACTCAAGGCATTCAAGACACATTCTCATGAATACATACAATAACCAGTTTGTCAAGTTGTGGAATACAAACAAATACATATATATATATATATATATATATATATATATATATATATATATATATATATATATATATATATATATATATATATATACTCATATTGTCAGATTTTCACGATTATTATCAATCGTTTACCAAGTACAGCAAATGTAATCGTATTGTTATAATTATTTTACTCACACACACAAACATACACACACGAAACTAAAGTCCCTGCCCAAGGTTCCATTTTTATGGTATATTCGTTGCAAAACGTAACACGAGTGTCTTCATTGGAGTGTTTAAATAGTTTGTCTACCATCATATGATATATATATATATATATATATATATATATATATATATATATATATATGTATGTATATATATATATATATATATATATATATATATATATATATATATACATATATATATATATATATATATATTTCGCAATCCTGCGTCTTGTGTCCTAAAGATTAATTGAACTACTTGTTACATGTCAAGTTGATATTAAAGTGGTGAAGAGCCTGAGCTTGTTTCTGAAAATATATCAGTGATAACTGGAAACCATGTATGAGTGAGAAATTGGCATTCCGTTTATTATACATAGAAATTATAGGCATGGAATGCCGAAGAGCCCCTATATGGGAGTGACAAACACAGTTGATTACAAGTGCCATAATACGGGCGTAATTACAGAGTTGATTCTCCATAAACATACATGTATAAACAGAAAGGTTGGGGTACTCGACCCCCCACCTGCCACGGAACGCGGGAGGTCACCCCCATATCTCCGCACCCGAGGTAATGTGAACTATATTCACTGAGCAACATATCTCCGCACCGGAGCGTTTGTTGTGACTAACACGTATCAACATATCTCCGCAACGTAGAACTTCTGTACACAAGGGAAAGTCACATTCAAGATATAACTCCGCACCGGAGCTAATTGTCACATCACAGCGCAGGTATATTGCAGCCCGGGGCTAATGTGACCAAGTCATGTTGCAGCATATCTCCGTACCGGAGAACATCAGTACACAAAGGAACGCCACATGTCAACATATCGCCACCGGATAAAATATGTACACAAAGGAACATCATATATCAACATATATCCGCACCAGATCCATATATGACCAATTCACATATCAATACACGTCAGCAAATCCACAGTGAATATCATGAGTATTTCACCATAAATAGAAATACTATGCCTCAGTGGTGACTCAATACATGCGTTAGCAGAAAAGAGTCAAGCCATTATGTATACGTGCGTTACCTGTACTGGCGTAAAGGAAGCGAACCCGACGTCCCCGGGCAATTCACCCGCTGAGGTGACCCGTAAACAATACATATGCACTGGGCTGTTAGTTGTAAATGGCTGTCGCACGTGTCCTATAATAGTCCCCGTTAGAGAATTAACTGGGAGCGCGCCGGAGGCGGCGGTGGGTCGTTAGCGCGATAAGCGAGCGGACACAGTGGGCGCCGCGAGCGACAGCTGTGTTGACACACTGCAGGATACGCGTTAAGCAGCCACCACGACTCGCTGACGGATACAGCGGCTAGTGGCTTAGCGCAGTATCCCGTGGTAATTTGTAAAATT
>OZ024860.1:45045315-45050315 GCA_964017155.1 Oasisia sp. SBJ-2009 | reverse complement strand
CAAAATGATTTATTGCTTTTCTAGCATGACGGCTTTTACAAAGAGCGTCGCATTCCTAATACACATAATTCATTTACACCACAAGGCAGGCGTGATTGGATAGCATTGTTACCAACTACGAAGGAATGGGCATGTGAAGAATTTCGAAACATACCTGACCGCTTGTCCACAAAGTCGGTTGGCAAAATGATATATTACTGGTCAACCTTGGTTAACAACTCACACGAGAAGCCCACACAGGAATATAAAGGTTATACGTTATATCGGTCAAGGCGAAATAAATTAAATATGTGTACACGTAAGGTACCAATACGTCTTCCTCTCCCCGTCCACCTGCCCCTCCCCTCCACACACACACACACACACACACACACACACACACACACACACACACACACACACACACACACACACACACACCATTTCGAAATATTGTTGACAAAAAACATGATCATCATCGACATTATCATAAACTTTGTGCAGCCACAGTGTCGCGTGGTTTGGCGAAGGTCTCAGCATGCTGCTTCCACATCTGCCTTTCTTGCGCTTTCTTCCTCTGCCATAAGGAAAACACATATATACGTGTCTTTAGTTTAGTTACTATCAGGATTGGCCTAAACAATTCTTTCAGGTAAATTTTCAGGGTAGATTCTAAAAGAGGTAACATGTTATGATAGTTAAACAGTACACTTTACCGTCATCATAAATAATGACACTTGTTTTGCTCGTCTTAACAATGGCTACAATTATTTGTAGATATGCACGCCGACCAATGTAAAATGTCAACAATTCGTTGATGTGCATGTTTCACTGAGAGAAACTATGCTTGAATTTCAAGTCACGTTTAAGAGTCAATTTTAATATAATATTATAGTTTTAGTTTACAAAGTGCAAAGTTACTATTGCGTCAGTCTTCGGGCTCTTTCCCTAGTTCAGAGTTGGGCCGATCATGTGGCAATCTCGCACGCTCTCTAGTGCTTACAGCGCGACGTTGCCGCGGAGGTTGTGTTCAAGTAGAACATCATTTGTTAGAATTGTCTTCACATTCGCACGCTTGGATCCATCCACCCCAAATGTCGTATATCCCATTCACTGCTTCGCCCTTTCAATCGTGTATATTCTGATTCCCACACCCTCTCGGAATTGTGTTTTTCCAACACTTTGTTCAATTGTTAGATGTCTGTCAGATTATCACCTACACGGCGGCCGCATTGAATACCATGGGGCCTCAAACGGAGTCGACTGAGTGGAAAATAGCCTCGCATTATTCAACGACATGATTAACCAATGTAAAGAATTCATCTGTATAAACACGACCGCCTTTCGTTTCTCACTTAATTTTGCTTCTGCGTGTGACTGATCCTTGCCGAGAGATTTTCGTCGATATTTCTGCAGTCATAACAGTAGATGAGAGAAAGCTAATGATTCTTTATCTATCTATAACATCGTTCATGTTAGCTCTCAATTCTGATAATACAATATTGTGTGCGTGTGTATCTATCTATATATATCCATTAATCTATCTATCTGTCTATCTGTCTATCTATCTATCTATCTATCTATCTGTCTATCTATCTATCTATCTATCTATCTATCTATCTATCGATCTATCTATCAATATATATATATATATATATATATATATATATATATATATATATATATATATATATATATATATATGTATATATATATATATATATATATATATATATATATATATATATATAGAATATGTATATCTATCTATCCCGACCCTATCTCTCACTCACTCACTCACTCACTCTTTCTTTCTCTCACTCTCTCTCTCTCCTATATTTCTCTCTCCTATCTCTCTCTTTCTCTCTCTCTCTCCTACATTCACCGAGGCGCAGCTGAGAACTGACAGATGTAGAACGAAACATAATGCACTGCTCTAAAGCCGACGACCCCTAGACAACGGTTTTATTCTTTGATATATTCAACCTCACAAAGGGAGATATTTATTAGGGGCATCAAATTGCTAATAGGCCTACACATGCAATGCAGTACATTTATTTATTCATTTTCAACGGTACGGCGGCAACTTGGCAGCCTGAAGTTCGAGTATCACAAAAGACTCATAACACCATGGAAGACTTACGGATGACAGCAACACAGCATCTGTATCAGGGCTACCGGAGAGAATGTATAAAAAGGGAGCGATTAAGGAGAAGAAGATGAATTACTCATCCGTATAAAGCAAAGGTGTAAACTCAGAGTACAGTGCAAAGAGGTTGAAGTGAAATCAAACAACGAAATATTTAGTCCACTTATACAATTGGAAACAAAAATAAAATTTTAATAGATGTCGCTTGATTTTTGGCGACATGTCCAACAAATCGTAATATAAGGATGTAGTCTTTCTTGTGAATGAATGTGCACGTAATTTGGTTAGAAAGATAGAATAAACGAAATTACACATGTACATAACACTCAAAACCAGACGATCAAATACACAGTGTGAGATAGACGGAAGCACCAGGAAATGTCTCTTTTCTACTGCAGAATAATCCCCGTGTCCCCCCCCCCCAAAGCGAAGGTTCTGCGTCAGTGTTCGGGCTCTTTCCCTAGTTCAGAGTCTGGCCGATTATGTGGCAATGTCCCACGCTCTCTAGTGCTTACAACGCGACGTTGCCGCGGAGGTTGTGTTTAAGTAGAGCGTCTTTGGCTAGGATTTTATTCACATTTTCCCGTTTGGATCCAACCACCCCAAATATATTATATCCCATTCACTGTTTCGCCCTTTCGATCAAATATTTTCTGTCCCCGTGATCTGATATACTCACCCTCTCGGAATCGTGTTTGTCCAACACTTTGTTCAAGTGTTAGATGTCTGTCATATTATCACCTACACGGCGGCCGCATCGAATTACCACGGGGCCTCAAACTGAGTCGACTGTGTGGAAAATAGCCTCGCATTATTTGCATGTATGGCTAAGTTGACCGACAACGTCATGTTTAATAATAATAATAATAATAATAAAAACATTTATATAGCGCCATAAATCCAAGTTACCTTGTTCGAAGGCGCTGTTACAAGAAATCATTGCATCAAATATCGAAATACGTTATCATAAAAATAAAAATACTTATAATAAAAAAATATATTTATAATAATAATACATAATAAATTATTGAGAATGTAAAAGTACTAAAAGCAGCTCAGAATAATAAATAAATAACTAAATCCTAAAAACTTAAAACGTCCGTCAATGTTCATGAGTGAAAAGCTCTTTCGTGTTAACGAGTCTTTTGAACTCGTGAATCACATGTTCGCATATTGCGTGGTAGATCGTTCCATACGTGAGGAGCAGCGATGTAGAACGCTCGATCACCGAACTGGCGGAGATGTGCCCTGTGTACAACCAGTAGGGACGCTGATGACGACCGCTATGTTCTGGTTGGCTGGTAGAACTCGAGCAGATCGGAGAGGTAGCTAGGCGCGAGTAGATGACTGGCTTTGTAAGTTGTTAGTATTATCTTGTACTGAATTTCGGTATCGCACGGGGAGCCAATGGAGAGGCTCTAAAATTGGTGTAACGTGGTCGTAACGACTAGCTTTCACCACAACTCGAGCTGCTGCATTTTGTGTTCTCTGCAGTACGTCCGGTAAGCCGTAGAGAAGGCTGTTTCCGTAGTCGAGTCGCGATATAACAAGAGCGTGGACCAAACGTTCAGTGGCATATTGTGTCAGGCAATCTCTTATAGCATGAATTATATGTAGATGGTAGTAAGCTGCCTTGCACAACTTCGACACTTGGGATTTCATATTGAACGCACTGTCAAACATAACTCCTAGGTTGCGAGCGACGGTAGTTGGTTTGAGGATGCTGTCACCAATGACAACATCAGTCACGTTATGCTTGCCAGCCGAACTTGGTGTTGTGATTACCAGTATTTCAGTTTTGCAGTCGTTAAGCTGAAGCCGATGATGAATCATCCATGCTTTCAATTCATCAATATATGCTTGTATGCGTGCAAGTGCACTGGTTTCGTCATTAATGTCAATTGAGAGTCATCAGCAAAGAGGTGGAAGTCAAGATGGTGCCGTCTGATTATCTGCCCGATATTTAAACAATGTAAAGAATTCATCTGTATAAACACGACCGCCTTTCGTTTCTCACTTAATTTTGCTTCCGCGTGTGACTGATCCTTGCCGAGAGATTTCCGTCGATATTTCTGCAGCCATAACAGTAGATGAGAGAAAGTCAATTATTCTTTATCTATCTATAATCATGTTAGCTCTCAATTCTGACCAGTAAAATATTGAGTGCGTGTGTATCTATCTATTTATATATCTATTAATATATCCATCTGTCTGTCTATCTATCTGTCTATATATCTATCTATCTCGAATATGTATATCTATCTATCTATATATCTGGTTCGAATCCTGGCTGCGGCGTTAAAACCTTGAGCAAGTTTTTTCACTCTACATTGCTCCAGTTCACTCAGCTGAATTAAATGAGTACCTGGCTATAGACAGTGGTGGATATGTGTACGAGCAGCCTTCGCGCATTAATTGTAGCATGTGGCTGGATGCTTCCCAGAGAAGCCGAGACGGTGTCTGAGTGAACAGGTCTGTCAGGGAAGTAAAGTGTAAAGCGCTTTGAACGGTCCTGAGGATTGGATATTGCGCTATATAAGAACTGCCTGTACCTTTTTATATATCTATCTATCTATCTATCTATCTATATATCTATCTATCTATCTATCTATCTATCTATCTATCCAGACCCTATCTCTCACTCACTCTCTCTTTGTCTCTCTCCCTCTCTCCTATCTCTCTCTCTCTTTCTCTCTCTCTCTCTCTCTCTCTCTCTCTCTCTCTTACACACACCCTCCCTCCCCTACACACATACAATCATACGCATGCACACACACACATACACACATGCACGCACACGCACGCACAAACACACACACACATATATACACACGCGCACAGGCCCACACATACACACACACACACACACACA
>OZ024860.1:45035315-45037815 GCA_964017155.1 Oasisia sp. SBJ-2009 | reverse complement strand
TATAAAAAGCAGTAGGCCTACATGAAATTGAGCGCGACGCCTACATTTCTGATTTCTAAATGTTGACGCTTGCTAGGGAAACTTCGATATACGCGCGAACTGCTTAAATAAATTGTCATTATTTAATTACCCAGCTAACACACCACGTGGTTGCCACGTTGAAAAAATGTGGCGGTTACGTGAAAGTGGCAGTGACGTGGCAGAGCCGTGACCATAATGTTGCGAGATGGTGGCAGTTTGGTGACAGTGTTATTGACGTGGTAGATTCGTGGCCATGTGTGACGTTGTAAAATGGTGGCAGTTTGGTGCAACTGGAATTGACGTGGTAGATTCGTGGCCGTGCGTGATAACGTTGCAAGACGGTGGCAGTTTGGTGAAAGTGATATTGACGTGGTAGATTCGTGGCCATGTGTGACGTTGCAAAATGGTGAAAGTGGAATTGACGTGGTAGATTTGTGGCCGTGCGTGATAACGTGGCAAGACGGTGGCAGTTTGGTGAAAGTGGTATTGACGTGGTAGATTCGTGGCCATGTGTTATGTTGTAAAATGGTGGTAGTTTGGTGAAAGTGGAATTGACGTGGTAGATTCGTGGCCGTGCGTGATAACGTTGCAAAATGGTGGCAGTTTGGTGAAAGTGGAATTGACGTGGTAGATTCATGGCCGTGCGTGATAACACATACATACACACACAAACACACACACACACACACACACACACACACACACACACACACACACAAACACACACACACACACACACACACACACACACACAAAGGCGTCTCGAAACATTGGAACATGGTGGGGGAGGGGTAATATGGTCGTAGACATATGTTGTGGGCAGACATGTGGTTATGCACTCGATCCCCCAGTAAAACGCCAGCAAGTGAGTGAGACGAGCGAATGCGACGAGACGAGACCCCCAATTTGGGGTGTCGCGAGGAAGGCGGAGGCTCATGCGGTTCTTAGACCCCAAAATGAAATTAGTTCTCTCGGTTGTTGGTGGTTGTGCGTCTGCTAGCTTATTCTTTACCTGGGTGGTGAATGTCCATATTTCTGCGCTTAGACCGAAGTCATTGCTAGAAATACAGGAATTCGTTGAGTTGTAGAATTTGCTTTTCAAGCAGGTTTCCATATACACTGTCTATTTTGCGGTACGCAGTTTAAACGTGCTGACGTGAAATAAAACTTCGGTCATCTTCCAGTTAACTGGCCCCAATAATCGAACAAAAAACTGTGAAAAAACGTTTTGAAAAGGCCTTAATAACTTAGGCCAGCTAACTGGAAGATCTGATTAATGACACGGATTGATACGGATTCTTACAAAATGTTACGTCAAAAATACGGATTGCCATCCCACAAATGTGGCAAGTCTGAAATAATGTTAACTATTTCCTTGTGTTCACCATTCACTCTTGATTTATGCAATGGAAGCCATATTTGTGTCATTATTGCAGATAATCTACAATAATACGAAGTCAGGCATAATATGAAGTCGGGTATGATACGAAGTCATGCATAATACGATGTCAAACATAGTACGAAACCTGCCATAATAAGCACTCGCTAACCTTTACGAATTTGTGCTTATAAGATAGATATAAATACATATAAATATAGCGATTATAAGAATGTTGGTGATCGGTGGCGGTCATGTAGGATTTTCCCACGAAAAAGTGGACGAAAATATACATTCCTTTAGGGTCAATATAAGTGAATAAAACACAATTATTTAAAATCGATATGAAAAAGTCACAGAATGACACCGTGACACAGCAATACGTATGTGTGCTATTTTATATGAATTTTACGCATTGCAGCCACCAAAGTTGCATCAAGTATCACTGTCCATAATAGCTGGGACAGATAGTATTGTAGAAACATCCGCAAGGTCACATGGGTATGAAGATAACAAGATAAATGTTTCTTATTGTTATTGTAATCAAATTTAATCATAATTAACTAGTACTTTATTTTTTTCATACGTTCTCTCTCGTAGCGTTCGATTGTCAGTCCTTTTTATAACAAATGAAATGTTCACCTACGATTTGTATACACGATGAATAATGTCGTTGCCACGTTCACGTAATTTCGTAGGGATAATGGCATCATGATTCTATGAGTACTATGGAACGATATTAGACCCATAATTCCACATTGCAACGTGGTTGAAATCTGACGATTTTGCTGTAATTGTGGTATATTATAGCAGATATTCTGCAATAATACGAAATCAGGCATAATATGAAATCAGGCGTAATACGAAGTCAGACATAATACGATGTCAAGCATAATACGAAACCTGCCTAATAAGCACTCGCTAACCTTTTAGAGGTTGTGCTGCCACCTAGCGAACTACGCCAACTTAAAAATTGAATACAACTACTGAATAGCATAACTTATTTCTTGAGCTGCTCGGTAAATAACAACGAATTGGCTCGATATTTTTCGAACAGATCTGGACTTGCATGCATATGCACTTAGAAATATTTTCATGGGA
>OZ024860.1:45027815-45032815 GCA_964017155.1 Oasisia sp. SBJ-2009 | reverse complement strand
TGATTCTTAGAATCGCCGTCTGGTGAAGATTAATTATTTCTGTAGTGTTCCGCCATCACACTTGTTTAGTGGGTGTATCATGACTCGAAAATTACAATTTCTTCTCAAAGCTCGTCTTTATTGTTGTTTATTGACCACGAGTGCCGCCATTGCTACCCTGACCTCCTGTCGTGCTAGGGTAGAGCTATATCCGGGTAAGTGCTTATGAAGGGCAAAAAGGCAACGGTTTGGGGCGATGCACCTAAACGATTTTACACAAAACTCACCATTTGCATCTACAATCACATTTATCACATTAGTTGTTTACTCCGAAAGTTATCTTAAAGTGAAAAAATATAGCAAAACCACCGACACCATAAACGGGACCATTTTGTTCGATGCAACCAATCAACAACAAGAACAAGAACAAGAGAACAAGAACAAGATGTTTATTTTTAACTCCAAAATAAATACATAAATACAATAATCATAAGGTGAAAAATAAACAAAACGTCATACATCAGTAATTTAAGACAGTGAAATGGGGGTCAGTGACTCCTGTTAAGACTGAAAAGTCGCTATCACAGGAGCCACTCATAGCAATTATACATTTAGTTAACCTCTCAATATACGTAGGTAAAGTAAATTTTTGCTTCAATACGATTTTATTATCTCTTAATAGTTTATGCTATCTCTGATGCATGTGTACATGATTCTCTGTAGTACACGTAAGTAGAAATAATTAAGTAACAATAAAAAAATACATATAACATTTCATTTCATCTATCCATATTAAAATTATAATGACTTTGTGTATTTAACTGACATATATAACAATCAGATATTGTACATACAGTTTGATATTTTTTTTGGTAAGAGATACATTTTAAAGTAATACGCAAACCCACGTAAACTGTGAGTAACAATTTTACCCAAAACTATTTCTGGAGTATCATTTATAATATGAGGCAAATTGTATTTAAGGCACTTTTTGGCAAATTCATGTCTTGTCATAGATGTGTGTATATTTGTAGCTTTGCGGGTATCATGACTGTGTATATTATAATTGGGGATAATATTCCAATTTAATAAGTAAATTGGCACATTACCATGCCTATATTTATAGAAAAATTTAAGTTCTTGCAGTTTTAATTGATCATCTATTTTCAATATTTGAAGTGTTTTAAATAGGGGTTCAGTGTGTGAATTGTACCTGTTCAGTGTTATTATTATTCGAACTGCTTTTTTTTAATTCTCAGTATTCGACTTCCTTTGTATCCCCAAACCGTAATACAATAGTTAATATGTGATAGGATTAGAGAATTGTATAGAAGTGTTTTTATGGCTAGCGGCAGTACATGCTTTAGTTTGTTTAAAACGCCTGTAGTTTTGGAACATTTATTCGCAATTTTATTTACGTTTTTTTTCATGTAAGATTGGCGTCCAGAGTTAATCCTAGAACATTAAATTCATCCACTTGTTCGATATTTGTGTTATCGATTTTAAGAGTAAGAGTTTGCGTCTCTTTTCTAGGTACATGAAAAATCATATATTTAGATTTTTCTTTGTTTAAGGACAATTTATTAATATTTAGCCATTCTATAACTTTCCCGAGTTCGTAATTTATTACGGATTCTACGCTCTTGTTTTAAGTTGTGTGCTGTCAGTAAATTGGTTTAATGTACTGGAGAGTGTTGTATCATCTGCATACATAATGAAGTTAAATATATTACTGACTTGTGGGAAATCATTAATATAAATAGTAAACAATAAAGGTCCTAAAATTGATCCTTGTGGAACTCCGATTTTTACTGGAAGGGTTTCTGATTGCATTTCATCAATTTCAACATACTGTCGTCGATTGCTTAAATAACTTTCAAATAAAAGTAGAGACGCACCATCCAGTCCGTAAAACCTTAATTTATGTAGTAAAATGTTGTGGTCAATGGTATCAAAGGCCTTTGATAAGTCAAGAAATATATTAATTGGCACCTCATTTTTGTGATTTATAATTCTATCTACTAATTCTAGCGCAGCATACTCAGTGCAATGTTTTTGTCTAAAACCATATTGGTTATCGAAAAATAGTTTAGCTTCATTAAAATATGAAGATAACTGAGTAAAGATGATTTTCTCTAGTACCTTTGATATCGTTGGTAATAGAGAAATTGGTCTGTAATTTTTAAATAATGTGGGATCACCCTTTTTTTAAATTGGAGTTACTTAGGCAATTTTTTTGAGTTTATCCGGAAAAATTCCCGTAGTTAGCACTTGATTTATTACCATAGTCAATGATTTTATTATTGCAGGTTCAATTATTTTAAAGAATTTTGAAGAGATACCATCGAATCCACAACTATGTTTTGTGGGTAAATTGTATATTATTTTCTTTATTGCCTCTTCATCTACATTATTTATTTTAAAAGATGAGTGTATTTATCTATTTAGATAATAACTAAAATCTTTGGTTCCTTCATACTTGATATCATTTACAATAGTCTGAGCTATATTTGTAAAATAGTTATTAAATGTATCAGCAATTTTTTGTTTATCTGACATTTGATTGCCATTGTCTTCAAAATGAACTGGGAAACTATTTTTAGTACGGTTTTTTGACAGACATTCATTTATTGTTTTCCAGGTATTTCGTATATCATTCTTAAAAAGTGAAAAACGAGATTCAAAATAAATTTGCTTAGCCGCCCGAATGTTTTTCTTTAATATTGTGTTATAGGTTTTTAAATTAATTTTAATAGTTTCGTAATTATATGAACTGGGATTTGTTAATTTTAATTGTTTGTACATTTTGTCTCGATATTTGATTGATGTTAACAGACCATGGGTGATCCAAGTTGATTTCTTATGTTTATATCTATTAAATTGTACTAACTTGTTTGGCATATGTATAGTTTTAGCACGTGTAATTTCTTTGTATATTATATCATAATTATAATTAGGGTCAGCAGTTGGATTTTTATTTAGTTTGTCATAAATGTTACCTGATTTTATTTCATTCATAACACTTATCATTGCGTCCGCGTGTACGGTATTTATTTTTACATATTTAGGAGGGGGATGTAATTTTTCAGTATTGTGCATAATCATAAAATACGATTGGTGATCAGAAAATCGTTTAGTTAATATCCCTGCGGTATTTTCTAATATTGATTTATGTAGTCTACAAAATAAATTATCTATCAGGGTTCCATTTGTTCTAGTAAATCTAGTTGGTAGGGTTATTTGAGGATACACACTATGTGATATTACCGTGTCAAAGAAGCTACTAAACATGTCATTTTCATTTAGTTTAAGTAAGTTAATATTAAAGTCCCCGGCAATAATGATATCATTATTACAGTTATCCAATCTCGATATAATTGGTGTAAATTCATCCATAAAAACCTTTAACTCTTCATTTCGCGTTCTCGGAGATCGATATATATATTTCCAATAGTAAACGTCTTAGATAGAGAATTACCCTGTACTTTAATTATCAACCCTTCCCAAAGTTCGTAGGTATTAAGGTTAAATGTTACTTTTGATTTATATTGGTCATCTACATATATCATCAGCCCTCCTTTACTGGTACATGTTTTACCCTGTGATATACAGTCATAGCCTTGTAAATTAAATACCGATATATCCTCACTTTCATCTATCCATGTCTCTTGAAGACATATTATACTAAACTTAAAGTTTACAGTATTTAGTTCTTCTATGAATGCCTCAAGTTAAGAAAATTTGGCATTTACAGACTGAATATTTGTACTTAAAATACTAAAAGAGTTTTTGTTTTCCTTAGCTAACTTACTAAACTGGTCTAAATCATAGTATGACGAACGACGAATTATTTGTTGTTCGTTTATGTCAGTTTCATTTTAATTTATATGTAATACATTTGTTAAGCAGTTGTTTAGAATACCTCCTGAATAGGAAAGGAAAGCTTAATCCGAAGTCAGTTTCGATTAGTTTAAATAATTTCATTATACTGTATTTCAAAACTAGTCTTTGTATATAGATATTGTGATAGATATACGAAATACAATTCATTGAGTTGTACATTTCCAAGCACACTACAGTTCTTACTAAGGTGTTAATATATATGAAAGCTTACAATTGAGTAGAGATAACCATCGCATTGATTTCAATAAAAAAACATAACAAAAAAAAGAAAGGAAAAGTTAATAAGGCTCCGAGTTAATGACATCACGAGATGTTCATAGGGAGGAAGTAATTAAAATTGAAATATATGTATAGACGAATTACAAATAAACCTGCATAAAACGATAGGAGCAGTCCTCATAAATGGTGTCTGAATATAGTGACACAGCCAAAAACATGTGCATCTACATATAGATAGTAGTAGCACTGTAAACAAAACTGAGTCCACATAAAGTGTTAACTTAGTCAACATAATTTGACAAATGTATTACGTATAACTAAACATAACAATGGCGTAGTCAAACAAGTATGTTTGTCTGCACTTAATTATGGCAGCGAACATAACCATAAGTTTGTGTGTCTACATAATAAAAAATAATAATTATGATGACGACACTGTCAACAAAACTTAATCAGCTTAACAAGTTAATTAATCAGCTTAACAAGTTAGCACAGCCAACAGAACCATACCTAAACAATTATTACGAATACCGGAAAATATTAATTGCTCAGTTTACAAAACTGTTTCTGCAGATAATGCTAGCACACTTTTGTGGATCAAAAAATAAAATAAGAAATGATTGATATCACCAGATTGATGTTGTAGGTTATCAATCACCATTGCCGGTTCAATACCCAATTAAGTCAACGTCAGACCGGATTTCTTTTACAACGCCGTCTAGAGTCTTTAGTACAACTTTGCCGTTGAAGGTCCAGCAGTCGTTGATTTTTCTTGACCTCTTCAGTTGTCTCGTCTCTTTTGCCAACGCCGCCCGCCGACGTGTCAGGTCTTCGTTGATGTACACCGTCGGCCCATTACCGCTTTCACGCAAGCGGCGTCTCGCACGGATGACCACATC
>OZ024860.1:44996160-45018660 GCA_964017155.1 Oasisia sp. SBJ-2009 | reverse complement strand
GCACTCTTCACTATTAATCAAGATCGCCAAACACAACTATTTGCCGCTAATGCCATAACAACCACAATAATAATCGATTAAAATTCATGATCCCCGTGATAATTGTCACCGGCAAAGTGTTCCATTGTTTCTGCTTGTAATAATTCTTCGGACAATAATATTAAAACTGAAATACGCTATTTGGGAACAGTTCGATTATTACAACCAAAAACAAAACAAAGTCCTATATGTTAACGTGGAGAATGTGGACTTCCTGCCCCTAACTGCCCCCAGCCTCGTTTTCGCGCGCGAGACTTACACGCCCTATTGAAGAATCAGACGTTCAGCTCAGAATGTAGACTCATAGAAAGACAGCTGATAAATTCCTTCATGGTCGATGGATATGTGGTGCGTATTTGGCATACAGTCGTAAAAGTACATTAAGGACCATATACACTGTACGACTGGGCGGTACGACAGTGTCTGGTCGGATAAGTTGATATGGTAATATGCAGGTTTTGACTTCACGTCGGACTCAATCTGACGACTGAAAAAAATTCAACATGTGCTATTTTCATACGACGAGGGGCATCCGATAGCCTACCAAAGCGCCTATAGTATGCACACAGCCACATCTCGGTGAAATAATGAATCATTGACCTTCACACGTCATGCCTTCGTCAGACCTTGTCTAGCCATGTGACATTGGGAGTTCATCCGGCGTATGGTCAAACATCAGACACGCGACACTGTTGTACGACTATGTCTGATAATATATCTGGCTTTTCACAATGCCAACAAAGCTGCGAGACAGTTTATGTTGGTGAATTAACCCCAATTATCGCACATTACTGTATTGCCCTCCCATTCCTGAGCGGTAGCAAGAAGACAACTGTAGCAGTGGTAAGTTGGTACTCCTTCTTACCACAGGTGAATGTCAGCCGGATTGAGGGCGTCGACAGGGAGAAAAAGGCGCAGGAGCTTCCCTGTTACTTCACGTCGAGATCTGTGTGTTTTCCTGATTGTGATCTTGATCTTAGTCTTTCTTTTCGTTTTCGTCTTATCTTTAGCATCGGTTACCTGAATCAGACGAACGAAGTTGTTTTGTTTCTATTGTCCGAGTTGTCATTGGTGTTGTTGCAAGAGTAAATGTAACATTCACCGGTTGTATGCATCAAATGAAACAAAATAATGTAAACTACGTAAATTAGTGGATAGATCAGAAACCAGTTTGCCGTACGCTTTTGGTAGACCTGTCCATTTTAATATTAGCTCGCCTGATCTTCGAACAATTCATCCATGGATATATATGTCACATAGCAAGTGTTGCTCCGCATATATTCGGTTAGCAAGACTTGAAAGAAGGGCGCCCGAGTTTAATTTAATAACCTGATCAAGCTCCGAAATGGCAGCAATGTATTTATATATTGTGGAGTATATCGAAGGAATCTAAGTTGTACTAACCATTGTGCTTCTAATTCTATAGAAAATTATTATGCCATTTTAGTACAGTAGTAATATACTGAGACCGTAAAGGACGGACGTATACATGTATATTTACATAAATAGTTTAACACGTGGTCCCAACAAAGACACACTGAACACACTATAGCGTTTCGTCTTACCTCGAATACCAAGGCAGCAATCAACCAAATCACCAGCAAAGTTCGAAGTGTCATCATCTTGGAAGATCAACCAAACAACTGTGCGAAAACCTGCAAATACTATTTTGTTCATCTTCTGTTTTGTTTATTTTGTCTCTACCATTTATCGATATTCGAGTAGAAAACGTGATTCTTATTATTTTGGTTTTGTATTATATTCCTCACTAATGGACTCAAGGAATGCAAGATACATTCTCATGAATACATTCACGAACGAATACATTTAAGTTGTTCCAGCTGTGGAATACAAACAAATACATACATTTGTCACATCTTCACGTGTATTATCAGTGGTTTGCAATGTATAGTAAGTGTACTCGTATTGTGATAATTATCTTATACACCGATACACAAGGTTATTTAGTTATTTATTTCACGGTGGCGAAAGGAGGTGTTTTAGTCTTTTACTAGAGCATCTGCAAGCGCCCCATCCTTAAATTTCACCCTCATACCTTATACCTCATACCACCCATGCACACAGTCACATACAGGCAGATACACACACACATACACGCATACGCACACGCACACGCTCACGCAAACGCACACGCACACGCACACGCACACGAACACACACACACACACACACACACACACACACACACACACATAAACACACACATACACAAACACAAACAAATTATTACAAAACGTTACAATATATATATATATATATATATATATATATATATATATATATATATATATATATATATATATATATATATATATATATATATATATATATATATATATATATATATTCTAACCTTCTTGTTATTTTTGATTTGGCTTCATATTTACAAGCTCTGAGGCGCATCAAAACAAAAGGATTAATTGATCTCAGAGTCAATAAGCAATTCCAGTTGTCAACAGTTTGATTGATATGCCATGTAGCTTTGGTGAACAGGCAAGACGGCGGAAACTGGTCTGATACTAGAAAAAATGCATATTCCAAAGAGTGGATGCAGCTACATAATTTTCTTTATGTACTTATATATATATATATATATATATATATATATATATATATATATATATATATATATATATATATGTATATATACATATATACATACATACATACATACATACATACATACATACATACATACATACATACATACATACATACATACATACATACATATATACATACATACATGTATATAGAGCGTCCACGTACCTGTATCGTAGATATTCTTGACTGATGTGTTGTGTTCTGAATGAACGTTCCAACTAACGTGACGCCTTTATAGTGCTTTCGTCGAGAAAATCACAAAGACGACTATTCGTCACTGTAATGCCAAAAAAGCTGTCGACGACTATTTAACCATTATTCATTGCAATGTTACACCATAACACGTTATTATTCCATAAAGGTAAATTAATGTGCAGCGCTGGATTCTGTTAAGTTTCAAATTGTTTTATTGTGTTTCATGCACGATGACATTTACAAAGAGCATCGCATTGTTAACACACATAATTCACTTACACTGTCGCCGAGCCGCAGATGAGAAAGCACATTTGTGGAATGAAAAATAATACACTGGTCTAAAACCGCCGCCCACTAAACGACGATTTCTATTCTTTGATTTATTCGATCTCACGAAGGGAGATATTTACAAGGAGTGTCCAATTGCTAAGACACATGCAATGTAGTACATTTAGTAATTCATTCTCATCGGTAGGGCGGCAGCTTAGCAGCTGGAAGTTCCATTGGCACAAAAGACTCATGACACCTTGGAAGACTTATGGATGACAGCATCATAGCGATGAATAAATTATCTTCTTCTCCTATATAGACCGTTTTTATACATTTCACTCGGGTAGCCCTGATACGGACGTAAGTCCTCCAGGGTGTTACAGAGTCTTTGTGGTACTGCAACTTCCAGCTAGTGGTCGGCGGTTTTAGAGCTCACGCTTTCTCTCTCCCTCTCCCTCCCTCTCTCTCTCTCTCTCTCTCTCTCTCTCTCTCTCTTCTCTCTCTCTCTCTCTCTCTCTCTCTCTTCTCTCTGTTCTCTCTGTTCTCTCTTTTTTCTCCCTCTCTCTGTCTCTCTCTCTCGTTCTTTTACACCCACCCTCCTCTTACACACACCCACTCGCACGCACGCACGCACGCACGCACGCACGAACGCCCGCACGCACGCAAGCACAAACACAAACACATACACTCACAATCACAATCACACACACAAACAAACACAAACACACAGACGAATAAACACACACACACACACACACACACACACACACACACACACACACACACACACACACACACAGAAACACACACACACACACGCACGCACGCACGCACGCACACACACACACACACACACAGTGCTGTTGACTCGTGCCTGCGCGTTGTGATGATATATTATTGGTCGGTCTTGGCTAATAACTCACACGAGAACGTCACATATGAACTTAATGTAATATACGCCACAGGCATGGCGTATCGTTCAAGGCGTAATAAATAAAATATATGTACATAAGGTAACAACAGTGATCTCACCATGCGGACTACCAACTTTGTGAGCAATAGTTATTCACACAACCTTTTTCCCGTGGACGTGGGCGGGGGCGGGGACGGGGACGGGGACGGGGACGGGGACGGGGACGGGGACGGGGACGGGGACGGGGACGGGGACGGGGACGGGGACGGGGACGGGGACGGGGACGGGGACGGGGACGGGGACGGGGACGGGGACGGGGACGGGGACGGGGACGGGGACGGGGACGGGGACGGGGACGGGGACGGGGACGGGGACGGGGACGGGGACGGGGACGGGGACGGGGACGGGGACGGGGACGGGGACGGGGACGGGGACGGGGACGGGGACGGGGACGGAGTAACAATTGCTCGTCAAGGTGATAGCCCTCACGGAGAAATGACTATTGGTACCTTATGTACATATGTTTTATTTATTTCGCTGAACGGGCTGCGGACCAAGTTACAGCGGGGCGAGGCGGGCTGCGGGCCAGGATATGGCAACATTTGCGATGCGGGCTGGTTGCGGGCTGGTTGCGGGCCAAGTTACTGCGGGTAGTTGTAATATGCGGGGCGGGCTGCGGGCTCAGATGTCTGGTCAGCGCAGGGCTTTAGTAGATGATAATCTGACAGACAAGTAACACTTGAACAAAGTGTTGGAAATACACTATTCTGAGTGGGTGGGTACGTCACATCACGGGGACAGAACACACATGATTGAAATGGCGAAGGAGTGAATGGGATATACAATAGTTGGGGTGGTTGGATCCAAGCGTGAGAATGTGAATACAATCCTAGCGAAAGATGTGCTACTTAAACACAACCTCCGCGACGACGTCGCGCTGTTAAGCACTACAGAGCGTTGGACATTGCCACATGATCGGCCCGAATTTAACTAGGGAAAGTGCCCGAGAATTTACGCAATAACAACATTGCAGTGCGAGTGGAATTCAAGATCCTGCTACTCACTCATCGAGCACGGACTGGCCATGCACCTGGATACGTTGAATAACGTGTTAGATCCAGCGAACAATATTTATTGTGTGTGCTTTCAGCGGGGCAGCCCCATGCCTGTGGAATGCACCACCACGTCATCTGAAATTAACTACCACTGCTGGTTTTAAAGTTAAACTAAGGTTCTGTCTATTTTTAAGAACTGCGCTGTGAGCAACGGATGTTGGAAATGCGATATACAAATGTTACGATTATGACTATTACTTTACAAATTACACGTCATGATCGATGGCTGTCAAGGATACATGTGTGTGTGTGTGTGTGTGTGTGTGTGTGTGTGTGGTGTTGGTATAAAAAATAAGCGCAAAATGTACAGTTTTCATGAAACGAATTACGTATGTGCCATATTCCAGCGTGCGTGCGTGCGTGCGTGCGTGCGTGCGTGCGTGCGTGCGTGTGTGCGTGCGTGCTTGCATGTGGGCGTGTGTCTCACTATCTCCAACCCTCTCTCTGGATCTCTCTCACTCTCTTTCTCCCGCTCTCTCTCTCTCTCTCTCTCTCTCTCTCTCTCTCTCTCTCTCTCTCTCTCTCTATCTATCTCTCTCTCCGTCTATCTCTCTCTCTCTCTCTCTCTCTCTCTCTCACTCTCTCACTCTCTCACTCTGAGTCTCTGTTGTTGTTTTTCTCTTTCTCAGAATTAGGTTTTTCACAACAGTGCTACGTTAATAATCACCTACACTCGGAGGGGAGTCAGAGCGACTACTTAGGTTTGGTGTTAACAAGAATTATAGTCGCACTGCCTCCGCTCCGAGCGTAGATGATTTACAGCGTAGCGCTGTTACAAAAACAATTAAAATACTAAGACAGAGAAAAACAATTGTTTCTCTGTAAATTGCGTGCACTCCGGAATGTTTTCTACAAATTGCAGTTATGCGTCATTAGAAGCCCATTTTTTACTTTGTCGTCTTCAACACTGTCCGTAGCACTTCGGAAATTTAACACACATGAAAAAACAATTACAATTCCCGTGAGCACTACTGCGTGTCCACTAGCTTCGCATGAATTCATTCGTTTCGTTCGTTCGTTTCGTTTCGTTCGTTTCGTTTCGTTTCGTTTCGTTTCGTTTCGTTTCGTTTCGTTCGTTTCGTTCCGTTCCGTTCGTTCGTTCGTTCGTTCGTTCGTTCGTTCGTTCGTTCGTTCGTTCGTTCGTTCGTTCGTTCGTTCGTTCGTTCGTTCGTTCGTTCGTTCGTTCGTTCGTTCGTTCGTTCGTTCGTTCGTTCGTTCGTTCGTTCGTTCGTTCGTTCGTTCGTTCGTTCGTTCGTTCGTTCGTTCGTTCGTTCGTTCGTTCGTTCGTTCGTTCGTTCGTTCGTTCGTTCGTTCGTTCGTTCGTTCGTTCGTTCGTTCGTTCGTTCGTTCGTTCGTTCGTTCGTTCGTTCGTTCGTTCGTTCGTTCGTTCGTTCGTTCGTTCGTTCGTTCGTTCGTTCGTTCGTTCGTTCGTTCGTTCGTTCGTTCGTTCGTTCGTTCGTTCGTTCGTTCGTTCGTTCGTTCGTTCGTTCGTTCGTTCGTTCGTTCGTTCGTTCGTTCGTTCGTTCGTTCGTTCGTTCGTTCGTTCGTTCGTTCGTTCGTTCGTTCGTTCGTTCGTTCGTTCGTTCGTTCGTTCGTTCGTTCGTTCGTTCGTTCGTTCGTTCGTTCGTTCGTTCGTTCGTTCGTTCGTTCGTTCGTTCGTTCGTTCGTTCGTTCGTTCGTTCGTTCGTTCGTTCGTTCGTTCGTTCGTTCGTTCGTTCGTTCGTTCGTTCGTTCGTTCGTTCGTTCGTTCGTTCGTTCGTTCGTTCGTTCGTTCGTTCGTTCGTTCGTTCGTTCGTTCGTTCGTTCGTTCGTTCGTTCGTTCGTTCGTTCGTTCGTTCGTTCGTTCGTTCGTTCGTTCGTTCGTTCGTTCGTTCGTTCGTTCGTTCGTTCGTTCGTTCGTTCGTTCGTTCGTTCGTTCGTTCGTTCGTTCGTTCGTTCGTTCGTTCGTTCGTTCGTTCGTTCGTTCGCTCGCACCCTCGCTCCCTCGCTCCCTCGCTCCCTCGCTCCCTCGCTCCCTCGCTCCCTCGCTCCCTCGCATGCTCCGTGCGTCCGTGCGTTCGTGCGTTCGTGCGAGCGTCCGTGCTTCCGTGCGTGCGTCCGTGCGTCCGTGCGTCCGTGCGTCCGTGCGTCCGTGCGTCCGTGCGTGCGTGCGTGCGTGCGTGCGTCCGTGCGTCCGTCCGTGCGTCCGTCCATCCGTGCGTCCGTCCGTGCGTCCGTCCGTGCGTCCGTCCGTGCATCCGTCCGTGCGTCCGTCCGTGCGTCCGTGAGTGCGTCCGTCCGTGCGTCCGTGCGTCCGTGTGTCCGTGCGTCCGTCCGTACGTCCGTCCGCCCGTCCGCGCGTCCGCGTCCGCGCGTCCGTGCGTCCGTGCGTCCGTGCGTCCGTGCGTCCGTGCGTCCGTGCGTCCGTTCGTCCGTGCGTCCGTGCGTCCGTGCGTCCGTGCGTCCGTGCGTCCGTTCGTCCGTTCGTCCGTGCGTCCGTTCGTCCGTTCGTCCGTGCCTGCGTCCGTGCCTGCGTCCGTGCGTGCGTGCGTGCGTGCGTGCGTGCGTGCGTGCGTGCGTGCGTGCGTGCTTCCGTGCGTCCGTCCGTGCGTCCGTCCGTCCGTGCGTCCGTCCGTCCGTGCGTCCGTCCGTGCGTCCGTGCGTCCGTCCGTCCGTCCGTCCGTCCGTCCGCCCGTCCGCGCGTCCGTGCGTCCGTGCGTCCGTGCGTCCATGCGTCCGTCCGTCCGTGCGTCCGTGCGTCCGTGCGTCCGTCCGTCCGTCCGTCTGTGCGTCCGTCCGTGCGTCCGTCCGTGCGTCCGTCCGTCCGTGCGTCCGTCCGTGCGTCCGTGCGTGCGTCCGTGCGTGCGTGCGTCAGTGCGTCAGTGCGTCCGTGCGTCAGTGCGTCCGTGCGTGCGTCAGTGCGTCCGTGCGTCCGTGCGTCCGTGCGTCCGTGCGTCCGTGCGTCCGTGCGTCCGTGCGTCCGTGCGTCCGTGTGTCCGTGCGTCCATGCGTCCGTGGGTCCGTGCGTGCGTCAGTGCGTCCGTGCGTCCGTGCGTCCGTCCGTCCGTCCGTGCGTCCGTTCGTCCTTGCCTGCGTCCGTGCGTGCGTGCGTGCGTGCGTCCGTGCGTCCGTGCGTCCTTCCGTGCGTCCGTCCGTCCGTGCGTCCGTCCGTCCGTGCGTCCGTCCGTGCGTCCGTCCGTGCGTGCGTCCGTCCGTGCGTCCGTCCGTGCGTCCGTCCGTGCGTCCGTCCGTGCGTCCGTGCGTCCGTGCGTCCGTGCGTCCGTGCGTCCGTGCGTCCGTGCGTCCGTGCGTCCGTGCCTCCGTGCCTCCGTGCCTCCGTGCGTCCGTGCCTCCGTGCGTCCGTGCGTGCGTGCGTGCGTGCGTGCGTCCGTTCCTCCGTCCGTCCGTCCGTCCGTCCGTCCGTCCGTCCGTCCGTCCGTCCGTCCGTCCGTCCGTCCGTCCGTCCGTCCGTCCGTCCGTCCGTCCGTGCGTCCGTCCGTCCGTCCGTCCGTCCGTGCGTCAGTTCGTGCGTCAGTTCGTTCGTTCGTCCATGCTGTACTTTAACGTTACTGTGTTTAGTGCTGTTATACAATCAGGGAGTAAATGCTAATTATTAGTCAAACGTCTTGATGATTTAGTGTGTGTGTGTGTTTGTGTGTGTGTGTGTGTGTGTGTGTATGTGTGTGTGTGTGTGTGTGTTTGTGTGTGTGTGTTTGTGTGTGTTTGTGTGTGTGTGTGTGTGTGTATGTGTGTGTGTGTGTGTGTGTGTGTGTGTGTGTGTGTGTGTAGGGAGAGGGAGCGGGATATATATATATATATATATATATATATATATATATATATATATATATATATATATATATATATATATATATATATATATATATATATATATATATATATATATATATATATATATATATATATATATATATATATTTTAAAATGTTTGTGTTTGCATTTTACCTTCATACTAACTTCTGCTGCGTCTAAAACTTTGAAAAAGAATCACAGAGGCAAAGCAAAAGGGTTCATCGATCTCAGTGTCAATAAACAATTCCAGTTCTTAACAGATTGTTTGATACGCCCGGGAGCTATATTGGATAGGAAAGGTTGTAAATATATGTCTTTAAATGACGGTGGAATATAGCAATAATTTTAACTGAGCTAATACTAGACGAAAGGCATTTTCCAAAGAGTGGATGCAGCTACAGAACACTATCTCCCTATCTCCAACCCTCTTTCTGAATCTCTCTCACTCGCTTTCTCTCGCTCTCTCTCTCTCTCTCTCTCTCTCCCTCTATATATATATATATATATATATATATATATATATATATATATATATATATATATATGTATATATCTCACTCTCTCACTCCAAGTCTCTAAGTCTCTGTTGTTGTGTTTCTCTTTCTCAGTATTAGGTTTTTCATAACAGTGCTACGCTATTAATCACCTACACTCGGAGGGGAGTCAGAGCGACTACTTAGGTTTGGTGTTAACAAGAATTATAGTCGCACTGCCTCCGCTCCGAGCGTAGATGATTTACAGCGTAGCGCTGTTATAAAAACAATTAAAATACTAAGACAGAGAAAAACAACTGTTTGTCTGTAAATTGCGTGCACTCCGGAATGTTTTCTACAAATTGCAGTTATGCGTCATTAGAAGCCCATTTTTTACTTTGTCGTCTTCAACACTGTCCGTAGCACTTCGGACATATAACACACATAAAAAACAATCATAATTCCCGTGAGCATTACTGCGTGTCTATTAGCTTCGCTTGATTTCATTTGTTCATTCATCCGTCCGTCCGTCCGTCCGTCCGTCCGTCCGTCCGTCCGTCCGTCCGTCCGTCCGTCCGTCCGTCCGTCCGTCCGTCCGTCCGTCCGTCCGTCCGTCCGTCCGTCCGTCCGTCCGTCCGTCCGTCCGTCCGTCCGTCCGTCCGTCCGTCCGTCCGTCCGTCCGTCCGTCCGTCCGTCCGTCCGTCCGTCCGTCCGTCCGTCCGTCCGTCCGTCCGTCCGTCCGTCCGTCCGTCCGTCCGTCCGTCCGTCCGTCCGTCCGTCCGTCCGTCCGTCCGTCCGTCCGTCCGTCCGTCCGTCCGTCCGTCCGTCCGTCCGTCCGTCCGTCCGTCCGTCCGTCCGTCCGTCCGTCCGTCCGTCCGTCCGTCCGTCCGTCCGTCCGTCCGTCCGTCCGTCCGTCCGTCCGTCCGTCCGTCCGTCCGTCCGTCCGTCCGTCCGTCCGTCCGTACGTCCGTCCGTACGTCCGTACGTCCGTCCGTCCGTCCGCCCGTCCGCCCGCCCGTCCGTCCGTCCGTGCGTTCGTGCGTGCGTGCGTGCGTGCGTGCGTGCGTGCGTGCGTGCGTGCGTGCGTGTGTAGTGTCTAAGGGAACTTATTATGTGATATCTCTCATATGTGAATACCGTGTATACCGCCCGCTTGATCCAATTGCATAGTCGTGAACTAGTGCGAATGAACTGTTGTTTGCGATTCACACGCGGTGATTTCGCACGCAGTGGTTAAGGCAGTCACAAGCAGAGGTGTCTGTGCACTAAATTGTTAGACAATACGCACAATGAGGCTGTCTGTTATAACGCCGCGTTCCAATCAACTCACTCAGATCGTAAACACGAGTTCTGATCCCTACTTTGCCCATGTGCATTCACCAGTGGTAAACTTTCAGGTTCACGAACTGATATTTATCACTTGCACCTGGTGGTTGGAAGACACCATTAGTTTTCCTTGCCGAATACGCAGAGATGACTCCAATAATGCCCAGTGTCCCGTCAAACATGCACTTGGCCTGCGTCAAGATTTCGGTTAAGTATGTGAATGATATCAATTTGCGACACGGGATCTCTATACCTGATGTTTTAACCATAACCTTTCCTTAGGTATTTGTCATATAGATAAGTGTGCGACACTAGCTAGAATTCCAAATAAATATATCGTGTTCAGGCAGCAATTAGACGGAGTTCTACTTAAGCAACAGGCCACGTGATTGCTAGGTCAATGTTGGTAGATCCGTCACATAGCATATGTCATAACTCCAAATAATAGCACTAGGCTATGCAGGCGTAAATGTAATAACTTATATCGACGTGTCAATCATTTAGAGTCCTCTTGTACAAACGCCGCGTTGTCGATGGCATAGCCGTTAATGACTCCTAGATCGTCGTTCTTTGAGACCTCGTTGAAGGTGTCTGGCGAGGCGTAGCGACCAGTGCGAAACTTCTCGACGGCGGGACCCCATTCCTTGTTTGGCGACAGGATACGTTTCATCGTCTGAAAAACAGTCGCAACAGCAACAATGGAATGTGTTTTAACGCAACCATTTTCATATAGGTTATATTATTATTACTGAATTGTGTAGATCAGTTATTGGTAAATAGTTTTTAATTAATAATGCATTTCATTGTATTGATTTAATACCGTCGCACTTTGCTATGTAGTTTCCTTGTCAATACAGAAACATCGCAAATAAGGTCCCACGTTTTCTTTAATAGCGAATAGAAATCACTCTCGCTAATGCAAACTATCGTTATTCAGGACTGTCAGGCGAATTCGGTGCAGTTCAAAGAGTGACATTGGTTGTTTTATTGATAGAATCGATCAATTCTATAACAAAAAATAGAATTGTAATGCCATTTTATGTATGTATGTATTTGTTTGTTATACGTATTTATTTTATTTAAAATATCGTTGCCGGGAGTTGTGTACGTTATGAAATTGTAAACGTAACATTGAACGTCATGTTGTAAAAGCGACGTTGTCGACAACGTGAAACAAAGCTATTACTACTGTCACTAATCTGCAACCGTATTAAACGTAATGTTAATTAGCAGTATTCTCATTAATAAACATCATCTCATGCTGTGACGTGTAAGACCACTACATGACTAAAATGGCGAAACCGGGTGTAACAAATTGGACAAACCCTCAGAAAAGACGTGCCCCCTAGTAGGCCCAACAACCACATAAGCAGGTTGAATGTATTTATTAACAACTCTCGACGGCGATAAATGTGTTCAATAGTGACGTGACATCTTTGCATATCTTATTAGCAGCACAATGACTCAGGGGTAGAGTTTCGGACTCTCGACTACGAGAACCCGGGTTCGAATCCTGTTCTGCGGTGTTAAAACCTTGGGCAATTGTTTTCACTCTACATTGCCCCAGTTCACTTAGCTGTATAAATGAGTACATGACTATAGACAGTGGTGGATATGTGTACGAGCAGCCTTCGCGCATTAATTGTCGCACATGACTGGATGCTTCCCAGAGAAGCCGAAATGGTGTCTGAATGAACAGGTATGTTAGGGAAGTAAAGTGTAAAGCGCTTTGGACTGGATACTGCGTTATAAAATAACTTGCCTTTACTTTTTTATTGTATCAGGCAGCGTGGCGCTACTTTCAAAGAATTATGTAAGTGTGCATTATCGTGCAACTCGGAGTATCGCTACACATCGGTCGTGTAAACCAGTACCACCGACACCAAGAGGTACCTTCGACTTACCAGGAAGAAGTTGCTCTCTTTGAGGTACTCGAAGATCGCCAGAATCGGTATAAAGACGAGAGCAATTGCTACCATGCCCCAGCCCATGTTTTGGGCCCACACGGGGTATTCCTTTCCGGCGTACTTGATCGGGGTGTAGCTGAAGATCGAGTACCCGAGGATGAACTGCAACGGAAATGACGTCGTGACAGTGAAACAGTTGGTCGCGAGAGTTTTGTAAAGGCTCATATTCAATACGTAAAGAGCTTCATTTGTTAAAACTTTTTCAGTTTTTTATTATTGCAATATCATTCACGAGCCAATTCACTCATTCAAAAATAAACATATTGTTCTTGTTCTTGTTCTGTTCATGAAGCAAACAAAAAGGTAATATTTTGATAAGCAGATCATTTTAAATTACTTTTTCTATTTTTAACAATGTGTCCGTAACTGTATATAGTTTCTTAGTTTTTGGTTGTTCGTAGAGGACAATAAACTAGACAGTGAAAGATGAGATTATCAGATAGGCATTTCAACCACATCAAATAATTGATGGAACAGGATCAATGCTACTATTTTGGCTCATTTACAGTTTAGTTTAGTAAAGAAAAAACTACAGTTGACTCACGAGAATGGTTAGAGGCGTCACGACAACCCACATAACGATCCAGTAGTAGTTGGGCTTGAAGCCAATCATCATCTCTATGTCGGTGCTAAATCGTTTGTAGTCTGAAAGCAATACGTTATACAACTGAGACAGTACAGACGCAGGTAGGAGAGACACCCACATACGTAGGTAGGAGACAGGTATTTGAGTGCTGCTTGGCTCATCTCTGCAACCTTCCCAATGTGTTAAACCATTCCGCCCATTGATGTACTCGCATCCCGCTATTGTATCAGCTAACTAAGTGTTCTGTATATGACTACTGATTGCCGCTATGTGGGTTTTGATACTCCACCCGAACGCTAGCGACCACGCGTCATGTCCAGTAGTTCTTATCTGACAAGTGCAATATTCTGAAGTGAGCCTAATCTAATGCCGTGATAGGTAATGTACCAAATATATAATGTGATACGGAAAGAGGTATGAAGAGAGGGCGAGAGAAAGAGGCAAGGAGGGAAGAGGTAGGGCAGGAGGGAGGAAAGAGGATGGGGGACGGGGTATGGGAGGAGAGAGGAGACAGTGATGAAGAGAGAGAGAGAGAGGGAGGAATAGGGAGGATATAGATTATTATCGTTGATGAGAGCTATTTTCATATAAAATATATAATATTATATTGAAAGATATACTGTTACCATACTCGTCATCCAAACTATACGACTGTACCACCCCCATCCGTTCATTCTAACACTATTTAAATTGATCTAGTGGGGCAAGTATTCCGCCACGCCACAATTTCTGCGCAAAATGTTATATATAGCCAAGTACTCGTTCATATAGCTTTGGGGGGTTAAACAAGTTGGAGCTAACAAGTTGTCCAAACTTCGGTGTCGATATCTCACTTTCCATGTGTAGTTGTGTTTCATGTTATACACAGAGAGATATGAGGACATACACCGTGTACTTACTGTAGATCCATCCAATAGCTATAAGCTCGAGTAGCGACACAACGAGGAGGGAGAAGCCGGCACAGTACGTGTCGAACAGGGTCATAACGAAGATGCCAGCCTGACGGGATAAACAGAAGAACAGTACAATACAAACTTACAAAGTTGATGTAATTACGACGTACGTTCATCATAAGTAAATCTATATAGGAAAAATGTGAACGTGTTTTGTGATGTTAAATATATAAGTCCAAATGCACCATTATTTTAAAGAGACGAAAGAAGGCAAAAAGGCACGATACCAGCCTACAAGACCAACGATGTAATTACGCAGCAATTTTGAGTTCATCATAAGTTGGTACTAAATGTGACAAGAATTGTGATATTGAAGCACAGGTACGAGTGAATGCAATTGCAGTTAGCGGATGATGACAATACCAAAACAATGGCCAAATGATAATGCATACTTTGAAACAATGCCGTAGAGAGCCAATACCAATTCTGGAATACTGCGGTAGACAAATAATACATTTTTTGGAGCACCTATCCTAAAAACACTGTCGAAGAGAGATAGTAATTACTTTGGAATTCTGCCATACATATATAATGCTTGTCTCTGCGGTAAAGAGATAACACGTACCCTGGAGCACTGCGGTAGATAATAACACGTACACTGCAGCATAGCGATAGAGAGATAACACGTACCCTGGAGCACTGCGGTAGATAAAAACACGTACCCTGGAGCACTGCGATAGATAAAAACACGTACCCTGGAGCACTGCGGTAGATAATAACACGTACCCTGGAGCACTGCGGTAGATAATAACACGTACCCTGGAGCACTGCGGTAGATAATAACACGTACCCTGGAGCACTGCGGTAGATAAAAATACGTACCCTGGAGCACTGCGGTAGATAATAACACGTACCCTGGAGCACTGCGGTAGATAATAACACGTACCCTGGAGCACTGCGGTAGATAATAACACGTACCCTGGAGCACTGCGGTAGATAAAAACACGTACCCTGGAGCACTGCGGTAGATAATAACACGTACCCTGGAGCACTGCGGTAGATAATAACACGTACCCTGGAGCACTGGGGTAGATAATAACACGTACCCTGGAGCACTGGGGTAGATAATAACACGTACCCTGGAGCACTGCGGTAGATAATAACACGTACCCTGGAGCACTGCGGTAGATAATAACACGTACCCTGGAGCATTGCGGTAGATAATAACACGTACCCTGGAGCACTGCGGTAGCCCGGCGAAGAAGAGGGCGATACAGAGGAGAAGGGTGAATATCATCTTCCTTCGCGGTTTCCTCAGCCACGTGAACTCGTCCACTACGGCGCTGATGATTGTTTCCATCATTGTGAACTGGCGGACAGTCAAACAATGTCGCTATCAGGCGTCTCATGTAAACATAAGATCACAGAATCAGAAACACGTTTAATGTTTCTTTATTTTGGCGATGAAAATGGTTTCAAGATGGCCGCTGATGACGTGACATGTTTAAGAAGTCAATACCCACGAGAAGAATTGCAATGTTTCGTAAGTAGTATTCATGCTTAGAGCTGGGCGTAACCTTTAAGCTCTAGAATATTTGTTCATCAAAACATACTCACTAATAAAACTGCTAAATAGTTTAAACAAACTCACTGTGGTCGGTGGTCACAAGATTAAGGGTATTATGACCCTTGATGTCAATACACATCGTAGTTCAACAGATACTGTGGAGCCCGATGTGTCATTGGTGTTATAACTACTGCCTATGATTTACATTTAGCAAGGCGCGACTATTCCATAACTTTTCATCGCCAAAGTGAACAAGGCTGATGTTACCCTGACGTCACTCTGACGTCACTCACCTGGCTGTCGAGTCCGAGGGTAAAGAGCATGAGGAAGAAGAGGATGGACCAGACTGGAGGCGCCGGCATCATGGCGATGCCCTCGGGGTAGGCGATGAAGGCGAGGCCGGGACCTGGCAACCGAACGTGATTAGTACCAATGAATCATGTTGACGTCGAAACTTGTGTTATATGTATGTATGTATGTATGTATGTATGTATGTATGTACGTATGTACGTATGTACGTATGTACGTATGTACGTACGTACGTACGTACGTACGTATGTATGTATGTATGTATGTATGTATGTATGTATGCATGGGTGTATGTGGGTGTATGTATGTGTGTATGTGAGTATGTATGTATGTGTGTATGTATGTATGTATGTATGTATGTATGTATGTATGTATGTATGTATGTGTATACAAACACAAATACACCCATCCACACAAACGCATACACCCATCCATACATAAACATATAACCACATACATATATACACACAAATATATTCAAACGTGTTATATGATAACACAGTGCCCCCCACAGGAGAGCGTGAGCAAATATAATCGGAAGTCACATTTAACGTTCTTGTGGTGTACAAACATCGATGAATTGATCAATCCTCCCCGTTTCATTCCTACTTACCCGAAGAGACAACGTTCTCAACCGGGATTCCTGTTCGCACGGACATGAAGCCCATCACGGAGAAGATGACGAAACCGGCGAAAATACTCGTCGAGCAGTTGAGGATGGACACAATCAGAACGTCCCTACAACATTTAACGAGAATTAATGAGACCGTCATCAAAGGTTTCTGGCTTTTGACGACACGTCGACGAGGACGTCTTAAGCGGTGGTGTTTGGATGTGTGTGAATGGTCTGTGCGCATTGACTGCAGCATGGCTGAAGTCTTCAAAGAGAGAGTTAGTTCGATCGAACAGGTCAGCCAAGGAATAAAGTTAACAGTCTTGATGATTGTAATAACTTAAGTTTTATGGTTCACCAATAATGCTTTATATTGTTCTCTCACCTCACAACTGACGACAGGGATGTAAATGTAATTGTTTGTTTATTCACATAGCACCATATTTATACAATAATAGTCTACGGTGCTGTACAATACAAGGAAATGCACAGTGGAAGTTTGTATAAACATAAACATTTAACGTAATGCGCATATATTGATATAATGTAACAGTAAAATAAATTAGATAATTAAATAGATAAATAGATTATTAAATAAATAATAATAAATAATAATATTAACTAAATAAATTTAAAAATTAATAATTTTAATTACAAATATCCGACATGTTCTAAGTCATTATCTAACAAGCTTAAAACTAAAAACAATGCAAAGAAGATAACAACATGTTCTACCTCCGTTTAATAACGTTTACGCTACTGACAGTTTGGAGATTAAGATAACAGCTCAGTGTATCTACAACAGGTTTTCGTATAATCTATATATGCGTGACTGTAACAGATCCGTCCCCACCTGTAGACGTTGTTTTTGAAGCGGTTGTAGCTTGCCATTGTTTCCAGCCCGCCGAACGCGACACCTAGCGAGTAGAATATCTGAGTAGCGGCCGCGTGCCACGCCTACAATGTCGTACAGAATACGATTAGAATAAAGCGTGAAATGTTGTGTCAAGTCAAGCAAGTAAACTTTGCTACATAATTCATAGAGCATTACAACGACGTTGTGCAGCCGAAAATATTCTATTCGACATATTCTTTACTTTCAAGTCTGTTACGGTATATACCATTAACATACCAAAGTTGGTACAGCTGTACTCGGTTAAACTTCAAAGGAAACAGAATACCTTATAGCGGATGCATGTTTACAAATCACCAAAATATGAACACAACCAACAAGACTAAATTTGTAATATGTTTTTAATAACAAAATTAAACATCGTAATAATGATGTTAAAGGGAATGTTTTAAAATATTCAACTGTTTACAATGTACGGCTGACGGCGCATGCATGAATATTCATTATAATGGGACTGCTTACGAGGCAGCAAACTCAACGTGATTCACATAAACACCGTTATATATCGGTTTATTGCACAGATGACACCCAAGTTATGCATTGATTTGCAAGACAAACGTAACCGAGAAAGTACTTTTGCGAATTTATTATGTCTTGATAAAGTACACCTCGAACAGTACACGTCAACTTAGACTGAATCCCTTTAATTCTAAGTAGAACTAATGTTGTACAGACAGCGTAGCATATGATTAGGTCACTCTCATCTGATCTTAATGACATTGCTATTCTAATATTTAATGTATCTGTAGTATTATACTATTAATGTAAATTGTATGTATATATTTATTTGACTATTACTAAATCAGCTCTTCTACACTATTTATTTAACGTTTATTTATTTATTTTAATAACATATATTTTATAGGTTTATTTAATTTATGCAGTTCAACAGTAAAACGCCCGAGAGCATATTTATCTTAAGTACACGCGGGTGCTATACAAATTCATATAATATTACTATTAACACGTGGACATAATACTCATTGTTAGTTATATATACAAAATCGCATTCACACCCGCGCACACAAGTATAACAATGTCTTCCTTTTCTCGGTGCAGTCGAATATACAGATGATTGACAGGTAATCTCGCTCCCGCCCACTCGCTCTCAACCAATGGTAATAGCGTATGGGCGGGGGGCGGGGCCATACTCTGCTAGGGGGAACACAAACATAAGTATTACTCAGTTACCACTGGTCTACAGTCTACACGGAACGGTGTCGCGATTACAATTATCTGGGCGCTTGATTTTATCCGGGCCGGGTGATGTTTGTGTATATGCGTAGACATAATATTTGGCGCCAGTAGATCAGCTGGTGATCAATAATATCTTGTAGTTCAAATATATTTAGTTTTGTCGAAACACGAGCGTTATAATTATAGTATATTAGTGTTTATGTTTTAGATTAATTTATAGATTTATATGTATGTTTACGTACATAGTTTTAGAAAGGGTTTTAATTTTATATTAATATATATAATTTGCATACCATGTTTTAGTACTATACATCTTAAAAGCAGTGTTTAATATAATTTATTTATATAATTTACATACAAAGATTTGCGAGTTAGTATGATTTATATTAATTTATATAATTTACATTTTTATTTATTAATATACATTAATTTTAGTATTTTTCTTGTGCAGCGCATCGATCCGCCATGCGGGAATTAGCGCTATATAAAAACTGTATTATTATTATTATTATTATTATATAATTATAATTTGCGGTTTCATATTTGTGACCAATCACAAGAATAACGCATGGAGAGGAAATTTATTTACGACATAGATTGCATGTGTCTACAGAAAACAAACATTTTATGACGCATGCACATAAACATAGCCCAGATAAAATATATGTAATCGCGAAAGTCGTAATTTGTGATCATAAAAAAAATTAATGCCTGAAATCGATCAAAATGTGTAAGTAAATAACGCCTCGCCGAGTCACTACTGCAACAGTGAACTCCGTCAGGTGGCGCCACCATCTTGCTTTTATTCAACTGTGGGGGTCAGACCGTATATTTATTTACACATTTTGATAGATTTCAGGCATTAGTTATTATTTTGTGATCACATGACTAGTGTATACGCGTAGTTCAGGTGTAGTAGATACGCCCTGCGAAGTGTGGTCATCGTTGGTGATCATTTTGATGTTTTTTTCGAGGTGAGGCCGCGGACCTAAACTGCGCATAGCGCCTCTAGACGGATTTATGAATAACTAATATGCAGGGAATCTGTGGAGAGCGCCGAAGTTTCGTGACATCATTCTTCGTCTAATATGGAGTAGTTCATAGTATTTCGTAGGCTGGGTCTTCAAAAATATTTTCCTGGTAAACCGCTGACGTTAATAAAATTAGTATATGTGGAAATTGTTACTTTATATATTTTCTCTATTAGGTGTATGCCACGAAACAGTTAACATTTTTTTGCCTTTAACTCCTGTATAAATGTGAATGCGACAACGGGGTTTAACATTGTAAAAGTAATATTTTTGGTCAAATAATAAAACAATGACTCCAAAATAACCACGTCAAAATGTCACTGGTCAAAATCGTTAGAAGTGACGGTACGTACGCGTAACTTTGTGTTTTTGAGTTTGATAGGAAATAGTGGTCGTTCCGCCGGCGAAACGTTTACGACTTTGCACGTCATTACTGTTATGGCAATGGTTGTTCCAGCGGTTCAACTCCCTTTTAGGATGACAAGACATTGATGCATCAAAGTCGACCATAGCCAAATACAAACACGGCGCTTACTGGTCAATCGTCAAGGCGCCCTGTCGCCTGGAATAAGACGATTTCAACGGGACATACTACTTTCAGAACATATTCTGAGTAAACCACTTCGGAATCGATCTTATGTACAAACAACTAACCTTGATATTAAATAACTGATCCCATTTTGGTACAGCGTAGAACTTGATGCCTTCAATGGCGCCCTCTAGCGTCACGTTGCGAATGAACAGGATGATGAGCACGACGTAGGGGAATGTGGCAGTAACGTAGACAACCTGCAAATAAAGTGGTTATAACTTACACAAAGTGTAAAAGTGTCGGTAACGTATACGACCTGCAAATGTAATGTCTGTATCTTTTGACTGTACTAACTATGGTAAATGTAACATGGTATAATGTTAAACTGCCAGCAGCAGCAGCACCAGCAACAACAACAACAATAACAACAACAGCAACAGCAGCAGCATTACGCTTTCCTGGAATTAAGATTTATTTTATTTTGCTACTTTAACGATGCAGACTATCGATCTATACTACTCAAAATTTGCTAAGGATCACACAATGTTTGTAATGGAACAATCTTGAAATGGCAGCCATCCAGAGACTCATTGGAAGCATGAGACGCCGTTGCCAGGCTGTGATTTCATCACGTGGGTCACACACAAGCTACTGACAGTTGATGCTGCTGGTAATTGAACTGTTTGGTAAATTTTCATGACCTGGAGTAACATTCTGAAACATCCATTTTTGGGGTAAGGGGAAAACCTCCATTTTGGGTGGTCTGCTTCTTTGATGACAGAACGCATGTTACCTATTGTTCACATTTGGTATATAGCACTGAAATTCAGGAAATAAACATGTCCTCGAATACATGCCGTTTTAGTTTTTGTGTGATACACATGCCGTAAAATATAATACCGCCCTAAATAGTGATCCCTAGAAAAATGTGAGTAGTATATGACTATCCTACTTACAGAAACAGTATTGTTTCAAGTTGATTATATTTTGACTATTGCAACTCTCTCCTCTATGGCATACCAAACAACACCATGCAGCGACTGCAAAGGGTGCAGAATTGTGCAGCTCGCATAATTACGCGTACGAAGAAATACGACCACATTACACCCGTGCTGCAGCGACTACATTGGCTACCAGTTCATCTGAGACCAATCTACAAAGTGCTGCTATTGACCTATTGTGCTCTAAATGGGGTAGCGCCGGACTACCTGAGTGAATTGTTCACCTACAGACACGTAAACAGAACTCTACGATCTGCCTCGCAGCCGCCCCTTTTGTCCATACCGGCCTCACAGACTGTCACCCACGGTGATCACCGTTTCGCCGTCTGCTCGGCAGTTCTATGGAACAATTTGCCGTCTTTGCTCAGGACTGCCACAACAGTAAACAGTTTTAAGACACTTCTAAAAACTCATTTATTTAGGCAAGCTTTTTTGTAATTTAACTTTTTGTGTTTTAATTGATCATGTTTAAATCAATTAGTGTATTTAAAGTAATTTTACTTTATTTATGTATTTTAATTTTATATATATATTTTTTATTCTGTTCCTATTTGTCAAATGCTATCTTCATGCTTTTAGATACTGTATTTTAGGTATTTTAGGTATTCTTTACACATTTATTTTTAGGTATGTTTGTAAAGCGCCTGAGAGCAATTTTAATTGATCGGGCGCTATATAAGTATTGTATTATTATTATTATTATTATTATTATTATTATTATTATTATTATTATTATTATTATTATTATTATTATTATTATTATTATTATTATTATTATTATTATTATTATTATTATTATTATTATTATTATTATTATTATTATTATTATTATTATTATTATTATTATTATTATTATTATTATTATTATTATTATTATTATTATTATTATTATTATTATTATTATTATTATTATTATTATTATTATTATTATTATTATTATTATTATTATTATTATTATTATTATTATTATTATTATTATTATTATTATTATTATTATTATTATTATTATTATTATTATTATTATTATTATTATTATTATTATTATTATTATTATTATTATTATTATTATTATTATTATTATTATTATTATTATTATTATTATTATTATTATTATTATTATTATTATTATTATTATTATTATTA
>OZ024860.1:44986160-44988660 GCA_964017155.1 Oasisia sp. SBJ-2009 | reverse complement strand
ATGCCACTGTTCATCAAACCGGTGCCCTAGATCTGATGAAGGGCAAACATAATAATTTATATTCTCTATTGTATGTGTTGTTCTGTTGATGTATGCATATGTGAATCCACACTTGTTGTACTCACGGTACACATTTGCTTAAGACTGTCGATCCTAAATAAATAACCAATCAAAGTAACGCACATAGTGCGAAGTATGTGTATATATACACACATGTTAAATTACCAACCATGAATAGCTTACCTATATAAACTACGCCCAGTGCGGATACAAACTATGCAAATGTTGCCGGACGCTAACTATTTCTGAATATACACGTACAAAGGCTTCCGAATATAGTTCCCTCAAGTTCGTCTTCTATCCAGGCTCTCGTTGGACACCACGGGTGACCTCCCGCTCGCTCCCGGCAACTTTCTCCTTCTCTACCGTTGGGTCTGAGAACCCGAAGACAAACCTGTTCATTCGTGGATGTCGTCTTCTCATCTCTTCAACTGTCTGTCGCTCTTTACTCCCACTGACACAGCGCTAGAGCGCCGGACTGTAAATCGAGGGGTTCAATCCCACCTACCGCCGTTTCGAGACTTGGCAATTTCGTTCACCTCACAGTGCCTGTGTGTTTCGGTAGAGACACTAAAAGCCGATAGTCCCTTCTATCTGGCGTCTATGTCAGGGGAAGTAAAAGATCCCACACAGGGGGTAGATGTGTAACCTGTAGTGGACTCACTAATTCTAGAGAAGGACAACTCTGAAAACCAAGCACGACAATACTCTAGTCACAAACAGGTGGCTAACATAGAGTGTTGAGCTATCCATAAGAAGAAGAAGAAGAAGGTCTTTCGCTTGCTTTGTCGTTTCCACCACGCATCTTCTCTCCACTCTGCCCTTCGCTCTCATTCACTCATTTCCCAATCCTTCACACGTCTCCTTCCGCTGAACTCCCAAACACTTTCTACGTCATCATATTCTCCGTGCAGAGATTAACGTCAGGGGTGGGAAGCGTTGACGGATCTATACCAGGACGGACTTGTTTGTAAACTATTTGTAATCTGATTAAACCCCGAAACATCACGTGTGTCACGATTACGTATAGTCCATCCGCGGTGTTACTAATAATACACTCATGCTAATGGTTTTTCGTGATATTGTATTGTTGTATTTTGAAAAACGAACGAACATCAGGGTGGGCACCAATCTCGTACGTGTGTGACATTAGATATCGCTTAATTAATTGACTCATATCCCTCATTCCAACCCTATTTGTATGGAATGACTAATGTCACCACTAAAATCACCTTTAATTGATAATATCTACTTTGTCCAAGATCATGTTCGAACGAATACAGTTATAAACATTTGCTATATCCTTAAAAACAAACCAAATTGTCACTAAACATTAACAACATAAATAAACAACTAACTTATTACCAACACCTCCAAGTCTGATGTATAACATGTGTGTCTAAACAGTGAATGCGGGCACCTTAAAAACAAACAGATATTAGTTAAACATAAACAACACAAAATAATCAACTAACTTTTTACCAACACAACTAAATTTGATGTATGAAATGCATGCTTGAACAATTAACGTGGGCGCGCCTCCCATGATGCACGCGTCTGACATTCACCCAGTGATGTTGGATGCATATAAAGTTAACTGATTCTGTACCAATGGTTCAGCCAATCCTTCACTGTCATGATAATTCAAAATGGCGCTGAGCCTAACTGAATGCAGCTTTCTCTATTTATAAATGCATGAATGTATGAATATTATTTCTAAGCTTCATTACAAGAAGAAAGACAGTTACCAAAATTATATAAAAAAAAAACAATTCCGTTTTGCATGTGCCTTGTAAACCCGGCTGATGCGTCGAGGCGTAATGAAATAAATAAACCCACCGGAGAGTGAGAGAGAGAAAGAGAGAGAAAGAGAGAGAGGAGAGACAGACAGACAGACAGACAGACAGATAAACAGACAAGGCAGACAGAGGCAGAGCGAGAGAGAGAGACAGAGCGAGAGAGACAGGCATACAGACAGGCACACAGACAGACAGGACAGAGGCAGAGAGAGACAGAGACAGACAGACAGACAGACAGACAGACAGACAGACAGACAGACAGACAGGCAGGCAGACAGACAGACAAACAGACTGAGAGACACAGAGACATAGACAGAGACAGGGACAGAGACAGAGACAGGGACATAGACAGAGACAGGGACAGAGACAGAGACAGAGACAGGGACAGAGACAGAGACAGAGACAGAGACAGAGACAGAGACAGAGACAGAGACAGAGACACATACACAGACACAGACACAGACACAGACACAGACACAGACACAGACACAGACACAGACACAGACACAGACACAGACACAGACACAGACACAGACACAGACACAGACACAGACACAGACACAGACACAGACACAGACACAGACACAGACACAGACACAGACACAGACACAGACACAGACACAGACACAGACACAGACGCA
>OZ024860.1:44961160-44983660 GCA_964017155.1 Oasisia sp. SBJ-2009 | reverse complement strand
GGGCAGGGGCAGGGGCAGGGGCAGGGGCAGGGGCAGGGGCAGGGGCAGGGGCAGGGGCAGAGGCAGGCAGGCAGGCAGGCAGGCAGGCAGGCAGGCAGGCAGGCAGGCAGACAGACAGACAGACAGACAGACAACACAGAACAAATGTTAACTCTTATTTGATTAATTTGTTTATTTGACCTGATGAACATTTTCGTAAAAAAGGTTAATGGAAACTACGATTGCTTCTTCCCCCCAAAAAAATGTTGATGACGCTACCATGCACACCACATGGAAGCCCTGTGTTGAATACAGATTAACTTCATTATTGTACCGCTGTATGGCGACCATGGCGGTTTTTCCAAGTAGGCCAATGTGGAACACGTCAGAAGCACAAAGACAGCTGCGGTCGGGCGTGTCTTGTGCATTTAAAATATAACCATTTAATTTCTATATTTGTATAGTTCGACTACGCACACTCCGCAGCATTATGCAGACGATCGGCCAGGGGTAGTTTCGACCCATGGCTTGCGAGGATGAACGAAAGCAGAGTAGTTATGAAAATCCGGCGAATCTCAGCCCCCCTAAAAACAATTAATTCAGTTTCCGCGTCGATGCTAAAAGGTTACACTACGAAGTAGAACCACAACGTTAACCTATGCAAATTCCCATTTTTGCTCATTGAAGTACTTGTCTGGGAAAGATAGAATCGAAACGTATCCTTTTTTACAAAGATGCATGCCTTGAAAAGTAGAAATACTTACTTCAAACGTATGTTTATACAGAAAACAGGTCAACATTCACGGTACCATCATCGAATGCCCGTAATGGACTTGTTTGCGTTCAGGTGAATGAACCCTAAGAGACAACTACTCATCGAGCATAGACTTTGTATATACTATTTTCGTTGACATCAGATGGTATGTCCTTGATAAGTTAATGTATGTTTCCATCTATTACCTCCTTCTTCGCTCCTGGTAACTGTTAACAGCATTATCCGAGCGCCGTGGTTATGATAAATGTTCACGAGTTTTTATTATTTATGTAGAGACTAGTTGTTTATGTCAAGTGTGATGTGTAGCCATGGCTCTCCGAATGAATCATTTCTTGTTCTATTCTAGGCATATGGAACCAGGGTACGTAAAACCTGGTGGTTGGACCGTGAGAGACTCCACCTCGCCCATACTTCACATACGCTGCGCCATTTTGCCGTTTGCCAAATTCACTTTGTTGCGACAAAAAGTAATGTTGATATATTCGCCTCTACCTTTGGGGCCGATAGTTTAATATGGCGAACATCAACAATTTAAATATTGTGGTTAAAAACAAAAATAATGACGGGTCTCTCTCTTTGCCCTTGTTTTTTCTCTCGCTCTCTCTCTCTCTCTCTCTCTCTTCTCGCTCTCTCTCTCTCCCTTTCTCTCTCTCTCCCTTTCTCCCTTGTTTTCTCTGTCTCTCTCTTTTTCTTTCTTTTTCTCTCTCTCTCTTTCTCGACCTCTCTCTATCTGTCTTTCTTTCTGCCAATCTCTCTGTCTCCCCTTCTGTCTGTCTGTCTGTCTGTCTGTCTGTCCGTCCGTCCGTCCGTCCGTCCGTCTCTGTCTCTGTCTCTGTCTCTGTCTCTGTCTCTGTCTCTGTCTCTGTCTCTGTCTCTGTCTCTGTCTCTGTCTCTGTCTCTGTCTCTGTCTCTGTCTCTGTCTCTGTCTCTGTCTCTGTCTCTGTCTCTGTCTCTGTCTCTGTCTCTGTCTCTGTCTCTGTCTCTGTCTCTGTCTCTGTCTCTGTCTCTGTCTCTGTCTCTGTCTCTGTCTCTGTCTCTGTCTCTGTCTCTGTCTCTGTCTCTGTCTCTGTCTCTGTCTCTGTCTCTGTCTCTGTCTCTGTCTCTGTCTCTGTCTCTGTCTCTGTCTCTGTCTCTGTCTCTGTCTCTGTCTCTGTCTCTGTCTCTGTCTCTGTCTCTGTCTCTGTCTCTGTCTCTGTCTCTGTCTCTGTCTCTGTCTCTGTCTCTGTCTCTGTCTCTGTCTCTGTCTCTGTCTCTGTCTCTGTCTCTGTCTCTGTCTCTGTCTCTGTCTCTGTCTCTGTCTCTGTCTCTGTCTCTGTCTCTGTCTCTGTCTCTGTCTCTGTCTCTGTCTCTGTCTCTGTCTCTGTCTCTGTCTCTGTCTCTGTCTCTGTCTCTGTCTCTGTCTCTGTCTCTGTCTCTGTCTCTGTCTCTGTCTCTGTCTCTGTCTCTGTCTCTGTCTCTGTCTCTGTCTCTGTCTCTGTCTCTGTCTCTGTCTCTGTCTCTGTCTCTGTCTCTGTCTCTGTCTCTGTCTCTGTCTCTGTCTCTGTCTCTGTCTCTGTCTCTGTCTCTGTCTCTGTCTCTGTCTCTGTCTCTGTCTCTGTCTCTGTCTCTGTCTCTGTCTCTGTCTCTGTCTCTGTCTCTGTCTCTGTCTCTGTCTCTGTCTCTGTCTCTGTCTCTGTCTCTGTCTCTGTCTCTGTCTCTGTCTCTGTCTCTGTCTCTGTCTCTGTCTCTGTCTCTGTCTCTGTCTCTGTCTCTGTCTCTGTCTCTGTCTCTGTCTCTGTCTCTGTCTCTGTCTCTGTCTCTGTCTCTGTCTCTGTCTCTGTCTCTGTCTCTGTCTCTGTCTCTGTCTCTGTCTCTGTCTCTGTCTCTGTCTCTGTCTCTGTCTCTGTCTCTGTCTCTGTCTCTGTCTCTGTCTCTGTCTCTGTCTCTGTCTCTGTCTCTGTCTCTGTCTCTGTCTCTGTCTCTGTCTCTGTCTCTGTCTCTGTCTCTGTCTCTGTCTCTGTCTCTGTCTCTGTCTCTGTCTCTGTCTCTGTCTCTGTCTCTGTCTCTGTCTCTGTCTCTGTCTATGTCTATGTCTATGTCTCTGTCTCTGTCTCTGTCTCTCTCCCTCTCGCTATCGCTATCGCTCGCTCTCTCCCTGTAGTAATTTCAATTGTTCTGTCCTTATCCCCTTCCTACCTCTCTCCCTTGCCAATGATTATACTGTTTTTGCTAACAGAATGATATCTGACCAGTTGTCTAACCCGAAGAGTGTCCACGCCTCCGCCATAAAAATTGCAGTGTACACATACTCGTGACAACTGCCGTGACAAGTTCACCACTATATCCGTCAATCCACCCACAACTATCTTGTCATCTCTTCAACGACATTTGTATTTATATGAACTGTGCTTAAGGTCAAGTAGATCCAACACGCGTTCGACCCGAGTGTTTCGTGTAAACCTCTCGACTCGAGAATTCGTTCTGGGACGACGTTCGATATTCGATAAGTGGGTGTCCGGCACGCACACACGTGGCACGCACGCACGCATGCACGCATGCACGCGAGCGGCACATACTCCGGAACATCCCAACACCTACCGCAAACCTACAATGTAAGTTACACGAAGTGGTCAACTCACGCTGTTCCGACCCTTTCCCATGTTTCCTTCTGTTGGACACGTCGTCCCTTGCGCACCGACAGAGTGGCCGTTGTCCGAGCGATGTCCGGCACGTTACGCTCACATCAAACAACAGCGTCGACTGATCGACGTTACCCTCGGCCGTGGGTGGCGCATCTGGCGTAAGTTGAGCGTCGGACGTAACACGAGCGAAGGCGAGAGGCGTGGCTAACGTACGTTATATATATATATATATATATATATATATATATATATATATATATAACTGTTAAATTCTATAGCACCTATATCCTTAAAAAGTTCAAGCTCAGAGGTGCAACAAACAACATAATTTGGCTAGTCATACACGGGGACAGACAAAAGTTGGCAGAAAAGCAATTTCAAACAAATACGTTTTCAGTTTTTTTACGAAAGATGTCTATGGTTTCAGAAGATGTAATCATAATAGGGTGTTGATTCCAAATTGTTGGCTGATCTAATGGTCCTAGAGATATCAAAGAAATGTAGCAGATTAACTATTACGTGCATTATTACATTGATATATATATATATATATATATATATATATATATATATATATATATATATATATATATATATATATATATATATATATATATATATATATATATGCAATTAAATTGTTACAAGCTTGGGGGATTCACCGCGTAGATTCCACGTAAGCCGCCCCGATTCATAATGTGTGACCGTTGTATATTATGGTTTGCGTCTCAACGGAAACCACGGGATTTAAGTAAATAAACGTGAATACACTCCCTTATGTATATATGCACAAGAGGTCGTCTTTACCAATCAACAAGCATAATGAGGCTCACGTTTCCGTCATCAATGAAGAATAAAAACCTCAAAATATCCCTGTGAATACACGTAACTCGATAGTGTTGTCACTGAGCGAAGTGGGCCCAGTGTATCAATTTAATGATTAAGTGTGCTTAAATTCCCGTCGCAGAGGCTCATTGGCGACCTCGGATGAATGATAATGTAAAGTATTTCAACTCTTTTGTACTCAGGAAGGTATTCTGCTTTTATAGCATATATAAAGTCTTCCAGAATTCTTCAAAGGGAAGTACTTGTTTTATTTGCTTGTTGAACGTCCGATTTTCACTTGATTAAGGTTGGCTTAACCTTCTATGTGCCTATGGAGCCGACATATGACGGTAATGGTGTGACAATGGTGACAATGACGGCCATCTATAATTTCAAAATGGAGGTCACGCGCGTAACCGAAATTATTACAGTTGAAATCCTCGACTCCGAAATTGTAGGGATAACCACGAAAATTGACATCGTGGCTTAGAAGTTAGAAACTGAGATACGACATATTGTAGTATCACTGCTACTAGCTACTCCATAGAGCGGCGCCACCGGTAGTCACACTTAACCGACTGTCGCTCGGCTGCGTAACTACGCCGAAAGGTTGAGGAGTTGAGGGGCTGAAAAGTGCTGCCATCTCACGGAGTCTGGGTAACCGAGGCTACGCCACCGGTTACAACACTATCCAACCAAGAAAGTGGCGCCATCTGCGTAAATTCGTGCTAACAACACAGTTCAGCTGGATTTGACAGCTTGATTAGCATTGGCCTGCACCTCTTGTATTGCTCAATTTCCACATTATAGTGGTCTGTGTACATTTGTGTAGACTACATTCAAACTCATTTTCGTCAAGTGGATATTTTGCAGTTTCTCGAAGGCTGCGGCCGTTTACAGTCTTGCTCAAACGCCATATTGTCAATGTCGTAGTCGCTATGGGCCCCGCGGTCTCGGGTTACTGGCACCCCGTTGAAAGTGTCTGGCGAGGCGTAGAGACCAGTGCGAAACTTCTCGACGGCGGGACCCCATTTCTTGTTTGGCGACATGATGCGTTTCATCGTCTGAAAACGGTCGTAGCAGCCACAATGGCATTTGTTCTAACGTGTTTTTTTTTTGGAATTACAGATAAACTTTAACTTTATAAAGCAATATACGATGACTATCCTATTTATCGAAACGGTACTGTTTCAAGTTTATTACACCAAGACTCGCCAGTGCCATTTTACCCAAAGAGTTGTATTTGTAAAAGAGTAATAAATTAGATAAATACTTGTCATGTTTCGAAGCCATATTCGAAGGCCTGGAAGTGGAAGCGCCAGACATTGTCATCTTCGCCAGAGTTTACAGCCTCCTTAAAATTAATAGAAACACTGGCTACTTTATTCTTTAGATCTATTTATTTTAATGTTTTAAAGTATTTATTATTTTAATAAGTTTATTTAATATGCATCTCTACATTTTAATTTATATTTATGCTAATGTCTTAAATTATATATTATTTCAATCTATTTTAACCAATATACTTTGCATGTTTTATGTATCCATAAAAAACTATATATATTATACATGCATGTTTTATTATATTTATTTTGTACTCATTACCCTATTTTATATGTATTATTGCTGTCATTTTAAATACTCTGTATGCTTGTTATGGTTTTATGTCGTCTCGTTGCTTTACACTCGTTTGTCGGAAAATAGCTCAGATGAGCTAATGTTGCCTAAATATCATCGCCATATTTGACAGCCTCCTTAAAATTAATAGAAACACTGGCTACTTTATTGTTGTTTCACGTATATAACGCAACCCTTTTTTTTTATTATTGCTTTTACTTAGTGCATTTGAGTAATCGTATGTCGAAATGGGGTTATAGCAGACCTAGCAACAACAAGTCACTTGTTTGCACTGTTTCAACTGAGACATTCGCCTGGCAGCTATTAGCTTAGTAGGTCGTACTAGTTACGTAAACACTCTTTTTCACCCGAAAGATAATAAATTACTTGCGTCACCTTGTTTTCTATAGAATGTCGCCTTAAACGTCACGCACGAATACGTCTCCCCTGACATGCTCACACCCAAAGATTGATATGCGTCTAGTCGTTTGTACTTTGTCCCTTGATTCCAGGTGTCCGCTCAATTTCAAAGAACATACCAAGGAAATATTTTGTCATATATATATATATATATATATATATATATATATATATATATATATATATATATATATATATATATATATATATATATATCGCTCTCGACATCTGATCAGTTGTCTAACCCGAAGAGTGTCCACGCCGCTGTAAAAATAGCAGTGTACACATTCTCGTGACAACTGCCGTGGCAAGTTCACCACTATATCCGTCAATCCACCCACAACTATCTTGTCATCTATTCATCAACATTTGTATTTATATTAACTGTGCTTAGAGTCAAGTAGATCCAACACGCGTTCGACCCGAGTGTTTCGTGTAAACCTCTCGACTCGAGAATTCGTTCTGGGACGACGTTCGATATTCGATAAGTGGGTGTCCGGCACGCACACACGTGGCTCGAACGCACGCACGCACGCACGCACGCACGCGAACGATACATATCCGGAGTATCCCTACACCTACCGCAAACCTACAATGTAAGTTACACGAAGTGGTCAACTCACGCTGTTCCGACCCTTTCCCATGTTTCCTTCTGTTGGACACTTCGTCCCTTGCGCACCGACAGAGTGGCCGTTGTCCGAGCGATGTCCGGCACGTTACGCTCACATCAAACAACAGCGTTGACTGATCGACGTTACCCTCGGCCGTGGGTGGCGCATATGGCGTAAGTTGAGCGTCTGACGTAACACGAGCGAAGGCGAGAGGCGGGGCTAACGTACTTAATGTTATGTTCCAAAAAAACCTGCATCGGAACAACCCGATAAGCCATGTCATTGTTGCGAAGGCATCCACCGTGTCACCCCACCAAGACTCGCCAGTTCCATTTTACCCAAAGTGGTGTATTTGTAAAAAAAAAGTAATAAATTAGATAAATTCTTGTCGTGTTTCGAAGCCATATTCGAAGGCCTGGTAGTGGAAGCGCCAGACATTTTCATCTTCGCCATATTTGACAGCCTCCTTAAAATGAATAGGGACACTAGCTACTTTATTGTTGTTTCACGTATATAACGCAACAATTTTTTTAATTTTTTTTTGCTTTTACTTAGTGCATTTGAGTAATCGTATGTCGAAATGGGGTTATAGTAGACCTAGCAACAACAAGTCACCTGTTTGCACTGTTTCAAATTAGACATTCGCCTGGCAGCTATTAGCTTAGTAGGTCGTACTAGTTACGTAAACACTCTTTTTCACTCGAAATTTATTCACTCATAAATTACTTGCGTCACCTTGTTTTCAATCGAATGGCGCCTTAACCGTCACGCACGAATACGTCTCCCCTGACATGCTCACACCCCAAAGATTGATATGCGTCTAGTCGTTTATACTTTGTCCTTTGATTCCAGGTGTCCGCTCAATTTCAAAGAACATACCAAGGAAATATTTTGTCATTATCCATCCAACCTGCACAAGCCGAAAAAGTGTAGTAAACATACGCCCATAGAACTACTAAAAAATTCTTAACCCGTCGTTTTTGTGCACAGCCTTCACAAAGACAAAACATATTTGTCAAAGTGTTTTGTTCCGTTTTATGTGCACCATAAAAACGCATCGTATAATGCAATAATCAATCACAGAGCGAGAGCGAGAGCGAGTGCGAGAGCGAGAGCGAGAGCGAGAGCGAGAGCGAGAGCGAGAGCGAGAGCGAGGGCGAGAGCGAGGGCGAGAGCGAGGGCGAGAGCGAGGGCGACGGCGACGGCGACGGCGACGGCGACGGCGACGGCGACGGCGACGGCGACGGCGACGGCGACGGCGACGGCGACGGCGACGGCGACGGCGACGGCGACGGCGACGGCGACGGCGACGGCGACGGCGACGGCGACGGCGACGGCGACGGCGACGGCGACGGCGACGGCGACGGCGACATGGAGGCAGAGTCAATGTTCCTTAAATTCCGATACCAGCATCCATTTAACTCAAGGCGTTAATTTGTAGGAATTGTGGATGGTGCATCGGCCACTTTTTGCAGTGTACGCATTGTATAATCGTGTACTTGCATATACTATTTCTTAGTCTATTTTAAATAAAACCGACAGTAACACCTTTTTGTGAGTATGGATGTGTACGTTTGCGTATGTATGCGTGCGCACGTGCGTGCGTGCGTGCGTGCGTGCGTGCGCGCGTGCGTTCGTGCGTTCGTGCGTTCGTGCGTGTGTGCTGCGTGCTGCGTGCGTGCGTGCGTGCGTGCGTGCATGCGTGCATGCGCGCGTGCGTTCGTGCGTGCGTGCTGCGTGCTGCGTGCGTGCGTGCGTGCGTGCGTGCGTGTGTATGTGTGTTTTTGTGTGTGTGTGTGTGTGTGTGTGTGTGTGTGTGTGTGTGTGTGTGTGTGCATATGTGTATGTGTGTGTGTGTGTGTGTGTGTGTGTGTGTGTGTGTGTGTGTGTGTGTGTGTGTGTGTGTGTGCATATGTGTGCGTGTGTGTATGTGTATGTGTGTGTGTGTGTGTTTGTGTGTGTGTGTGTGTGTGTGTATGTGTGTGTGTGTGTGTGTGTGTGTGTGTGTGTGTGTGTGTGTGTGTGTGTGTGTGTGTGCATATGTGTATGTGTGTGTGTGTGTGCATATGTGTGTGTGTGTGTGTGTGTGTGTGTGTGTGTGTGTGTGTGTGTGTGTGTGTGTGTGTGTGTGTGTGTGTGTGTGTGTGTGTGTGTGTGTGTGTGTGTGTGTTGCGGCATTCCGCTAGTGTCATATGCGTGTGAACGCTGCACTGAGACAAGCCAAGTAAATTAAAAATTAAACTATGTCCGAAGAAAGAACTTAATCACTCATCAGTGCATGTGTCGGTTGTAGACAGTTGTCATTTCTGACACGTGTTCGCTAAGCGAGGTTTTATTGTACTACGTGAATGGTGTGAAATTGCCTAGTAGGCCAAGTGTTACTGTACAAATAACACGAACGCTCGACTGAAATGTACTGTATTAATATGTATACAATATAAAAGCAAGTAATCGACCATACTGATACATTGCATAGATATACTAAACGTTAATACAACATTACAGAAGCCATTTTTACAGCAAATTAGTACAACATAGTAATATTTTGATAAGTTGGACCGATTGATGGCCCTCCACCTAAACAAATATCGCAAATTCCTCTATAAAATACACTTGTATACAACGTTTTACATAGTTCCTATTCCGTTGTTCTTGTGGTCGATGTTTCTATTTCCGTTGTTCCGTTTTCCCTAATTTCCCTGTATTAAATGCATCATAAGTAAAGCATCTTTTTTTCCGATTCAGGGTGTATAGACATATTATTTGGACTCGGAATAATCACCGGCCTCCTTCAAGAATAGGCTTACTCACCGAAGGTAAAGCTATAACTCCATTCAGGACGCGATACATGTACAATAAAACGTCTGTTGTGTTTAACATGTGAACGATTGCTATGTTGTTCCGCAGTACCTTTGAATGGGTACAGGGTGTTAGATTACAATTATTATTATTATCAATAATTATCATAATTGCACATGGCACAAGAGGCGACCAGGTATTCATGTATGCAGTCAAGATGTGAAATATTTGATTACAAATAATAATCACTTGCCATGGTGGTAGTAGTGGTGGTGATGATGGTGATGATGGTGATAATGATGACGACGACGAAGAATAGGCCGAGGAGGAAGAAGATAAATCACAATCACCTGTTATCGCTAAGAAGGTTAAGAAGCCGCTGCTGTTTGCAGAGTCACGTGACATTAAACATCACACGTGGTTCGGTCGTCATCGCATATCCCTAGGAAATACAATACAGTGGCACCACTTAGCGAGTGAAAAGTGTAAGTGACAATAGTGACAATTTTTTATCGTCCCAAAGCATGTTTTTCACGGGGGTGAGTCGGTATTAAATGCATAGCGTGTGGGTTGACCTTCCGCCCGTTTCAGATCAGCCCCGCGTCGAGACGTCTGCAGGGCAAGAGACGGGAGACGGACGAACAAGGCGGCGGATGAGGGGAACAAGTGGAAGGGAAAGTTATCAGTAGAGAACAGTCAAACCACGACAAGTGAATGTTCACACAGTGCAGGGCATAGTCCTCTGCTCGAAACGCGGCCCACTCTACTCCCTGGGAGATATCCGCAATTGAACACAATATTTACTTCTGTGTGAAGCTTTCAGTCTCGCTGCAACTAATGAGTGAAGGTTAAACATACATAAATATCCACCATATTCTACAGCCAAGTACTCATTCGTATGAATTCGTATGGTAGACGACACGGCAGCACATACGTCGAGCCCGGGTCGTCTCGATTGAGATTCGATGTTTTACCCACAGCGCCACTGCGCTCTACCAAAAGACTGGACAGCGTTAGGAATGCAACGATTAGTCGATGTATATATGTATATATGTATATATGTATATATGTATATATGTATATATGTATATATATATATATATATATATATATATATATATATATATATATATATATATATATATATTTACAATACCTTTTCCCACGATGCGATATATAAACGATATGTGCAGATATTCTACAACTTTGTGTACGTTGTGCTGACACTGAAATTGTGTCACGTGTAAACTCTGGAATTTGAAAACCATTTCGAATCCAACAAACTGGCACATATTCTACTTAATAAACAGACCAGTGACATTAATATGAACCAGTGATATCTTGAAAGTCGTACTGTTCGTCCAAACAAATGCAATCATAAAGGATATTACGTATGTGATATCTTGAAGGTCTTAATTATAACCAATTGTGTGCATTGAATTTCACCAAATTGGCTACAGTTGCCAAAACTACAGTCTAGCACATAATGGCCGAGCACAATGTTACGCATTGTTCCATATAACATCAGCACATTCACATAATGTCGTGCGCTAAGACTGAAGCCAACTTCTCGACGGCAGTGGCAGTTCATGCTTTCTCTTGTACAAACGCAATATTGTCGTTGGCGTAGCCGTTGTCGGCCCCAGGTTCATTGTTCATTGAGATCCCGTTGAAGGTGTCTGGCGAAGCGTAGAGACCAGTGCGAAACTTCTCGACGGCGGGACCCCATTCCTTGTTTGGCGACAGGATGCGTTTCATCGTCTGAAAAAAGGTCATAACAGCCACGGTGGAATTTGATATAACGCGAACATTTTCACATAAAATGTGCCTGCATTATATGCATTGTCTTTTGGTTATGGTGTTATAGTTATGCAATTCATCGTCTAAATAGATCGTCGCAACCACCGTGTAAGTTTTCTATTGATAACATTTTATGTAAATATATCTCCGAAGTCTCATCCCCACCACCCTGGATAACTATTTTATTAGAGTTAAATCTCGTTACTGGAAAAAGGCGGTCTCTCGCGCTAAAACGTCCCTCCACATTCTCACCCCCCCCCCCCCCCCCCCCCCCTCTGGATGAATATGGGAAAAGTCTTAATCTACGAACCATTCGCAGGGACCCGCTAGATCACGTGCAACATTTCAGCAGACAGGCAGACAGGCAGACAGGCAGACAGGCAGACAGGCAGACAGGCAGACAGGCAGACAGGCAGACAGGCAGACAGGCAGACAGGCAGACAGGCAGACAGGCAGACAGGCAGACAGGCAGACAGGCAGACAGGCAGACAGGCAGACAGGCAGACAGGCAGACACTCAGACAGGCAGACGTGCAGACGTGCAGACAGGCAGACACTCAGACAGGCAGACGTGCAGACGTGCAGACGTGCAGACGTGCAGACGTGCAGACAGGCAGACACACGCACACACGCACACACGCACACACACACACACACACGCACACACACACACACACAGACACACAGACACACAGACACACAGACACACAGACACACAGACACACAGACACACAGACACACAGACACACAGACACACAGACACACAGACACACAGACACACATACACACAGACACACAGACACACAGACACACAGACACACAGACACACCGACACACAGACACACAGACACACAGACACACAGACACACAGACACACAGACACACAGACACACAGACACACAGACACACAGACACACAGACACACAGACACACAGACACACAGACACACAGACACACATACACACAGACACACAGACACCCAGACACACAGACACACAGACACACAGACACACATACACCCAAACGCACAGACGCACAGACGCACAGACGCACAGACGCACAGACGCACAGACGCACAGACGCACAGACGCACAGACGCACAGACGCACTGACGCACAGACGCACAGACGCACAGACGCACAGACACACAGACGCACAGACGCACTGACGCACAGACGCACAGACGCACAGACACACATACACACAGACACACATACACACAGACACACAGACACCCAGACACACAGACACACAGACACACAGACACACAGACACACATACACCCAAACGCACAGACGCACAGACGCACAGACGCACTGACGCACAGACGCACATACGCACAGACGCACAGACGCACAGACGCACAGACGCACAGACGCACAGACGCACAGACGCACAGACGCACAGACGCACAGACGCATAGACAGTCAGACAGACCAGGACAACCTGTTTTATAATATAGAAAACCCGACAAATCGGTCGTGTGCACACCGATACGACCGCCGACTTACCAGATAGAAGTTGCTCTCTTTGCAGTACTCGAAGATCGCCAGAATTGGGATGAAGACGAGAGCAATTGCTACCATGCCCCAGCCCAGGTTTAGGGCCCACGTGGGGTATACTTTGCCTGCGTACGTGGCCGGCGAGTATTTGAAGATCGAGTACCCCAGAATAAACTGCAAACGAAAACATGCCACATCGGTAAAACAGTCACTTTACAGACCGTGCATATCAAAGATGGTTGGTCCAAAGCTCAAATGTATGATGTTATTTTAAACGCTTCATAATCGTACGAATACCGCGGCATAGACACTGAAATGTAAGCTACCATTTCAACTTATTTCATACGCCTGTTGAGTTAGTGGTTCATTTTTTACACAATCGTCGCATCCGGCTGTCATCCGGTTTAAAAATAACCCAAATGCTTTTTCGCCGGTCCGTCCGTATGTGAGGACATAGTAAGGCGGTCATAGACTGTAAAGCAGGATTACCATAGACCAGTTGTCTATGCGTGATCTTGTGAAAAACGAGATCAGTAAATTTATATCAAACTGCATATTTGCGAATTGCACGCAGCTTGAATCGAACGGTGGCGGAGTAATACACACAACTGGAAAATACTACTTTCGGTTGTTGCGACCATGTAGAAACATTTCAGCGGAAATCACATCAAAAATATTACAATTTATGTTTAATTTTTTCACATGCTTGATGATTTCATCACATTTCACTTGTTGACTAAGTTATGTTTCGCAGTGTTCGGTAGTAATTCGGTTTTAAGTGAATGACATAAAAACGTAGTTCCGGCGTAATCGGAAATGTTCAATAAAATATCATAAATAATAATAATACACGCATGGGGTATGCGTATGCGCAAGAATGTTAGCGTCAAGAGCATACATAAAAATAAACCACTCACGATAATCGTAACAGGGGTGACGAAGAGCCACATAATGATCCAGTAGTAGTTGGGCTTGAAGCCAATCATCATCTCTATGTCGGTGCTAAATCGTTTGTAGTCTGAAAGCAACACGTTATATAGCTGAGACAGTACAGACGCAGGTAGGAGAGACGGTTGTTTGCCTGAGGTCTGAATCGCATTTGCAGCAGTGCTGGTTTACGTTTTGTTCTTATCTGACATTTGCGATATTCTTAGGTGCATCGGAGCTTATAAAGTAATCATTAATCAAGTGTCGATTCCTTCAACAATGTACAACGCAGTCACAGTTGTGGTGGTATACTTCAGATTGCGAAACTATCGAATTAATTATAAAATGCAAACAGTTTAACTTCAGAAATAGCTTTGCGCACTATTTCTTTCAAAATGTTATATTATCGTGTGTGTGCGTGTGTGCATGTGTGCGTGTGTGCGCGTGTGTGCGCGTGTGTGTGCGTGCGTGTGTGCATGCGTGTGAGAATTGTGTGCGTGCGTGCGTGAGTATTGCGTGTGCGTGCGTGTGCGTGTGCGTGTGCGTGTGCGTGTGCGTGTGCGTGTGCGTGTGCGTGTGCGTGTGCGTGTGCGTGTGCGTGTGCGTGTGCGTGTGCGTGTGCGTGTGCGTGTGCGTGTGCGTGTGCGTGTGCGTGTGCGTGTGCGTGTGCGTGTGCGTGTGCGTGTGCGTGTGCGTGTGCGTGTGCGTGTGCGTGTGCGTGTGCGTGTGCGTGTGCGTGTGCGTGTGCGTGTGCGTGTGCGTGTGCGTGTGCGTGTGCGTGTGCGTGTGCGTGTGCGTGTGCGTGTGCGTGTGCGTGTGCGTGTGCGTGTGCGTGTGCGTGTGCGTGTGCGTGTGCGTGTGCGTGTGCGTGTGCGTGTGCGTGTGCGTGTGCGTGTGCGTGTGCGTGTGCGTGTGCGTGTGCGTGTGCGTGTGCGTGTGCGTGTGCGTGTGCGTGTGCGTGTGCGTGTGCGTGTGCGTGTGCGTGTGCGTGTGCGTGTGCGTGTGCGTGTGCGTGTGCGTGTGCGTGTGCGTGTGCGTGTGCGTGTGCGTGTGCGTGTGCGTGTGCGTGTGCGTGTGCGTGTGCGTGTGCGTGTGCGTGTGCGTGTGCGTGTGCGTGTGCGTGTGCGTGTGCGTGTGCGTGTGCGTGTGCGTGTGCGTGTGCGTGTGCGTGTGCGTGTGCGTGTGCGTGTGCGTGTGCGTGTGCGTGTGCGTGTGCGTGTGCGTGTGCGTGTGCGTGTGCGTGTGCGTGTGCGTGTGCGTGTGCGTGTGCGTGTGCGTGTGCGTGTGCGTGTGCGTGTGCGTGTGCGTGTGCGTGTGCGTGTGCGTGTGCGTGTGCGTGTGCGTGTGCGTGTGCGTGTGCGTGTGCGTGTGCGTGTGCGTGTGCGTGTGCGTGTGCGTGTGCGTGTGCGTGTGCGTGTGCGTGTGCGTGTGCGTGTGCGTGTGCGTGTGCGTGTGCGTGCGTATGTGCGGTGTTATGTGGTGTGTGCGTACCTGAGTGCGTGCGTGCGTGCGTGGGTGCGTGGGTGTGTGCGTGGGTTAACGTGCCTGCAACGGTGGGAAACACAGAGCGATATACTTACTGTAGATCCAGCCAATGGCTATGAGCTCTAGTAGCGACACGACCATGAGAGAGAAGCCGGCACAGTACCAGTCGAACAGGGTCATGATGTAGATGCCAGCCTAAGGGACAACCAGAAGAACAACACGATACAATACAATACAATACAATACAATACAATACAATACAATACAATACAATACAATACAATACAATACAATACAATACAATACAATACAATACAATACAATACAATACAATACAATACAACACAACACAACACAACACAACACAACACAACACAACACAGCACAGCACAGCACAGCACAGCACAGCACAGCACAGCACAGCACAGCACAGCACAGCACAGCACAGCACAGCACAACACAATACAATACAATATAGTATAATATAATACAATAAAACACGATACAGTATAACGCATAATTACGCCGTAAGATTATCACAAGTTAATCTCAATTGGAACGAGCTTTATGATGCTAAAAATTGGAAAACCATAGTAAACCACAATTCGGCTAGGAGCTATATAAGTTCTATATAGCGAAGTATCCAGTCCTCAGGACCGTTCAAAGCGCTTTACACTTTACTTCCCTGACAGACCTGTTCACTCAGACACCATCACGGCTTCTCTGGGAAGCATCCAACAATATGCTCCAGTTATTGCCCGAAGGCTGCTCGTACACATATCCACCACCGTTTATAGCCAGGTACTTATTTATTCAGCTGAGTGAACTGGAGCAATATAGAGTGAAAAAACTTGCCCAAGGTTTTAACACCGCAGCCAGGACTCGAACCCGGGTTCTTGTAGTCGAGAATCCGAAGCTCTACCCCTGAGCCATTGCGCTCTACGTGTATATATATATATATATATATATATATATATATATATATATATATATATATATATATATATATAATTATATAGCGCATACGATAACACGTTGTAATAGGGAGATAATACCTAGTTTTACTTACCCTGGAGCCCTGCGATAGACAGATAATACGTATCCTGTGACAAAGACATAATGCTTATCCTGGAAAATTATACGTACCCTGGAGCACTGCGGTAGATAATAACACGTACCCTGGAGCACTGCGGTAGATAATAACACGTACCCTGGAGCACTGCGGTAGATAATAACACGTACCCAGGAGCACTGCGGTAGATAATAACACGTACCCTGGAGCACTGCGGTAGATAATAACACGTACCCTGGAGCACTGCGGTAGATAATAACACGTACCCTGGAGCACTGCGGTTGAGAGATAACACGTACCCTGGAGCACTGCGGTAGATAATAACACGTACCCTGGAGCACTGCGGTAGATAATAACACGTACCCTGGAGCACTGGGGTAGCCCGATGAAGAAGAGGGCGATACAGAGGAGAAGGGTGAAGATCATCTTCCTTCGCGGTTTCCTCAGCCACGTGAACTCGTCCACTACGGCGCTTATCACAGTCTCCATCATGGCGAACTGGAGAAGAATCAAATAAAGTCTATTTCAGGATTGTCTCAAGTAAACAAAACCTGTAATGTTTCATATTCGTTCATTCCACCGTACCACCCCTCATTAATTAATTGGTCAAAAAGCGAAACAGACTACCTCCTTTTAATTATGACATTGATACACTTATATGCCACTTTACGGGTTGTCACCGTGTCGATTTTGTCAGCCTTTACGTTTTCGAACTTACGTTTTGAAACTATACAAAGCTAAGTCCCGAATATTTTCCTCAAACTGCCTGAGAAGCACAATAACGTTCGTCTTAATGTATACTTCAGGTCCACGACCGTAGTTTAATTGTTGTTGCGTTATGACTAGCGCCAGTTATGTTCAATATGCTACTAAGTGTGTGCCACGCTGACGTCACAGTGACGTCACTCACCTGACTGTCGAGTCCTAGGGTAAAGAGCATGAGGAAGAAGAGGATGGACCAGACTGGAGGCGCCGGCATCATGGCGATGCCCTCGGGGTAGGCGATGAAGGCGAGGCCGGGACCTGGCAACAGAACAGTTTTGTTCAATATCGTTTAGAAAGAAATTATGTTATAGTTTCATGTTGTTGTCGTCTGAAAGCCTGTATTTGCACGCACTCGATCGTGCGTGCATACAGCACAGACAGTTACTATTCCTGAAATGTAAAAAGGTAAGTTCGTATATAGCGCAGTATCCTATCCTCAGGATTGCTCAAAGCCCTTTACATTTTACTTCACTGGCAGACCTGTTCAATCAGACACCATCTCAACTTCTCTGGAATAGCCATACGCTGCAATTGTTGCGCGAAGGCTGCTCCTACACATATCCACCTTTTTCTATAGCCAGGTACTCATTTATACAGCTGAGTGAACTGTGTGTGTGTGTGTGTGTGTGTGTGTGTATGTGTGTGTGTGTGTGTGTGTGTGTGTGTGTGTGTGTGTGTGTGTGTGTGTGTGTGTGTGTGTGTGTGTGTGTGTGTGTGTGTGTGTGTGTGTGTGTGTGTGTGTGTGTGTGTGTGTGTGTGTGTGTGTGTGTGTGTCGTAACACAATGCCACCCACACGAGAGTGCGCGCAAATATAAGCGGATGTCACAGTTAACGTTCTTGTGGTGTACAAACATCGATGAATTGATCCTCCCCGTTTTATTCCTACTTACCCGAAGAGACAACTTCCGAAACCGGGATTCCTGTTCGCACGGACATGAAGCCCATCACCGAGAAGATGACGAAGCCGGCGAAAACACTCGTTAAACAGTTGAGGATTGCCACAATCAGAACATCCCTGCAAAGAACTTGTTAAAATAGAACCTTCCTACAAGGAACATGTTACATAGAACCTTCCTAAAACCTTCCTATAAGGAACATATCACAACTAGAACCTCCTTACAAGAAACGTATTACAAATAGAACCTACCTATATGGAACGTGTTACAAAATAAAACGCCTTTCCTTACAAATAATTACAGCAAGCACACAAATGAACGCAAATGCCCGCGGACTAACTATAACCCACACCCACCCACACGCCCTCAACGCACATACGAGCGTACGCACGCACGCACGCACGCACGCACGTACGCGCACATACTTTGATTATTGACAGTCGCATTCATAACAACTGACGTCACATACGCGTCCAATTTTCTTGTAACAAAGTTTTTTAAATCGAAATCAAATTACGCTGTTTCGTGATCAATGCATGCGTTGACAAAATGTACTATACACTAAAATTATTATTAATAATAGCGATTCCTTTGGGGAAAAAACATTGAAAATTGCACACCAGCCCACAGAACAGTAGATGTATTTCTACTTTTAAAAAACCTTGCTGGGCGTATAACATTAACCTTGTGCACAAAATCAAACTTCAGTTTTAATGAAAACTGTGCATTTTGTGTTTACCTTGTCACCAAAATGCCGTAAACAAATTACTATAAATAAAAGCCCACAAAGGTTGTTGTGTGCAAATGTGTAATGTTTCCTATTTTTAATTATGTTTACAGGGTTTAAAAAAATCGTAGAAACAGTGTACATACAATTATGAAAATCACTCGGAAATTCGGAAGTAAAATACAGGTCTGTCCCCACCTGTAGACGTTGTTTTTGAAGCGGTTGTAGCTTGCCATTGTTTCCAGCCCGCCGAACGCGACACCTAGCGAGTAGAATATCTGAGTAGCGGCTGCGTGCCACGCCTACAATGTCGTACAGAATGTGATCAGAATCAAGCGTGAAATGTGTGAAACCAAGTCGGTAAACTGCCAAGAACCGTATATTTTGCATCCCAAATGACACAAGGCATACTTGTAGCACAGGTAGGATGGGATATCGTCCATGTAGGCGGTTTACATGATATACTTTAGATACACAAAATACATTTTGCGTCCCTTTAAGTAAACGTAGTCATTTTTATAATTACCCTCAGTTGATGTAGCGTGAATGGATGTTTTATGCAATACTGTACTTGACTCTGCAATACAGTAATTTATAACAGGCAAACGGCCCTATTACAAAGTTGGATATTTACGTTTCAGTCGTGTATTCGTCTTAATGAAAGTCATATTATATTTACTTTATTTAACAAACCTAGAGATGCACCTTTATATAAAAATACGCTATCAATCTAATACCATCTTAACGTATCCAGGAAGAATTCAGCCATGCTTCAGTTAATACGCGAATATTACTCGTAATCATACATCCGCCGTTATTTATAGCCATGTGTTCATTCATGCATACATATGCGTGAACCTGGCGTAGAGTGAGAGAACGTTAGAGAGAGGGTTAGACACGACAACACTTGATTCCAACCCTGGACCTTTGACTGAGAATCTGATGCCACGGCGCTCTACACGTAACTTGTTTCTGAAATAGCACCCTGAGGGCGCATGGTGTTTATTAACCTTATCCCCAATTTCATATCACGTTTCTGGTACGAACCTTGATATTATATAACTTGTCCCATTCTGGTATAACATAGAACTTGATGCCTTCAATGGCGCCCTCTAGCGTCACGTTGCGAATGAACAGGATGATGAGCACGACGTAGGGGAATGTGGCAGTCACGTACACGACCTGCATACAATAAATAAAGTAGCTGTAACGTACACGACCTGCATACAATAAATAAAGTAGCTGTAACGTTCGACCTGCAAAAGTGGCAGTATAACGTATGCGACTAGCAAATCAATGTGTAATCATAGCAATAATAACACTAATACCAGTCATAATAATAATAATTATTATTATTATAGTTATTATCATAGTGATTACTATTATTATTATTACTATTACTATTACTATTATTATTATTATTATTATTATTATTATTATTATTATTATTATTATTATTATTATTATTATTATTATTATTATTATTATTATTATTATTATTATTATTATTATTATTATTATTATTATTATTATTATTATTATTATTATTATTATTATTATTATTACTATTACTATTATTATTATTATTATTATTATTATTATTATTATTATTATTATTATTATTATTATTATTATTATTATTATTATTATTATTATTATTATTATTATTTTTATTATTATTATTATTATGGTTATTATGGTTATTATGGTTATGAAAATGATAACAATAATTTTAATAGTAATAATAAAATAATATTAATAATAATTATACGCCGATAACAACAAAACAACAGGAATAAGAATGTAAGCAGCGACAACAACAGCAATAGCAACAACAGAAACGTAGGCGCGACATGCGCAACAACAGCAACACAGCAGCAAGAGCTTGTGCGGCATCAACAGCCGCGGTAGCCATAGCAACGACACCAGCAATAGTGCAACCAATTGCGAATAATACCACTGACGACCTAAAGGTGTCGTTACCTTTCCCGAGGACTTGATGCCTTTGATGAGACAGAAGAAGATGACGGTCCACGCGAGCAGGAGACAGAGCGCCAGATGCCACTTGATGTCGCCGGAGCCTTCGTCTATGGAGCCCGACACGTCCAGCACGACGCGACTAAAAAAAGTAAAGGCAAGTTCTTATTTTGCGCAGTATCCAGTCCTCAGGACCGTTCAAAGCGCTTTACACTTTACTTCCCTGACAGACCTGATCACTCAGACACCATCTCGGCTTCTCTGGGAAGCATCCAGCCATATGCTACAATTAATGCGCGAAGGCTGTTCGTACACATATTCACCATTGTCTATAGGTACTGGGTGAACTGGAGCAATATAGAATGAAAAAACTTGCCCAATGTTTTAACACCGCAGCACAGGATTCGAACCCGGGTTTTCGTAGTCGAGAATCCGAAGCTCTACCCCTGAGCCATTGCGCTCTACAATATGGCTACCAACAGTGACCGTTCTCAGTTACCACCGGGACATCGCATAACAACAAGATTAATTTGATTCCCATCTAAAAATAACAGGTAGCAAGTGAATCAGTTCATCGACGCCACCATTTGTGTAACTGTGATTTACGTATTCTGAACATCTGACGCATTTTCAACATTGCTATAAACGTTCACGACGTTTACTCAAAATGCATACAAGTTAGTGTATTTATTTACATTTCTCTGTTTATTTACTGCTCCCTATTACGCTAGTTAGTACACACAGAAAGTGCAATGCAATACAACATTATTATTTTAATAACCTCCTCCTTATACAACGCCCAAATGGTGACGTCATGACCACGTGACTTACTCCCAGTACACCTCGCTCGGCGTCTTCCGGTCGCACATGTCCGCGTATTCCGCCGTACCTGTCTTGTTTTCTAATTTCATCGTCTTGCATAGCATGTCTAGGAGAAAAAAACAATGTCATCTCTATCAATAAAACTATAATTGAGGTTACGTATGTTAAATTATCATCCTAGCCGCAGCTAAAAATTGACCTAGTATACATATGAATGTATGTTGGATTGTTCTACTAGACAGAGCTAGAAATCGTGCTAGCGTACGCATGCATATATCGCGAATTCAACCTCAGGTGGTTAGCGTCCAGATAATGTTCTATGATTAGAAGAATCAAGTGTAAACTCTTTATAAGTTCGCAACTTAAAATGTAACTTGAAAAAAACTATAGATATCACACTTGTTTTCAGTACTTCAATATGTTATTTTCATAAACGGCTTGAGGGCATGTGGCGGGGGCTGGCATATAACGTTTAACTGTGTGGACGGTTTATATATACATGTTACTTGCAACGGTACGTATGAAATTTATGATTAAAAGTTCAAAATTACATAACAATCGTTTATGGGCATGGGGCCCCTACTGGGACTGGGCAATGTTGCAGTGCGTCTACCCTCATTCCGATCCACAGCAATACGAATATTATTTGACAACTCTATTACTGCAGCGCGCGCACGTCGCGGTTGCTTCTGGTTACGACTGTACGTTTGACGTTCACTGCCACGATGACGTACCTGTGATACGTTTGACGTTCACTGCCACGATGACGTACCTGTGATACGTTTGACGTTCACTGCCACGATGACGTACCTGTGATACGTTTGACGTTCACTGCCACGATGACGTACCTGTGATACGTTTGACGTTCACTGCCACGATG
>OZ024860.1:44951160-44953660 GCA_964017155.1 Oasisia sp. SBJ-2009 | reverse complement strand
ACAAGCATCCTGTTGGAATACTAACGCACTGAACGCACACATGAATGAAACACAACTTAAGACCTCGTGTCGAAAATGTACAGTACAGTAGGGTTATTGTTTTCATTTCATTCTTTTTCTGAGGTTGATTTATGTTCTGAGGGCCTGCTAAAGGGATCCCATAGTGCGATGAGTTACCACTGTTGTTAGTAGGCCGTTCCACTAGTTGTTGGTGTACGGAAAAACGATTGTTACTATGACGTCACGACGTTTGTGTATGCGGGATTGTGTATGTACGACTGTGGCCTCTTTGTGAAGTCAGCGTTCAAGGTCGATGTCGACCAGTTTATTGCCTGTAGGGGACAAGACCATTATCTGTACCTATGCTCGCCTCTCCTGTATGATTTGTATGTGTTGGTTTTATTTCACCCTTATCTGATTACACGTACTTTTGATTTATATGCAATGTACATCCGGAGATAATCGAACGTACGTGTCTGTATCACATGTCGTGAATCTGTGTCAGTTTGGCGAGGAGTCGGATATTTCAGTTTAAGAAGATGTACAATAATATGCGATTTGTTTAGATAGCCAACTATTTATTACAAAAAGTCAAGCAAAGTTATTTTCATGAAATTACGAATACCCATGAAAAAAGTCCAAAACAGTAATATAAAAATGTAAGGTGACTCCGTCACATGTCTTTGTAAAATTGTGAATAACTGAATTATATATAACAGATTTGTTGTAGTAATGCTTTATCTTGACGTACTTAGAAACATAAATAAACGTAACATCAACAATTATAGTTGACGTAAATGTGGTAACATTTACGTCAACTATAATAGTTGATGTTACGTTTATTTATGTTTCTAAGTACGTCAAGATAAAGCATTACTACAACAAATCTGTTTGCGAACATTATTTATGTGTGACACAAATGTACTTACTGATCTGTTTGTCAACTGTCGATACTATCGATAGTCCAGTGTGCTTTCGACAATAACTATCGATAACTACTGTACACTATCGTCACATCGACTATCCTTAGATAAAACGACGCATTGTTACGCCATGGCGCGGGGTAAACAAGTAGGGTGAGTGATTACACACCAGAACGAGTTTATGCCCCCGCCCTAATATACCTCCAGGTACTGTGCTTTTCTTAGTCGTAAATAATTTCTTAGAAACGTTGCGTCACACACCCACGTTTTTCTATTCTAAAGAGGTAAATGTCGGTCCGGTGGCATTTGTTCAACGGAAAACATTTCCACGCCAAACGTGTAAATTTACGCTTCAAAACAAGGCGAAAAAGTAAAATGAATTTTATGACCGACCTCGTCTGTTTTGCTTCAGTGCAGATTTGTGGCATGCTAGAGTGTGAATTGCTGTAACCAGGTTTGTTTCGCAGTTCGACTCATTTGTGTAAATTTGAATGAAAGACTAAACATGTGCGAACAAACACTTGGAAGTAATGTACACATTGTGCTGAAGTGTGTATATACACACACACGTTTTAAATTACCAACCATGAATATCGTACCTACATAAACTACGCTCAGTTATTAGCTAATTTAGGACAGGCGGTATTTCCGATGATTAGTCTCTTTTATACGTATATACGACGCGATGTATAAATGTTATTAAAATCACAGTATGGCTCAGGAGGGCATACTAACAATATTGCATGTTTCTAAAACAGTTTAAAGTTTCTCTACAAAGGTCACACATTATACAATTTGAATTTTTGCCAGCCAAGGTTTTGGGTTTTGATTCTGACATCAATAATTGATCCCAGCAATTTAAATAGGTTACCAAAATGTAGCTCGGTAACTGTGTTTACCATTACTTTACAGGATGTAACCAGTGGGTTACAATTTCACAACTATCTTAGATATTTTCCACACATCTCAACGATTGTAGCATACAGTTTTGGTAAAACAGTTTTAATTTTACTTAATCATTTGTTTTTAACTTCAAATATAACACAAAAGTGGTTATCACTTGTGGACTATATGTTGATGTCACACTGCTCTGCGAATAAGTTTTATGGGATTCTAAAGAACCACACACTGACGCACGCGTTTCACACCCGCTTCCGTTACGAAGTTTGCTGGTGAACAACAACATGTTGTCGTATGACTTTCACGCCTTCACAATCATTTCACTGACGAGTTTGCCACGGTCTCGTGAGCGCCAATCGTGTAAACACGAATGTACGTTTTGCATAAGTAGGCTATAGTGCAAGTATTAAAATATAGCTCAAACTTGACATTGTACTTAAACGGTGTCTCTTTTTGCACGTTGGCCCCTCGTTCTGGTTTGTGGGGTTATTGATTGACACGTCACACGTTGTTGAGTTAAGTACACAAAGGTGCGCCATGCCGAGTGACAAATAGTCCAGTTCACGTGCGGACTATAACAGGTCTACGACCTAATAGATGTGGGCGCGAACCACTAATCGTGAACAATAGAGACATCTATACACGGTCTAATAATAACGTTTTATGTAAACCTTCCC
>OZ024860.1:44901160-44936160 GCA_964017155.1 Oasisia sp. SBJ-2009 | reverse complement strand
GGTGTGCTTGTGCTTGTGCGTGTGCGTGTGCTTGTGCGTGTGCGTGTGCGTGTGTGGGTACGTATGTATGTTTGTCTGTTTGTCTGCAAGTATGTGCGCGTGCGTGTGTGCGTGCGTGTGTGCGTGCGTGCGTGCGTGCATACGCATGCACGTGCGTAGTCGGGACGGCGTAGGTGCGTGTAAAAAGGTGAATGGGGAACGGCGAAGAGAGAGGGGGAGACAGACAGACAGCTAGACAGTTAGACAGTTAGACAGCTAGACAGCTAGACAGCTAGACAGCTAGACAGTTAGACAGCTAGACATCTAGACAGACATCTAGACAGATATCTAGACAGACATCTAGACAGACATCTAGACACACATCTAGACAGACAGACAGCCATTTAGACAGACAGACAGACATCTAGACAGACATCTAGACAGACATCTAGACAGACATCTAGACAGACATCTAGACAGACATCTAGACAGACATCTAGACCTCTAGACATCCAGACATCCAGACATCTAGACATCTAGACATCTAGACATCTAGACATCTAGACAGACATCTAGACATCTAGACATCTAGACAGACAGACAGACAGACAGACAGACAGACAGACAGACAGACAGACAGACATCTAGACAGACATCTAGACATCTAGACAGACATCTAGACAGACAGACATCTAGACAGACAGACATCTAGACAGACATCTAGACAGACATCTAGACAGACATCTAGACAGACATCTAGACAGACATCTAGACAGACATCTAGACAGACATCTAGACAGACATCTAGACAGACATCTAGACAGACAGACATCTAGACATCTAGACAGACATCTAGACAGACAGACAGACAGACAGACAGAGTGAGAGACAGAGAGATCCTTTATTCAGTGATTTGTTTACCACGATATTTAAACTGTTTACGCGTTGGCGATCTTCGTCCTACTAAGCTACTTAGACCACGAAGCACACGCAAATATATCAGTATTACTTTTTGTCGGGTCTAAGTGAATTCGACAAACTGCAAAACACCACAGCTTATGTGATTCATCGGTGACGTGGAATCTTTCGCGGTCAAACCGACAGTTTGTACGTGTCCTGGTTCCCCATGACGAAGCGAGAACAAGAAATGATTCGTTCGAAGAGCCATGGCTACATTTCACACCCGACATCAAAAACTATTCCGTACATAAATAACAAAAACCTATAAACAGTTTCTATAACCTGGCCCAGGGCTTGGATAATGCATTTTAAAACGTCCAGCAGCGAAGAAGGAGATAATAGATGAAAACATAAATCAACTCATCGGGGTCATACCCTGATTTCAACGAAACTGTATACACAAAGGCTGTTTTCGCCGAAAAACTAGACCTTAGAGTTCATTTACTTGAACGCAAAACAGTCCATTACACGATTACTGATATTTTGGAACGCAGACGTATTTGTTAAAAAGGATACATTTCGATGCTATCATTCTCGTGCTCAATGGGCAAAATGTGCAATTAGGTTAACACAGCGCTTTTACTTCTAAGTCTATCTATTTGCCACCGGTGCTTGAATGGAATGGTTTTGGGGGGGGGGGCTGAAGCCAGCCGGAATATCATCACTATACTTCGCTTGCACTGTCTCGCGGTGGTTCTTGACATTGGAATACGGGGGGGGGGGGGGGGGGACGGGGGGGGCGGATTCGGAGGGAGGTTGTTACGTTGGCGTTAATATAAGTTCAGTGTTGACTATTATTGTCTTGTAAAAGTATATCGTTATTTTTATTTCATAGTTGGCCGGAGAGAGCCAATCAAACAGTGATCTATACAATGCTGCCACCTCACGGACACTGCCGTAATATATATATTTTTATAAACAACTGCAAATTTGTATTTCTATTTATTTTGTGTTAATATAAGTTTAATTTTGAATAGTTTTTATAATACAACATTATTTGATAAAAAAATGTATCCTTATTTAATTTGTATGCTATCCGTGTGGGGCTAGACAATTAATGCTGCCACCTCACGGATACTGGTTAATCCTGTCGTAATTCTTATTTTATAAACAACTGCAAATTTGAATTTTTACTTACTTTTGTGTTAATATGACTTCAATGTTGAATACTTTTCATATGATATTATTATCTTGTAAAAGTACCTCGTTATTTTAATTTCATAGTTGGCCTGAGAGCCAATCAGCGTCTCTACCCTAATCTGGGGTAAGGCTACCCGGATGTAGAAACTTAAGACCCACTCTTATCCCATGCGAAGTTGAGGGGCTGCCACCTCACGGAGTCTGGGTAATCGAGGCTAGGTGACGTAGTGTTTGACATATTGTAACATTTGTATTGACGACCGCCATCTTTAAAAATGGCGGAAATAAATGCCGGAGGAGCATAGTCATAGAAATTATATATTTGAAATCAGAATACCCTAAAACATATAAACTCATATACCACAATTATTGCTCTGCATGCCGTATTTATTAAGATAAAGCAAACATTTTAAAAAGTTGTTTGTGCGTTGTCGCAAACAGAGGGTTAATGGACCATGTTATACCCACTTCACCATGCTCAAACTGATTTTTCCGTCAATGACACATCCTGGATGTTGAAAATACTGTTGTAACATGTACTGGGTGCAAGAACATTTGCTTCGGTTTGGTCAAAATCACACAAACAATCGCCATATTTTGGGTCTATTTTTGGACCCTTAACCCCCTTACCGGCATAAAACTGTCTAAAATATATTGCTACATGTCCATTTCAATGAAATACGATGATATAACTATCAATTCCAAAAAATAACATGGCTGATTTCATCAAATTAGCAAGTAACTGAAAACGTAATTTTTTCATAAATTGCCGCACACAAAGGGTTAATTCAGTATGTTGTACAAGTTTGCTGCAACTACAACATCGTTTTACAGAAACTAGAGATTCAGACGGTCAAAATCAGACCGGTCCCAGCTTGTTATACCTCCAGTGGTGTTCACCTCCAGTAGGGGTGCATCTAATTTTTTGTGTCCCTGCCACTGCACTATTATCCTAGTGGGCTCATGTACAATTTGTTCCAGTCCAAAGTCATTAGAGATTTCTAGTAGAATTTTTGATAGTCCGGGAGCAGTTCAACCTGATATTGGATTGAGCATGTCCCAGTCTATATCGGGAAGGTTCAAAAACGAGGTTGGGGGCTGTAAGTCAATTTTGTTTATGTAAAAAGATAGGACTTTGTTTTTGGTTGTAATAATCGGGCTGCCCCCAGATAGCTACATTTTCCAAAGGATAATTACACTCAGAAGTAGTGTGACACTTTGCCAGTAAGGATGGTCACAGAAATCATGTATTTTAATTGACTATTATGGTGGTTGCCATGGCATCAGCGCCTGGAACTTGTGTTTAGCGATTTTGACAAATAATGACGAATGCTATTTTTCATGCACCTGTTTTGAGGCAAATGTGTTACGATTATGTGCATTTAGACACTTTGTCAGATATAAGTGTTTCTCGAACTGTTGTGATACCACTATAAACAGCAATATAAAATGCAAATCGCATAAGAAATGTACGGTCTAAAATCGTTCAAACTATCTGTGCTACATAAATCGCTATTTGTCTACGTGTGTCAATATTAAATCAGACAATTAAAATAAGAAAGCTAAAACACAAGATATTTATGACCTGTCATCAGTGGGAAACTACAACTGTCATTCGTCATTAGATTATCATTATTGTGTCCTGTCCCCAATTTTAAAGTATGAGTCCGTTGCAAGATATTACTTGCATTTCAAAAGAATGACATTTGTAAATATGAATCAACATATGTACTATGATCTCACATCACAAACTGTAAACAAGGAAGTTGAAACAGCGGCATCTAGTTTTAGCAAAATAGTAACCAATACTTGTGTTAACCACAGTACAATGTAAACAGCCAGAACCACGTGGTAACCTGGTCATGTCTAGTGTCAACAGTGGCTGTCCATGTAGATAATAATCTTTGTTCTTTAGTTGAAACATTTCCCGTTGGTTGACTCCCCTGGTGTGGCACTTGCTGCATGGTGTCACTCCTCTTCCCCTTATAAGGTGGCACAAGAAATGTTTTATAAAATACGAGTAGACTGTAGCATTTATTTGTTGTATACATGTTTATGATGCTCATACATACACACCACTGTCACCTCACAACAAAACATCTCATCTTGTGCAAGATACAAGTAACAGCCCTCGCTACTCACCATACAGTTGGGCAAACGATGAAATATAAAATGATAACTAAACTACTTACAGCTTACAAATGGGGCGAATAATGAAACGTGGAAATGATAACAAACTCACTCGAACGAATGAATCACACACAACTGGTTTAACAGCTCTACAGAGGTACACAGGTGAAAAAACATGGACTTAAACACCAGTGGACTGAACAGAATCCAATCAACAGAATATAAAACACTTGTTTGGACTTCATGTCATGTGCCTCTCCTATCCTGCCTGCCACTCTCTCTCACGGACTCACACCACATTGGTAACTTGGAGACCATGCTAACTTCAGTCTCAATTTCGGACTTAAGGGTACTACTGAGGGCGACAAACACCATCCATGGCAGTTGCAATCCTTGGTGCCAGTGTAGAAAGGTCGGCTTGGTGGTGAAACAAACTTGTAATCACAATATATACAGACTAGTCTGGAATCAACCAGAACTGAATATTTCCCACACAAAAGATGTCTACATGCTGTTTTTACAAACTAAACAATTTGTCACGCAACCAAACTAATCTGACGGTTTTCTAATGTAATCAAGTTCTTTGCAAATGCAGCAGTGATAGATAATCAGCTAAACCCGTGGGCGTGTCATGATGATGCAGTTGTCTAGTGACAAGGTTGACACATTCAGTAAGTTTTGGCACCCCTGTGGTCTGTAGAAAGATCTGTCTCTCGTGTAGCTACACAAACTATGATCCACTCAGATCAGTATCTCCACAACATGTACTCCGTAATATAACAAACTTATTTTCTTATTGGACTTTCTGACGTACACTGAAATTCATTCTTGCTTGAACTCGCTGCAAGGCTTCACCATATGCAGATCTACACAATGCGTCGACTCTAGCCGACATTAAACCAGTTCACGTTGTCAACATTGTGTCTTTGTCATCAGTACAACATAATCCTGAGACAAGTTTAAACTAAACAGACACATTACGACACTGACACATGTGAGTGTTCATGTCTGGTCCTACAATCTACAACTTCTAAATACCATTCACAATTATGTACACATACAAACCCAGTCTTAGGCCTGCCCAGCAATGGAGCCGCTGCATTTAAAGTCTTAACAACCAAACATTCCCAGTGCTATCACACATCCAGTTGGCTGTCGTTGTTACGTAACAAGTATACGACTTCAACAACATCTTCTTTCCATCAAACTCTCTGTTCCCACACAGCAGCTGATGTAACACAAAAGCTGTGACATCAGTTGTAGGACAACACGTCACACTATTGCTAAAATTAACTTGTGTGTTATTTCAGCAACTTGACAGTCGGGAAGTATCTTAAAAATCTGATATTTAGCGACACCACGGACTTGATGAAATGGTTCTTTCGACGTGATTTCTCCGTGGCAGATTTCCTAGAATGTACCGAAGTTCGTTCCACACACATCTACTTCTTCTTCTTGCTATGAGCGCGGGAGTCTGGCGTAGCGTCTGCTTTACGTTTCTGACCCTGAAACAAGAAATGGGTGTGAAGGATCCATGGCTAAAAGGAGTCTGTTTAAATGAAAGAAGGCGGAAATAATAAGCAATAATAAATATATGATATATTTGATGAACACTGCTACTGATTTGAAGAAAACCAGTTAGCCATGAGTGACATTTTTATGTATTAAATGAACTTTGATGGGCAGTATAAGTCAACACGTACATTTGACTATTATGAACATTATATTAAAAAGTAAATTTGATTTCATGTTCTAGTATTTAACAAAGATTACGGAAAACATATTATAATATTTACACTGATTATGTATCATCAGTCACCACAACTAACACGAAACTTGACATCTGAACACAACCGAAACATCAACGGAAGGCAATTTTGCTCAGCCATAAACCAAGAAGGCATCTCAATGGTCCGTACCTTGGGTGTCCCGGAGCGAGGACCCTTCCTCTTCTTCTTCTCCGCCTTCTCTCGTTCCTCCAGCTCCATGTTCTCTCTCTCTATCAGCGTGATGAGAGTGTTACAGCGTCGTTGTAACTCCTGCAGCAACAAAGTAAACTTGATAGTGAACATACTGTTCATGGCTCCAAGAATGGTTTATTGTAAATTACTTTGGAGCTTAATGTTGAAGATGAGTACGACGTTTCGATCCATCAGCTACGGACCATGTTCACGTACTGGTGTCACGTGTGTTGCCTAAGTTTTGGCGAGATAATTTGATTGTAGATGACCTACCATGAACAGAGGTCAGGGATACTATCTGCCTGCCATCTACAATCAAATTATCCCGCCGAAATCTGAGGCAACACACGTGACAACAGTACGTGAACAAGGTCCGTAGCTGACGGATCGAAACGTCGTACTCATCTTCGACGTTAAGCTCCAAAGTAAGTTAATTATACTACAATAAAGTAAACTTGGGTTATCATTCTAATATTTAACAAAGATTATGAAAAACAGATTATAATATTTACATTATGTATCATCACAGTCAGCGATGGTCGCGCGGTAGAGCGCCGGACTGTCAATCGAGGGGACGGTGATTCAATCCCACCTACCGCCGTTTCGAAACTTAAGCAAGTTCGTCCACCCCACATTTGCCTGTCTTTCGGAAGAGACACTAAAACCCGGTGATCCCTTCTATCTGGTGTCTATGCCAGGGGAAGTAAAAGATCCCACACAGGGGGTAAGTGTGTAACCTGTATTGGACTCAAAAATTCTCGTTGGACTTCAAAACGCCCCACAAAGGGCCCCGTCCATTAACTGAGAGAAGAGAAGAACACAATATGCAAACTTACTGCAATCTAACGATAAACAAGCAAGCACATGTATGTGTGTATGTGTATTAATGTTTTCCAGACAGACTGGTTGCATCTTGGACCCAAACTTTCAGGGTTGCATCTATGCCACATCGAAAGAAACAAAATGCTATTTCTTCTTTTTCTTCAAATTCATGGTTTTTTACAAGTTCAAGTTTTCTACAGGTCAATAGTAGGACATAAATAAATTATTCTTAACAATATGATGCATGGAGGACTGATTTGGGGACTATAAAATTAGTTCATTTTAAATCATAGCAAGCAAATGTCATCAAAGTGATACTGTCGTCAACACTGATCTGGGGACTATAAAATTAATTCATTTTAAACCATAGCACGCAAACGTCATCAAAGTGAAACTGTCTTCTGTGCCTGTATTGTGTAAACAATATTCCACTCTACCCACTTCTGAGAAAACCACGCCATATCAAGAGTGACTAAAATCCAGTTCCCCAAGTACGCACCATGGCAGTTCGACTCTTGATGAACCAGTCGAAGCGGAACTGTGGGGCCTGTCTGACGGCGGTGCGCAGTTCGTCGTACACGTTCTCCTTGTCGAAGCCGAGCTGATGCAGCATGCACACGAGGAAGCGGTCCTCATCCTCTGTGTAGTTCTTGCCCTTGTTGGTGCCGTACTGCAGGCGCAGCTGGTGGAACGGAGCCCTGTACCGCGCCATCTGTCAACACAGGCCTTAATGCAGGGGCAAGTTTCTACTGGTACAAATGTCTGTGTAGACAGATGTACGCATATTATCCAAACAAACACACACACATATATACAGTGTGTATATTTTTTATTATATATATAAAATATAGAGGAAGGGAGAGAGATGGAGAGGAAGAGTGGATGAGAGATGGTGAAGAGATGGAGAGTGGACGAGAGATGGAGAGGAAGAGTGGATGAGAGATGGAGAGGAAGAGTGGATGAGAGATGGAGAGGAAGAGTGGATGAGAGATGGAGAGGAAGAGTGGATGAGAGATGGAGAGGAAGAGTGGATGAGAGATGGAGAGGAAGAGTGGATGAGAGATGGAGAGGAAGAGTGGATGAGAGATGCAGAGGAAGAGTGGATGAGAGATGCAGAGGAAGAGTGGATGAGAGATGGAGAGGAAGAGTGGATGAGAGATGGTGAAGAGATGGAGAGTGGACGAGAGATGGAGAGGAAGAGTGGATGAGAGATGGAGAGGAAGAGTGGATGAGAGATGGAGAGGAAGAGTGGATGAGAGATGGAGAGGAAGAGTGGATGAGAGATGGAGAGGAAGAGTGGATGAGAGATGGAGAGGAAGAGTGGATGAGAGATGGAGAGGAAGAGTGGATGAGAGATGGAGAGGAAGAGTGGATGATGTCACGTCTATCCAAAAGGTGAGTGGGCAAGTCTCTAGTTAAAGCTATGTATGTTTATAACTAGAGCTGTGATTGGATGAGATAGTGGCATGGCACCACAAGTAATTTATTGGACCTCAGCAAGGTTTTACTATGTCACTATAATAGCAGTGGACAGCGTGTTGCAATAATAATTACATTCTTTTGTGCCCAAATGTTCAGAAATAAAATGGTTAGTCAGTTTAAAAAACAATGATCAATATTCAAGTTGTCACCATAGATGGATTCACAATGGTGGATGAACAAGGTTGTAAAGGTAAATGTTTAAATGTAGATGAAATTGTGTAATATTCTTGCAGCAAAAACACTAAAATCTCTTTATAAAAGTACATATAATGTGGACAAGTTTTCGGTTGGCATAGATTGAAATAAACATCACACAAAGACACACACCTTGCAGTCGAGTGCTCGCTTGATACTGATGCGACGTTGTATTTTTGCTTCGCCGCGTTCGATCTGTGCCATGATTCGCTCAATGTCCTGCAGCTCGTTGCATCGCTCCCAGAAGATCCTCGAGTATTCCATCACCTAGGCAACAATGGCAGTGTCAGGTGACAGTGACATGTCACAATAGTGACGTGCCGAGGCTATGGTCAGGCTATGGTGACATGTAAACATAAACATGACTCGTCAAAGCAATGGGAATATGTCATGTCAATGACCCAATATGATACATGAATGCAATGATGACACCTTGGTGCCTTGTCATGTCAATGATGACACATTATGACATGTCAATGCAATGACGACACATCAAAGCAATGGTAACATGCCATGTCAATGATGAAACATGACAACAGTGACTTGTCCAGGCCATAAGGACACATCAAAGGAATAGTGACAGATCAACACATAAAAAAACTCGATATCCATAAAATTTGATGATTAAATTAGATGGGTAGAAATTATTAGATGTGAACATTTTAATAATTGGCATCCCAACGACCCGTGATTTCACACGTTCTGTAAGTGAATTCACGAGTTCAACTGGCTCAATTCACCGGATTCTGTGAACAAATTTGGTGTGTCGACACGTATTTCCCGTGAAATCACGAGTTTTTCACGTGATGACATGTGCCAGTTAAACCGTACCAGTTCTGACACAGTACGACTCATGTCAAACTCGTTCAAAACTCGTGACAACAGGCAGAACACGTGTATTCACGTGAATACACATGAAAACATGTACTGGTGGAGCGGTACAATTATGAACCATTATGACATGTGCCAACTGGTTCAGAAATGGTTCCTTGTTTGCTGGGATGGCTTATATTCATAAGCCCTCATGACAACACAGTAATAGAGTAATTAGGCCGTCGGGGATGAGTAATTATAAAGATGTGACTAGTTACGTCCCTACCTCCTCAGGCGTCTTCCCCTCCACCTCCCGGGAGATGCTCTCGATGTCGTCACGTCCAAACTTCTCGTTTGCCTTGATGAACTGGTTGAAGTCACGCTTCGACCAGTTGCTGAATCCCTGCAGCAAACACACACAGCCGCAAATAAACAACATGTCACGGGTATAATAAAATATTGCAAAAATGCAAGGCCTTCATATAGGTGCAAAAATTCAAGGCATTAGCTAAAGATGTTAAGATTAAAATAGATTTTTTGCTCACAGCGTAAATGTAACAAGTTAAGTTTATTCCGATTTTAAACATTGGAACTCCCAGGAAGTTCATAATCAGCAAACATCCAATAGTGGAGTATATTTACGAAGCTTAGTTTGACACTGACTTCAAGAAAGCACATGTCCTGGACAATATACTTGTCTGAAATTGATAAGTATTTGTCCTGGACAAGCAGAAAACCACAAGTGTCACTAATTGAGGATGACAACATAGATAGGAGGAACGTGAAGTGGGATTTGGCAGGATTTTAGATGGACGAGATGAATGACAGTGGATTGATGCCATACCCCAGAAAGAATCTGAACAGTGCAGGTGTACATGCTGACAATAAACACACATTAGAAGGCACTGAATACAAAATTAATACATTACATTAGCAGTAAAATTAATAGTATAAGAGCACCAATTTGCGTATAGGTAAATAAGAAATAAAGGGGTATAGGAAGAGCATGACTACATACGCATATTTTAAATGAAAAGGCTGTGTGTGACAGGTGTGTGAAGTCACTGATAAAATAAGAAAACGACTGAGATTTGTTAGATATTGCTATAGGCAAGGACAAAATGGCATCTAACGCATTCTTGTGGCATCACACGGAGGAACCAAAACAGGGCGACTAGCAGCAACTTATATCGACTACTTACAGGGAGAAGGAAGACATGGTTCATATACTTCTGAAGATTTTATATTCATGGCTATTAAAGATTTGGGGTTATTAAAAGGATATTAAAAACAATTCAAGGCTATTTTAGCAACACATTAACCACCACTTTTACAGTGAGCGAGAGAATTATTTTATATGTTGGCTTTACCAAAGCTGACAATGATGTAGAGGTAATGGCGTTTTGGCTGATACTCATCATGACAGAAGGGCCTATAATAACTTTAATTGACCACAGTAAATTCAACTTTTTTCAAGACTACTTTGTAAAATTCAAGGTCTTCATATAGGTCCAAAAATTCAAGGCATTTAAAAAATGTCAAGCGTCTATGCGAAGAGCTAAAGATGGCAATGCCAGATAGAGGGATCTGGAGACAGATGACAGAAGTCACTGGTGGTTGACACCAGTGACAGACGTGAACGAGTCAGTGAAATGTAGAAGTGTCAAGACAAGATCAGTTGTCAGCGCCAGACTCATTGGAGACACCAGGGATTGGACTCCTTGGAGACACCGGGGGTGGACTCCTTGGAGACACCAGGGGGGGGGGACTCCTTGGAGGCACCAGGGGTGGACTCCTTGGAGACACCAGGGGTGGACTCCTTGGAGACACCAGGGGTGGACTCCTTGGAGACACCAGGGGGGGGGACTCCTTGGAGACACCAGGGGGGGGACTCCTTGGAGACACCAGGGGGGGGACTCCTTGGAGACACCAGGGGTGGACTCCTTGGAGACACCAGGGGGGTGGACTCCTTGGAGACACCAGGGGTGGACTCCTTGGAGACACCAGGGGGGGGGGGACTCCTTGGAGACACCAGGGGTGGACTCCTTGGAGACACCAGGGGGGTGGACTCCTTGGAGACACCAGGGGTGGACTCCTTGGAGACACCAGGGGCAGACTCCTTGGAGACACCAGGGGGGGTGGACTCCTTGGAGACACCAGGGGGGGTGGACTCCTTGGAGACACCAGGGGGGGTGGACTCCTTGGAGACACCAGGGGGGGGGACTCCTTGGAGACACCAGGGGCAGACTCCTTGGAGACACCAGGGGGGGACTCCTTGGAGACACCAAGGGGGGGGGACTCCTTGGAGACACCAGGGGCAGACTCCTTGGAGACACCAGGGGGGGACTCCTTGGAGACACCAGGGGGGGACTCCTTGGAGACACCGGGGGAGGGACTCATTGGAGACACCAGGGGGGGGACTCCTTGGAGACACCGGGGGGGGGGGACTCCTTGGAGACACCAGGGGCAGACTCCTTGGAGACACCAGGGGGGGTGGACTCCTTGGAGACACCAGGGGGGGGGGGGACTCCTTGGAGACACCAGGGGTGGACTCCTTGGAGACACCAGGGGCAGACTCCTTGGAGACACCAGGGGTGGACTCCTTGGAGACACCAGGGGGTGGACTCCTTGGAGACACCAGGGGCAGACTCATTGGAGACACAAGGGGGTGGACTCCTTGGAGACACCAGGGGGTGGACTCCTTGGAGACACAAGGGGGTGGACTCCTTGGAGACACAAGGGGGTGGACTCCTTGGAGACACCAGGGGGTGGACTCCTTGGAGACACAAGGGGGTGGACTCCTTGGAGACACCAGGGGGTGGACTCCTTGGAGACACAAGGGGGTGGACTCCTTGGAGACACCAGGGGGTGGACTCCTTGGAGACACCAGGGGGTGGACTCCTTGGAGACACCAGGGGCAGACTCCTTGGAGACACAAGGGGGTGGACTCCTTGGAGACACCAGGGGGTGGACTCCTTGGAGACACCAGGGGGTGGACTCCTTGGAGACACCAGGGGGTGGACTCCTTGGAGACACCAGGGGGTGGACTCCTTGGAGACACCAGGGGGTGGACTCCTTGGAGACACCAGGGGGTCGACTCCTTGGAAACACAAGGGGGTGGACTCCTTGGAGACACCAGGGGGCAGACTCCTTGGAGACACAAGGGGGTGGACTCCTTGGAGACACCAGGGGGTGGACTCCTTGGAGACACAAGGGGGTGGACTCCTTGGAGACACCAGGGGGTGGACTCCTTGGAGACACAAGGGGGTGGACTCCTTGGAGACACCAGGGGGTGGACTCCTTGGAGACACCAGGGGGTGGACTCCTTGGAGACACCAGGGGCAGACTCCTTGGAGACACAAGGGGGTGGACTCCTTGGAGACACCAGGGGGTGGACTCCTTGGAGACACAAGGGGGTGGACTCCTTGGAGACACCAGGGGGTGGACTCCTTGGAGACACAAGGGGGTGGACTCCTTGGAGACACCAGGGGGTGGACTCCTTGGAGACACCAGGGGGTGGACTCCTTGGAGACACCAGGGGCAGACTCCTTGGAGACACAAGGGGGTGGACTCCTTGGAGACACCAGGGGGTGGACTCCTTGGAGACACCAGGGGGTGGACTCCTTGGAGACACCAGGGGGTGGACTCCTTGGAGACACCAGGGGGTCGACTCCTTGGAGACACCAGGGGGTCGACTCCTTGGAGACACCAGGGGGTGGACTCCTTGGAGACACCAGGGGGTGGACTCCTTGGAGACACCAGGGGGTCGACTCCTTGGAGACACCAGGGGGTGGACTCCTTGGAGACACCAGGGGGTGGACTCCTTGGAGACACCAGGGGGTGGACTCCTTGGAGACACCAGGGGGTGGACTCCTTGGAGACACCAGGGGTGGACTCCTTGGAGACACCAGGGGCAGACTCCTTGGAGACACCAGGGGGTGGACTCCTTGGAGACACCAGGGGGTGGACTCCTTGGAGACACCAGGGGTGGACTCCTTGGAGACACCAGGGGTGGACTCCTTGGAGACACCAGGGGCAGACTCCTTGGAGACACCAGGGGGTGGACTCCTTGGAGACACCAGGGGGTGGACTCCTTGGAGACACCAGGGGGTGGACTCCTTGGAGACACCAGGGGTGGACTCCTTGGAGACACCAGGGGCAGACTCCTTGGAGACACCAGGGGATGGACTCCTTGGAGACACCAGGGGGTGGACTCCTTGGAGACACCAGCGGGTGGACTCCTTGGAGACACCAGGGGGTGGACTCCTTGGAGACACCAGGGGGTGGACTCCTTGGAGACACCAGGGGGTGGACTCCTTGGAGACACCAGGGGGTGGACTCCTTGGAGACACCAGGGGGTGGACTCCTTGGAGACACCAGGGGGTGGACTCCTTGGAGACACCAGGGGGTGGACTCCTTGGAGACACCAGGGGTGGACTCCTTGGAGACACCGGGGGGTGACACAAGGGTGATGAAGTGTGCCTACCTCATTGAGCAGCTCCTCCTTCTCGGCAATAAGAGCCTCGCTCAGCTCCTCTGCCTCGTCTATCTTCTGCTGCTCTTCCTTCATCACCCGATCCGCGTCTACGCCGAGATCCGGGTCCTTGGGAACCTGTCAACAGACACACACTCTCCGCGTGAACTCCCCAATCCGGGTCACGGGGGGAGAAACAAAACTTTGTGACATTTTATTAACCTACACACAAAGCTTCCTGTGAGTCACTGGACCTTTCCTTGTGTACTGCCCGAGTCCTGCGAATGCTTGCTACCTCTAGAAGCTACACGTGATCGTTTGCAGTGCTTTGTGGGTAAATTAAAGTAAACATTGGCATAAAGTTGCTGTTTTTCTGTTCTCCTGCTTTCCTGGGTGTTGCCAAACTTTGAGCTATTTCTTGTATTTATGTGCAATTGTTCGCAGTGCTCTGCAAGTGTTATATATTGTATCAACTTATGTAAATCTATGTATAGCAACTTTCATACAAGCATTGTTTATCGTGAGTGGTGGGAAACATTACTTTATCAATTTCACCACACCAACTACTAGCACATACTCAAGTCTCTTTTAATTCATGACAAAAACAACTTCAAAACTGTCACGGGGTGCATTTTTATCAAACAAATGTTTACTTATAACCCGTAAAGGTTCCACCGATGTGTTGCAAGCACAGAAATCAAATATTAGGCAGAAAACACTTTTGCTACAGACATTCTCAAAGCAACTGGTGTGTCATGCATCACGCTTGTCGTGACACCGACACAGAAAAACATCTTACAAAAACAAGACTACGAGATGACATTGTCCATCAAGACAGATATAAACCACAGAAAGAAACGAGTCGTGATTTCACTCCACAATAAGCGTGATGGATGCGTCATCCTACCTTGTAGCCAATGGTCTTCCTGTAGTAGTAGATCTCCTTGTCAAGCAGCTCAAACAGTCTCGGCGGGTAGAACTGGAAGTCTTGCACATTCGGCTGTTTAGGGGGTCGAGGGGCCTGTACAAACACAACACTTGGCTTAGTCCAAAGGCTTGTCTCTCATTCCCGGGAAAAAGCAAAAATTCATCTTGCCAAAAACATGTATTTCCAAAGCTAGTCAGAATCTGAGAATTGAACAAATATTTCACATATATAAATCTTTATATATTTACTAGTTTTGACTGTGTTGCTACCCACAAGCGATTATTACACAGCGAGACTGATAAATTGGTAAGTTGGCATCAATGCATGCTTTGGCAATAACAGATATTTACAAAAAGAAGTGCTTATGTCTTGTTTTGTCCAAGTTACTTTACCTAATTTACATTATTTATCTTTATTACTTTATCGTAATAATAAAAATAAATTAATACTGACTGGGAGAATTATATATAATTATTCAACGCTATACAACTAACAAAACAGCTGCTCTCTCCCGAATGACAAACATCTTGCTCATCTCAAACATAAAGTCATGAGATGACCCCTCACCAATACAAAAACCCTTTTACTGACCCTAGGAGCCTTGGGTTCCCCCACCCTCAGTGCCTCCCGGAAGTACGCATCAACCGCGTAGTTCGCCTTGCGTTCTCGCTTCGGCGGTTCAATCCAGTTGCCGATGCCGATTTTCTGCTTTCCGCGGTAGTCTTCGCCCTCGAACTGGTAGACGCTGTGTTCGGGGGTGTCGAGGGTGAAGGACTGGAGGGTGTTCTCTCCCAACCCTTCCAGCTTCTTCTTCATCTCCTCCGTCTGAAACAGTCACTCGTGTGTCACTTGTGTGTGTCACTTCACGTTCACATTTGTCATCAAGTTTTATGTGACAAGCTTTTTCCAGGGTCCGTACACATTTGGACATTTGAAATTCAAGGCTATTCAAGACTTTTCAAGGCTATTTGAAATAAAATTCAAGACTGTTTTAATGACACATGTACTTTTAGGCGCAGTAAATTAAGTTGACATTACAAACTAAGAAAACAATGGTGGGGACCATAAATGAAATGCCGATTGCCCTATGTGCATAGGCTTTTCCTTTTCTGGCTCTTATTCGTCACAACAATTGAGTCAAAAAAACATTTTATTGACCTCAATTAAATTCGACACTTTTCAAGACTATTTTGTATAATTCAAGGATTTCAAGGCCTTGAATTTGATCCAATCAAATTCAAGGCTTTTCAAGGCCCTGTACGGACCCTGTTTTTCACTCCTTTTATCGTTGGATTTATTGTTTTGCGAGCAGTGCCTCAGTTGGGACACTGGAATAAATTTCTGTTTAATTCCACTTCTAACTATGCTACTGCAAAGTTGCACGTGAGACAGTGGCTGATGACAAAGCCGACCCACCCTCACCCGACCCCTGCCTCACCTTCTTCTCGCCTCTTGCCAAGATCGCGTCGATGTCCTCATCGGTGATGTCACTCTCCTTCGACGCAAAGACGTGATTGGCGCCGTGTCGGATCATCGACAGCACCTCGTCCTTCCCCAGCTTGGTGCTGGCGTCCGTGAGTCGACCTGCAGCGACACATCGTCATGGATAAGAAACACGACCAACTGATGGCACATGTAGAAGAGGATTATAAAACTGCATGTTCAGTGCCAGGCAATACCATGTCAATGCACAGCTTTCTGTCTGTTACGCAAGACAATGAATTGTCAACTCAAAGATAGTACACTTGAGACAGAAAACAATTGTTCTCAAACTGAAGGAGTTTGACGAAAATCAGATATTTCTTAAAAACAACATAAATATTGACAATATCCATAGATATTTCCAGTGTTCTATTATGCAACTGATCTATGTATTTGAGTTAGAACGTCGTGTTCACATGAGGCGTCAATCAACTGACTGGTCCAACATATTATCACAGAACTGCCCATTGAAAAGGTTTTTACATCCCAAATTGGGATGGATGGGACAACATTTATGTGATCTCCAAATCATACGGGATATACAACCCCCGCTATTGAGCTAGATTTTTACACCAAATACACCATGCCACGTCTTGAACTCGGAACACTGGCGGATGTGGTAACCACTACAATATCTTTCTCGCCACAGAAAAAATGAAACGTAAAACCTGAGGATTTTTTTGAGTCAGGAACGGTACGGCAGTACCCACCCTTCCTAATATGAATGGAATGGAGTTTCCTAAACACTAAAGTGACACGAATTGATCCAGCGATTGGGAATAGCTACAAACATGTGTTATACCATTTTGGAAAGCCCAGAGCAAGCCTTGAATATGCAAAATCGTCGATGTTTTATTTTCGCCCCTCAACTCGAGTTTTCGATGTTTCAAATTTTCGAATTTCGCTGTGTTCAAACGTTAGTGACAGCATCGCCAGGTTATCGTGGTGGCGTTTACGTAATTAATGTCACTTACTCGAGAAAACTCCATAGTGTGGCGCCACCATTTTCCAGCAACTATTGCATGTACAGATGATGGCTTCGCTTCGCTTGTCTCCTTACCTTAACTCGTGTCTCATACGTGTTTTAGCTGCGATGCATTTACCCTGTAGTAGTCCCACTCCCACTCATATTACCCCAGTCCTGCTTCATCCTTGAAGCATTTACCCACTTGTTTGACAATAAAAAATCACCATAACAATCAATGAACACACCTTGCTGAATGACGACGTTGTCGAGCCTCAGTTTCATCTCGGCCTTCTCCACGATGCGGTCCTCGACCGTGTTCTCCGTGATGAAACGGAACACCTTCACCTGCTTCATCTGCCCAATGCGATGGGCACGGTCCTGAGGGAGCAGCGATTATTTCAATAACATGAAATTTATTTTCTTAACTGAGCACCATGTCATTTGTCTACACTTTAATGACTTTTCAATGGAATTGATTGTTGTCACGCAGGATTTCCTTGGGATTATCTGAGCTTGATATTTTGGGACTTGAGTGACAGCTCAGTGCAAATAGAGAACCGTTGAATTCAAGCTTGTTCTGTTCACCAAAATTTATATTGGCAGAAAGTACGACAAAAAAAAGCAATACCATATTTTAATGAACATTCCAACTGCGGCAGTAGCAATGTGTGAAAATAGCTGAGATAGCTATTTGGGAGAACTATGAAAAACACAATATTTTAATCAACAGTACAACTCATACCATGACTTTTACTGTAATATCAAGTCTTTTCTTTAACGAGGGTTTGGTTGTACATCGCTGTACACTTTAAGATAACACTTGTTTGTTTAGGTTCAAAAAATTACTTGATTTAGTATTTCATTTGTAACTAGATTTGGTGCTACACAAGTGTATTTATTTAATATAAGTTTTATAACTGAATAATATAATTTTACAATAAAAACAAATTGACTACTTGTAGAGCGCAGTGGCTCAGGGGTAGACCTTCGGACTCTCGACTACGAGAACCCGGGTTCGAATCCTGGCTGCGGCGTTAAAACCTTGGGCAAGTTTTTTCACTCTACATTGCTCCAGTTCACTCAGCTGAATTAAATGAGTACCTGGCTATAGACAGTGGTGGATATGTGTACGAGCAGCCTTCGCGCATTAATTGTAGCATATGGCTGGATGCTTCCCAGAGAAGCCGAGATGGTGTCTGAGTGAACAGGTCTGTCAGGGAAGTAAAGTGTAAAGCGCTTTGAGCGGTCCTGAGGATTGGATATTGCGCTATATAAGAACTGCCTTTACTACTCCATTTTGCCAGCGTGCACAACTTACCATGGCCTGGAGATCAACCTGTGGATTCCAGTCGGAGTCAAACAGAATAACGATGTCAGCCGTCGCCAAGTTGATTCCGAGTCCACCAGCACGCGTACTCAACATGAAGATGAACTTGGTGCTGTTGGGTGCATTGAACGCATCTATCGCCACCTAATACAAACACACAAACAAATATTCCCGTAGGAAAAAGAAGAATTTTGACATCTGTCGCTACTGCAAGTGCAACTCATTGTTCATGTGTGTCTATGTCAGTCCAAATTATGCATATGACCCTGGTCAATAATGTTTACATAAGCACAAACTAACACATGCACAAGGGCAGCATGACAGCTATTAGGTCAAATCTTCCCGAATACAGTTTTCACATTATAAACGATTTGGACAGGTTTTTCTTGTAAAAAAAAAAAAATTAAACCCACGATTTTATAGGATTTAACAGCATGCACATATTTGCATTAATGTAGTCTTGAGAGTTCTGAAATATAATACATTGCTTTGAAATGTATCCCTTTTCTAAGTATAGTAATAGGAATATGGATCTCTGATGGCCTGCTTAAAATAATGCTGGCAATGTGACATGTACTTGACCATAAAAATAGACTAGTTTTTACAATGTCACATGTACTCCACTGCAAAATAAACAAGCTTTTTACCTGTCTCTCGTCGTGACTCGTCTGACCGTCCAGTCGACAATACTCGAAACACTTCCACGCACAGTAATCCTCCAGGATGTCCAACACTCGCGTCATTTGACTGAAGATGAGGACTCGGGAGTCTACAAACACAGGTCAGTGTGAGTGAGGGGGACACAGTGTGAGTGAGGGGGACAGTGTGAGTGAGGGGGACACAGTGCGAGTGAGGGGGGCACAGTGTGAGTGAGGGGGACAGTGTGAGTGAGGGGGCACTGTGAGTGAGGGGGACACAGTGTGAGTGAGGGGGGCACAGTGTGAGTGAGGGGGACACAGTGTGAGTGAGGGGGCACTGTGAGTGAGGGGGACACAGTGTGAGTGAGGGTGCACAGTGTGAGTGAGGGGGACACAGTGTGAGTCAGGGGAGCACAGTGTGAGTGAGGGGGCACAGTGTGAGTGAGGGGGCACAGTGCGAGTGAGGGGGGCACAGTGTGAGTGAGGGGGACACAGTGTGAGTGAGGGGGCACAGTGTGAGTGAGGGGGACACAGTGCGAGTGAGGGGGCACTGTGAGTGAGGGGGACACAGTGAGTCAGAGGGGCACAGTGTGAGTGAGAGGGCACAGTGTGAGTCAGAGGGCACAGTGTGAGTCAGAGGGCACAGTGTGAGTCAGAGGGGCACAGTGTGAGTCAGGGGGCACAGTGTGAGTCAGGGGGCACAGTGTGAGTCAGGGGGCACAGTGTGAGTCAGGGGGCACAGTGTGAGTCAGAGGGCAATGGCTAGAGCAAGTCAAAGCCTACATGCCCCTGGCCACGTGGCAATATCTATGGTAATGGGGTTTTAACTGATAGTTCTCAGGCACTCAGATAGACTTTCTGTCTGAGCCCCTGAGAACTAAGGATTCCGACCAATTCACCAAGTCAAACAACAGAATTCTGATGGTCTTAGGCTAGGATTAACATTTTCCATCTTTAGATTTATTTATTTCCATCTATGAATCATGCAAACTGAGCCACAAGATGGAGCCACGCGATGTTCACTGCACAAAGGAGAACAACTGCTCCCCGAAACAACTTCGTCTGCCGGTGACAATCTATAAATCTAATAAATGTATAGCAGTAAATAAGGTGCACATAAGATGGGAGGTTTCATTAAATAAATACGCTGGGATGTGTATTAGCCAATACAAAGTATGAAGTAGTGATTACCAAATAAACCCATAACAAATGCTTTAAAAAATTCTGAAATAATGAGACCTCCCCAGATGTGACTCGACAGACACAAAGAGGACAGGTGGAAGGCCAGAGAGCTATTACCTTGTGTTTTCAGCTTCACCAGCAGTTTATCGAGCAGGACCATCTTGCCACAGTTGTCCACCAGGTGACGGTCGGTGGTGTACGGCGGGCCTGGGAAATACACGAACCATGTCATATTTCACAGGGTTGATACTCATGGAAGCTTTTTAAAATTCCCTGACTCAAAGTTTCATTTTCCCTGACCATGCGGGCTGAATAATGATGTATTTTTTTGCGCGATGTACATATAATTAGCAATTAACTTACAAAATGTAACAAAATTACAACAGCCAACTGAAGAACGTATGGTATCCACATTTTTAACAGCATATGTTTGTGGTATCAACATTGTTTCACGGGATCGTTACGCGTAATGAATTCGAGTTCGCGACATCGAGGCGTTACACATATGACATGAGAAAGTCAAATTTCCCTGACTTTCAAGGGTTTTTCCTGTATTTCTCTGACTTTTCTCAAAATTTCAAATTTCCCTGACCCAGCACAAAATTCCCTGACTTTTCCCTGACCAGTGGCAACCATGTTTCAGCATTATTTCACACTGCATACAAACATGCATCGTATCACACCCGTTCATTGTATTTATATACAGCATTTAATGGCAATTTTGCTATGTTGTTATTCACTTCTTGGCAACCCTGCCAGAAACTACACGCCTTCACCCACTTCAGTCAGCACTGAGTGTCAGCTTGATCAGAGACAGGCGGCTGTAGCATTCTGTTTGCACCCGACATTACCATCCTTACTGGTCACACCCAGGTGAAATACAAACCTCTAAATCTAAGAAACCATCAACAGCGTGTTAAAACCCCACCTGGGTTAGAATCCTGTGCTGCGGTGTTAAAACCTTGGGCAAGTTTTTTCACTCTACATTACTCCAGTTTACTCAGCTGTATAAATGAGTACCTAGCTATAGACAGTGGTGGATATGTGTACGAGCAGCTTTCGCACATTAATTGTAGCATATGGCTGGATGCTTCCCAGAGAAGCCGAGATGGTGTCTATTTGAACAGGTCTGTCAGGGAAGTAAAGTGTAAAGTGCTCTGAACAGTCCCGAGGATTGGATACTGTGCTATATAAGAACTTGCCTTTTGCCTTTTTATGACTGCTACAGGGTTGGCGTTGATTTAATCAAATTGATTAAATCATTGAATAAATCATTGATTTAAACAACATGAAAAAATCAAGATATTGATTTTTTCAGATTATCTTAAATTTATGCTTACGTTGCGTGCTACTACTGCCAGTTGATTTAACTGTATTTTTAAATAAACTTTAAATTTGTACATAACAACTTACTTTAATTCTTTAGAAATGCTAAGAATGAAATGTTCAGCCTATTAGATATATTATGATATTCCATACTTCTATTTATTTTCCGAATTACATAGTATTTCTTATGATTGTCGAAAAAATCGGAAAAATCCGATTTAATCGAAAAAATCCGATTTATTCGAAAAAATCATGATTTTTTCCAACCCTGGACTGCTATGTTAACAGCTGTGCCATCTGGCTGATATGATATAGCAGAAGTGACACAGTGATTGTGTCCACATACCTGGTTCCGCTCCGTCGAACAAGTAAGGGTGGTTACAACACTTCCTCAGCTGCATGAGAATGTTCAACAGTCGCATCTTGTCAGATTTACCCGCCCCGTTCACCACGTCAATGTCCTTCATCAGGATCTTAGTGTACCTGAAACAACAGACAGGGTCTACAATGTATCTTCTCAGTGTGATTTCTGGCCCCTGGGGCCAACTTCGATTGAGCTACGCGAGTTAGATCAGAAGTTTAGAAAATGAAAGTGTTCCATTGTTCATGACTTTGCTCATATGTATTCTAGTCATAAAAAGGTTTAAATAAAAAGTTAAAACCTTTAAGAACACTCTCCTTTTACGTTCAATCTAAGAAGTGAAAGTTACCATTCCCGCTGCATCTTGCTAAGTCCGATGTAGATCTTTGTTTCTTTCTTTGGCAGCAGTTTCTTCTCGACGTCCGACTTGATGCGACGCAACAGGAAGGGTCGCAACACCTGGAAACAACGACCACTTTAATTTTTGTACAAGGGACGATACACGTTATCTAAATTCAAGAAAACTGTGGTGAAGATACAGAACTTTTTTATATGAGTTTCATCCATAATTTTTTTATAAACTTAAATATTCACAGAGTAAATTTCAATATTTCCTTTATAAAAGTAAGTTCTTATATAGAGCAGTATCCAGTTCTCAGAACTTCTTAAAGTGATTTTACCATTTTGCTCCCTCAATCAAAAATATTCCCATCTTCTCTAAGAAGCATTCAACCATGCTGTAATTGATGTGCAGACTCACAAATCCACTACAGCGTATAGCCAGGTATTCATTCATACAACTGAGCGAACTGGAGTGAAGCACAATGAATGATCTTGCTCAAAGTCCAACACAGCATCACAGGATTAGAACCCAGGTTTTCTCAGTTCAGTCTTGAAGTTGCAGTCACATTGCTCCACAACTGGTCCTCTCTGATATCAGAAGTGTATTGTCTGTCACCAAAGTGACTGTTTTCATCCTGTGCAGTATTTAGGAAACAGACTTTTTGTTATACTCACTGCGTGAAGTCTGTGGACCAGTTCACTGTCGCCAAAGCATTTGTTTGTGCTGAACCATGCGTCAAAGTCCTACAACATACAACGTGAAATACACTGAATCAAAGATGACAACAAATTCAAACCGTTTCAAAATTAGGTTCAGTTATAGGCATTTAACTGCATATCGTTGTTCTACATGCGTGTGTATGTGTATTTGTAGATCTGGTTGTATTTTTGTAAGCGCGTTTTCTAACAAGTAACGTAAACAAGAATGAATTACTATAATAGCTGACTACAACAGGTTGACTAATGATCTAGGCTGACATGAGACAAGGGACGTACGTCGGCGGAGTTGAAGACATCAGGCAGGAGGAAGTTGAGCAGAGACCACAGCTCGTGGAGATTGTTCTGTAGCGGCGTCCCCGTCAGCAGCAGGCGGTTGGCTGACTTGAACTCACGCACGATCTCAGACAACTGAAACATGTAATCAGTGAACACTAGGTATATGAATCCACACATGGTTTCAAACATCAGACACCAATACTGAACTCTTGCACAATCTTGGACAACTGAAATACATGTACGCCAATGAACACTAGGTATATGAATTCTCACATGGTTTCAGACATCTGACCCACATAAACCCCAGTGTACACCAATACTGAACTCTCACACGATCTTGGACAACTGAACACGTGTACACATTCCAAAATGTTGTTTTCATCACCATCACTGATGAGATGCATTTAATAAGATTTAGATTTAACAAGATTGCCATCTAGAGATTCAACTCTAGATGGCAGGTGGACAAGGAAGCCGTTTGGCTTATCGAGAGTCCAACCTATCTATCTAAGTATACCCCGCCCATCTTAGGTATGTCGATTTTATTTTTAAATATATTAACACTACTAGCACCAACACAATCAGCTGACAATCTGTTTCATTCGTTTATTAGTCTTTGTGAAATTGAAAATTTTCTAATATCTAGTCTACACTGCTTCTTTGCTAATGTAACTCCATGTCCTCTAGTCCTTCTCTCTTCCTTGACCGTGAAAAAAATATTTCTGTCAATATTTTCATACCCATTCAATATTTTAAAAACCTCAATCTGATCTCCTCTCAATCTTCTGATTTGAGCTGCCACCTTTGCAATGCAAACATATCTCTAAAACCCGTTCGCACAATTTTTCATCAAAACAGTAGGCAGCATCCACAGTAATTTAAGGTAAGTCTGAGAACATAGCTTGGCTTCAATGTGCAGGAGACTCGCACAAAGTTCACATATGTCTGTGTGTCCTTCCCATTAACCCTCTAAGTGACCTGGGCCAAAAATCAACACAAATGCACCTGCCTCTGTTGTAACAAATTTTCATTTCCATCACACCAAACTGACATGCGGAAATTTGGTATCATTGGATAGCTGACAGATTTTTCTAGATCGTGTATATTTTTCCTTGCATAGATTCAGTGACAGATTCTTCGCAGTCGAGTTTAAAAAGCAAGTGATACAGTTACTGCTCATATTTGGGAGATTTTATTACGTCCTGATGAATGAATTTACGCATCCATTCATAAAGTCTACACCGCCATATATGCGGTGTCAAAAGAAAGCTCTGTCAGTGGCCAATCTGCCAAAAATAAATCATGTGGGTTCAGTCCATTCAGAACCGTTATTTCAAAATTAACGTCATCGGCCCCGCGAAACCAAAGTTGAAGGCATTATTAAAAACCAGGTTTTCTCCTCACCTTCGATTTCTCGTTCTTGATTCGATGAGCCTCGTCAATCACCAGGTAGCGCCAGTTGAACTTCTTGAAGACCGACCTCTCTCGGATGACCATTTCATAGGACGTCACACAACAGTCCCAGTCACCGGGCATAATGATGTCACGGATCATGGCCACCTGCAGGACAAATACTGAATTACTTGCATTCAGTGGTGTGACGGACCTCTACGTCTCGATCGTTTGTGAACTCAAAATACAATCACTTTATTGTTTTTCATGGCGACAATTAATCGTTTCGCCAATTACCCATAATTCTGTTTTACTGTATAACTGCCCCATATGCACACAATTTAGGATGAAATTTTGTCAGTGTCAATTATTTCAACTATATATATATATATATATATATATATATATATATATATATATACACACACACACACACACCCACTGCAAATGAAAAAGGCAAAACAAAATGGTGATCATGTATCAATTAAAAAATCACAATTTTTTTTAACATTGAGAGGGTGACATTGACACCTTTACTATAATATAAACACCCCATTAACACCACACAAACTCACCCTCTTGGCCTGGTCTCCAATGAGACACACCACCCTAATGGTGGGCACCCAACGCTTGAACTCAGCGACCCAATTGTGCAGGGTAGACTTGGGGGCGATGACGAGGTGGGGCGATGGAATGTTGCGGTGATGTTTCATGTAGCCAAGCAACGATATTGTCTGCAGCGTCTTGCCAAGACCCTGGGGAAGAAATGGTAATTTCATATATAGCACAATATCCTGTCCCTGTGACTGCGGAAAATGTCTTAGCTTTACTACTTCCTTGCAGACCTGTTCAATCAAACACTGTCTCGATTTCTCTGGGAAGCATTCAGTGCAATTAATGTGTGAAAAATATCAACCACTGTCTACAGCCATGTACTCATTCATAAATTTGACTGAATTAAAGCAATGTATAGGAGACAAACATGCCAATAGTTCGACTATGGAACACAGGATTCAAAACCTGGTTCTCTCAAATGAGACTTTGATGGTCTAGCCACTGCGCTCCTCTCGAAACGTTGTATATCTATGTAAAATGCCACCGATGGGCAGCACTGGTCCATTACGCAGGGATCAATCTTGACTCAGAATAGCCACTCACAAGCATATTAAGCCAGTCACACTTTCCCGGATCGGGAGCCAGAAATATCCCGGATGGTCCGTGGTGGTCTGGCTGATTTGGGTCATTTTGTACATAGCAGTCACATTTCTCCGGTTGAGACACGGTCCAGCCACGGATTTTAAACCCGGATGATGCCTGTAGACACCGGAACAAGCTGGAGGAATGTGCCGGAGAACTCACGGAATAACCCGACTGAGCCACGGAAAAGCTCGGAGTACCCCAGGATCGGAAAAATCCGGGGATCTACCTGGATGTTTCAAACAGTTTCAAACATCCGGGGACGAACAAGGATTGAGCCGGGACTCCCCGGAACTCCAAGGATCTACTATGGATTTGCCACGGAGATCCACGGACTACCCAGGATCAAACCGGAGTTGCCCGGATCGGCGTTCCGTGGCATTCCAGCGCCCGATCTGGGAAAGTGTGACTGGGGCTTTACACAATTGGTCATCAATTACTGTCCAAACTGACCATCGATATAATAACGAACCAATTCCCTCCACTAATCACAGCTTATATTTCACCCTGTGCTAATGTCAGTCATTTTAATAATTACTATACTACAGCTTATATTTCAACCTGTGCTAATGTCAGTCATTGTAATAATTACTATACTACAGCTTATATTTCAACCTGTGCTAATGTCAGTCATTTTAATAATTACTATACTACAAGTGTTTTCTATTTTTTCTTCAACAACATTATCATTCTAAAACAATGACACAGGTCCCAGAAAAAACTCATGTGAACAATCACGAAACTGCCAAGGGAGCAGCGAGTGTGTGACCTACCATCTCGTCGGCGAGGATGCCGTTGATGCCGTGTTCGTAGAGGGAGATCATCCAGTTGAGGCCTCGCACCTGGTAGTCTCGCATCTCACCCCCCTTCACATCTGGCAAACAACAAAATTAATCACGAAAGCTAAATCATATGTAGACATATAATATAAATGTAAATAAAGAGACGTAGTAAATACAAGACCAGGGTTGTGGGTGAACTTGTAGATCAGGTTGTTTAATGTTTACAAAACATACATAATCATCACATACATAAGTATACAGTAATCAAAACATTGCACAAAACCGTGATCTCCCAAGACCTACAAGTCGGCTACACTAACTAACTACATTTACATAAAACAATATCTAATACAATGTCTTCCAAAGCAGGGATGGTGGGTGGGAAAATACTTAAAAGCTGACATCTATTAATCGCTGCTGCTGCCCAATTCAGAATAGGCTGCTTCCCCCAAAAACCAGTCTTAAATAAGCAAGTGCCGCCAGTGCTACCCGGCACTCCCTGGCATGGCCAGCACGTGCCGGCACGTGCCACCACCTCAAAACAATCATACATTATAAATTACAACTATAACCCATTTTATCCTGAATACGACTCTAGTCGTAAGTACCCTTTTTATCTGGAATACGATTCTAGTCGTAATTATTCTCTTTATCCGGAATACGATTGTAGTCGTAGTTTGCACTTGGCACGGCATCCCTGCACTCTGACATTTTGGAAACCCATTGGCTGGTTAAGACCGAATGACGTCACTATATCGGCATCACTAGGAAACCTATATTTTTCATCCAATCAATGGCGTTCTTTGGGTATTTGCAGTACAAAGCAGGTACCCCCAAGCTAAAGTGAAATCAAAGATGGCATCGAGTCGCAAAGACCGTAAATGTTGATGTATTTTGATGGATAACTCCCCTAATTTACTTCATACTGGTGATGACAAGAAGGCAGACAAGTGGATAGACGATATAAGATGGACGGTTATGGTATTTAATGCGACATTTGTCCATGAAGACATACTTTGAAGCCAATCAAATGATCAGGAACTCGCTGCAAATTGTCTGCATTAGCTTCAGGATGAAATGGGATAAAACTAAGTGTATGATTACCAACAATATATCAAATAAAGTACATAAATGAGAAAAATACGACAGCTATGCCGCCTAAAATTAACGGTGTACATACATGATGGAGATTTGTCAAAAATTAGTTGGTAGCTCTCCTTTTTGCGACTAGACTTTAGAAGTTCCTCATCTTCTTCTTTCTCTGTGCGTCGGTGACGATGGCTGAAAAACAGTGGACGTGTGGTACTGAGGCTGCAATTATCATCTCAATGCAACTGAATCTGACTGAGGCTTGGAGGGTCAAGACCACAAAATTAAACTTCGTTGTATTGTATCGATGCAGCAAATGTTTGACACATGAAGTTATGTTGTCTTAAGAATATTTCACATGTTTCACCAAAAACAATTTATTTCTTGCTGTATCTACATGCCACTTTGCTTCTGATTAATAAAATCGATATGTTGTTGAATTATAAAAAAAATTATGATAACTACACATCATGTGCAAAATGTACATTACTGCCTGAGTCCTTGTCCCCGTCCCACATTCCCTCTTCCCCACTACTCACTCCCCCGCCTCCATCAACTTGGACTTCTCATCCTTCTTAAACTTCGGCCTCCCCGGCTTCATCTTGAGGGGGCTGTTGGGGGTCTTATTATTCCCCATGCCGTCCCCCCCTGTCGTCATGAAGTGAGAGAACAGCTCTGTCTGTTGTAGCAGGAAATCGAAGCGGTTGCCACGGTCACACTCCTAACAACAACAGAAACAACTCGATTAGGGTGCATCTCAAAACACCAAATGCGTACGCAGAGTGTGTCACAATTATCAATGTATAACATATAAAAAAGTCACATATATAACGAAGGGAGAACTACTTTTTTCATTTAGCTATTAGTGTTTTAATATTAAAGTTGTATCCTCATCTGGTTTACTGGTACAGCCCATAACCCATCCATATTTCGTTTGTCAAAATATTTAATGCGTAATTAGTTCAAGTTATGCCCAGAATAATAAACAAGGATTAGTTGTATTCAAATTATGAAAAGAATTTAGTTTTCTCAATATATCCGATAACTTGCTACACAAATAGCTTTTAACCCAATGAACTTGCTTGCTTAAAAATCTGTGATCGACAAAGTCGACCTATGTAAAATGGTATTGCACCGTCCCAGAACAATATAAATTTAACCCAAACGTTGCATGAGTCCTTTGAAACTATAATGAGTACACAGTTGACCAAACTGCCACGTCACCATCCAGGACAGAATGTTGTAATTACAGCAAACAATTAACAAGACACTTACGATCTTATCTGTGAATTCATCTGATTTCCCCGCGGGTTTTTCAGATGTTCCAGGTTCTTCTTCATCATCGCGACCCTTTGGTGGCTTTTTCAGTGTGATGGTGGGTGGTGCCACTGCCTGCTGGAGATAAACAAACAATTTTTAGTTTCATTTTCATTAAAACAAATTACCTTATTTTGTATGATTGTGATGACACCTGTACTATAACTCTGTATTTGTAAACTTAATGCTCTACTCAAGTAATGTTCCACATTGAGTTACAGATGTCCCAAAGATAAAACGTTATGTTTAAAATGTGCAGATTTCTACTCAGGGCTTTATGCAGGATAAAAAATCAAAAATCAAATGCGCCATTCGCAATTTTTTATGGATACATACATGTTACATAACTTATATACATGCAAGCCCGTTGAGATGTGTTTTATGACCTGGAATCAATCACAAACACACGTGACACCCATTTTCAAGGCGTATGTCAATGTGACAATATCTTTGCTCTTTACAGACTTGCTTCTTTAAGCCTGGATTCTGCTCTCAACGTCACAACTAATAAGTGATGCAGGATGTCCCGATATTACATAATGATGACATTTCAAACATGAAGACAACGTAACGAATACATTGTTCTGGTTTTCACGGACACTCACTGTAAATTTGGCTTCACTTTCAAGTAAAAAAATAACTAGGACGTCAAGTCTTGTTTACAATTTTTCGCACGTAAAATAAACACGTTATACATTCAAGTACTTAGATATACATTCATATTGACACAAACTGTACATGATATAGACAACGGCTAGCGAGCTATGATTCCATCGCAATCGGTGTTTCTTTACATTAATTTTACTTCGTCGTCGATTCAACTTCAAGAAACGTGAACATTTCGATTCGAAATGTACTAATTATCACAACTGATCATTCATCTTTTGGCAGATTTGGCTACACTAACTTGCTGATCCGAGGCAGAGGATTCCTGACTCTCTGGTTCCGATTCGGAATCAGACATTTTTTCCGTAATTCACTTCAAAAACACCGGCAAATTCACGTCCGTTCTTTGTCAGTTCCCCGTGCTTTGCGTCACCGAAAATGGCGCGGATTTAAAAATCCTGGATACCAAATCATTATTTATATCAAACTTTGAAAATAAACACTAAACTAGAGATAGAATAACGCGTTTCTATTTATGTTGTTCAATTTGATTACTTTTGTTATGGTTGCTGTAAAATTGTGCGTTTATATAAAATACATATTTTGCTTCGCGATTATGGAATTACTGTTGGTCGCGCTACCTGGCGATCAAATAATCCAGCCGGAAATTTCGCTAGCCTCGGTAAGTTCCGTGACGTGGCGCCACCACTTATAGCGTCTCGCCCACCATCGCAATCACCCGCTATCGCTTGATATCTACTCCTCTCCCTTCCCTCCTCGATGTCACTCTACACTAGCCTATTCTCAGTTTCTCCCTCCTGATTTTTCTCTTTGTTTGTTCCAGTTTCTCCTCCTAGCTTTCTTACTCTTAATTTCCCCCTCTATTATTATTATTATTATTATATCCTTCCTTCCATCCCTGCCTCCCTGCCTCCCTGCCTCCCTGCCTCCCTGCCTCCCTGCATCCCTGCCTCCCTGCCTCCCTGCCTCCCTGCCTCCCTGCCTCCCTGCCTCCCTGCTTCACTCTCCCTGTCCCTGTCCTGTCCCTGTCCCTGTCCCTGTCCCTGTCCCTGTCCCTGTCCCTGTCCCCCCCGTCCCCGTCCCCGTCCCCGTCCCCGTCCCCGTCCCCGTCCCCGTCCCCCTCCCCCTCCCCCTCCCCCTCCCCCTCCCCCTCCCCCTCCCCCTCCCCCTCCCCCTCCCCCTCCCCCTCCCCCTCCCCCTCCCCCTCCCCCTCCCCCTCCCCCTCCCCCTCCCCCTCCCCCTCCCCCTCCCCCTCCCCCTCCCCCTCCCCCTCCCCCTCCCCCTCCCCCTCCCCCTCCCCCTCCCCCTCCCCCTCCCCCTCCCCCTCCCCCTCCCCCTCCCCCTCCCCCTCCCACAATCTCCCCAATCTGTTACCTCCTTCTTCGCTGATGTAAGTTTTTAACTGCATTATCCGAGCGCTAGGTCGGGTTATAGAAACTGTTTACAGAATTTTGTTATTTATGTACGGAATAATTGTTGACGTCGTGTGTGAAATGTAGCCATGGCTCTTCGAACGAATCAATTCTTGTTCCCGCCTCGCCATGGGGAACCAGGGCACGTACAAACTGTCGGTTGGACGTGAAAGATTCCACGTCACCGATATATCACATACCGGGGCATTTTGCAGTTTGTCAAATTCACTTAGACTCGACAAAAAGTGATACTGATATATTTGCGTGTGCTTCGTGGTCTTAAGTAGCATAGTAGGACGAACATCGATAACACGTAAACAGTTTAAATATCGTGGTAAACAAATCACTGAATAAAGAATCTCTCTGTCTCTCGCTCTCCTCCCCCCCCCCTCTCTCTCTCTGTATGTGTCTCTCTGTGTGGGTCTCTATCTGTGTCTCTGTATATATATATATATATATATATATATATATATATATATATATATATATAAAGCGAAAGAGAGAGAGCCAGACAGACATATATATATATATATATATATATATATATATATATATATATATATATATATTTATATATATATATATATATATATATATATATATATATGTCTGTCTGTCTGTCTGTCTGTATGTCTGCCTGCCTGCCTGCCTGCCTGCCTGCCTGCCTGCCTGCCTGCCTGCCTGCCTGCCTGCCTGCCTGCCTGCCTGCCTGCCTGCCTGCCTGCCTGCCCGCCCGCCTGCCTGCCTGCCTGCCTGCCTGCCTGCCCGCCCGCCTGCCCGCCCGCCCGCCCGCCCGCCCGCCCGCCCGCCCGCCCGCCCGCCCGCCCGCCCGCCCGCCCGCCCGCCCGCCTGCCCGCCTGCCCGCCTGCCCGCCTGCCCGCCTGCCCGCCTGCCCGCCTGCCCGCCCGCCCGCCCGCCCGCCCGCCCGCCCGCCCGCCCGCCCGCCCGCCCGCCCGCCCGTCCGTCCGTCCGTCCGTCCGTCCGTCCGTCCGTCCGTCCGTCCGTCCGTCCGTCCGTCCGTATGTATGTCTGTCTGTCTGTCTGTCTGTCTGTCTGTCTAGCTGTCTAGCTGTCTAGCTGTCTAGCTGTCTAGCTGTCTAGCTGTCTAGCTGTCTAGCTGTCTAGCTGTCTAGCTGTCTAGCTGTCTAGCTGTCTAGCTGTCTAGCTGTCTCTCCCTCTCTCTTCGCCGTTCCCCATTCACCTTTTCACCCGCACCTACGCCGTCCCGACCACGCACATGCATGCGTATGCACGCATGCATGCACGCACGCACGCACGCACGCACGCACGCGCACATACATACAGACAAACAGACAAACATACATACGTACCCACACACGCACACGCACACGCACACGCACACGCACACGCACACGCACACGCACACGCACACGCACACGCACACGCACACGCACACGCACACGCACACGCACACGCACACGCACACGCACACGCACACGCACACGCCCAAGCACACGCACACCCAAACCCCCCCCCCACCCCCACACACACATACACGCACATGCACACACACACGCACGCACACTCACCCACACACTCATCCACACTCACACCCACTCACACCCACACACAACCACACAGACAGACAGACAGACAGACACACACACACACACACACACACACACACACACACACACACACACACACACACACACACACACACACACACACTCACACCCACACATCCAGACAGACACACGGACACACGGACACACGGACACACGGACACACGGACACACGGACACACGGACACACGGACACACGGACACACGGACACACGGACACACGGACACACGGACACACGGACACACGGACACACGGACACACGGACACACGGACACACGGACACACGGACACACGGACACACGGACACACGGACACACGGACACACGGACACACGGACACACGGACACACGGACACACGGACACACGGACACACGGACACACGGACACACGGACACACGGACACACAGACACACAGACACACAGACACACAGACACACAGACACACAGACACACAGCCATATACCCACATACACACCCACACCCACACCCGCACCCACACCCACACCCACACCCACACCCACACCCACACCCACACCCACACCAACACCAACACCCACACCCACACCCACACCCACACCCACACCCACACCCACAAACAGACAGACAGACAGACAGACATACAGACATACATACATACAGACATACAGACAGACAGACAGACAGACAGACAGACAGACAGACAGACAGACAGACAGACAGACAGACACAGACAGACAGACAGACAGACAGACAGACATACAGACATACATACAGACATACAGACATACAGACATACAGACATACAGACATACAGACATACAGACATACAGACATACAGACATACAGACATACAGACATACAGACATACAGACATACAGACATACAGACATACAGACATACAGACATACAGACATACAGACATACAGACATACAGACATACAGACATACAGACATACAGACATACAGACATACAGACATACAGACATACAGACATACAGACATACAGACATACAGACATACAGACATACAGACATACAGACATACAGACATACAGACATACAGACATATAGACAAACATACACCCCCCCCCCCCCCACACACACACACACACACACACACACACACACACACACACGCGCGCGCGCGCACGCACGTACGCGCGCGCGCGCTCGCGCGCGCAAGTAATTAACAGCTGGTCAGCGTTGACAAATCTACGGTTGTTTACGACTTATACAAAATATATATTATCAACATTAGTCATTTGGTATTAATAGTTTTTTGGAATACGTTTCTTCTTAGCATATCTCAAGAGATTAATAAATAATCTAGCACTTTCGCAGAACTCTGTTAAACAGGTGCGCAATGAATTCACTGCTTTTGCAGAATTTAAAACACGACTGATACCATCAATGGCCGACCGCCCAGGCCATTGACAAACTGTAATCAAGAACTGACTAACGGCAGATTGTGCGATTTCGCCAGCACCCCTTTCACATTAAAGTATGACCTGCTTGTCCATAATGTAGTTTACACATGGCATGCAACTATCTATTTTCTGAACCGGGTATGGCACAAAATCGAGACCAACTTAGGCCTCAACGAAATCATTGCCTTTGTAAAATTTAGAACACGACTGATACCATCAATGGCCGACCGCCCACGACATTGACATTCCCACCAAACTGTCACCAAGAGCTGACCAACGGCAGGATTATGGGATTTCGCCAGCACCCCTTTCACATTAAAGAATGACCCTATATGTACCCGCTGCACATACAAACTCCTATGCAAAGCAGCAATGCAAGACAAGTGATGATTGAAATTGGCCAAATATATGACATTTTTATTGTACTAGCTAAATCAGATGAACCACATATATACAACACATACATCAATACATCAACGCAGCTAGTACGCCGGCCCCAATGGTCTTGCTAAGAAGACCTGCACATTCTAACACATAACCCATATTAACAGTTCTATTTACACTATATTTAACATCGACACCATATCGGTGGGGGTCACTCCGCCACTAGGTCACCTGGAATTAAATGTGACCGACCCTCACCCAGTTTACACATGACATGCAACTATCCATTTTCTGAACCGGACA
>OZ024860.1:44881160-44896160 GCA_964017155.1 Oasisia sp. SBJ-2009 | reverse complement strand
GCATCTTAGGCTTTTGATTTTGGGGTGTAAACATACATTTTCACAGACAAGGAATCTAATGGGACAACTTATAATGAGATATATATAATGCATGATACTAATTTACAATGTTTTGAAAAAAATACAAAAATTCTAAGTAACAACCTGAGGCTAAAATGGTAAATATTAGCCAACTTTTCGAGCATTGAAAATAGTCTAGTTATTAAAATCATTGTTGTCTAGTCTAATAATTACATGTATTATTAAAATCATTGTTGTCTAGAATACAGTGTCCCATTGTTGTTGTTTCAGAGAGACATGGAGTCGACCACGAATGAGGTCCCCAAACTTACTGGTGGACGGCCGTGCCAAACCACTGACTATAAACTGTGTGTTGTGTGTCAAAAAGAAGCCGAACCTTTAGTGTTGCACCCAAGATTAACGTCATACCACAACCTCCTAGAAGCAGTGAAGGAACATCCACCAGCTGAACTGCTTTCCCATAGATGGCCATGTCATAACTTATGACAGTGATGTACTCTTCTCCAACTGTCAACTCCTTTAACTGATGTGCCTGCTTCATCACTGTTAGCAGAGTTGACCACTCGTGTGCCACTTCTGGGAGTAGGGGCAGGGCACCAACCTCGGTCAGCGGCTTGCTTGTTGACACTAAGGAGTTGTAGCCAGCCCAACCTGGAATTTGGCTTGACCTTTTATCCTTCATCCTGGAAAGAGTTGAGGCGACAACCCATCCAAGTTGTGTAAGTTGATAGCTATCTGCTACACCAGAGTTGTTGATATTGAACTCCCTCGCCCTCTGCTGCGATGCAGTTGCTTTTGGCTTCTCACACGGTAACATGGCTGTATGGTATGGAGTCACCAAGAGACTCTTTGACTTTGTGTCACCAATGCGTAGAGAGAGGGGGTGTGATTGGTTCACCAGGTGCATCAGCCTTCTGGTAGATGGCAGTGACTGTCCCATGTGTTGTACCCTTGCCATCAGCAGTGTCCTCAGCAAAGTCTGTGTTGTCTGAGGCAAAGAACATAAACGTGCTCTTCTTCAAGAAGGGTGGCACATACAGCCCCTGCCACTGCTTTGTGTTCTCCACTACAGCATTGACAAGGGCTGTTTCCATGATGAGGGCACGGCTGTAGGACGCACAGTGACCCTGTGCATTGAGGAGATTCACAAGTTTTTTGTTTCTTGTGTCGTGATGGATGGTCAGGGCCAATCCCAGTATTTGGGTTTTTTCCCTAGCTTGTTGAGACCGGAATCCAGCACCCTCGTCACTCGGTTTGTACGTGACTTGCCTCTCGGATTTGAAACCAAACATCAGGTTTTGGCTTAGGGTTAGTGCACCCCTGTCAACAATAGTTGTCCGCACTTCTGTTTGCAGTTTGTCTGCAGGTCCCGCCATTATCCAGCGGATCATGGTATACAGTTCCACCGATACATCTTCCAGGGTACTGGTTACTACTATGGAACTGGACGTCTTCATTGTCTTGGTGAACTGCTCAATTCGTTGGCGAAGGAGTCTGGCTGATTGGTAGAGGTTTTTCATGCTTTCAGTGTCATCTGCAGTTCTGATAGCAGTCTGGAGCATGTCTGCATCACAGGCCTCTGGACAGTACACGACTTCGCATGTTTCTCTGTCGGACTGATGTTACGTGTGGTAATTCAGAAAGGATTCTGTCTTTCAACCATTGCCTGGTGAAGGCAGGTGAATGATTTTCCAGGGCCTCTGTTCCACCCAAATGTAACATGCTGACATATGTGTTCTCGATGTCTTGGATTGAGAGGTATGCTCCATCTCTGGTCTGTGTATCTATGATGTTCAGCAGTTCAACGAAGCTGGATCCTTGTGTGGGACTTTGTTTTGTCGTGGGTGCTTGGTTGGTGTCATTCCGCAGAACGTGGAACACGTGTTTCGTCCAGCAAGCTTTGTGATACTGGATATCCATAGCATGGGCATCACCATCATCAATGCAATTACTGTATCTAGTTTTCAGTTCTGGATCTAAAGACGCTTGCACTGCTTGCGTTAGTGATTGTCCGGCATTCCCTGTTCTAACAGTGAAGAGTTTCTAGTCATTGTCTGTCTGGCAAAAGAAACACATGTCCTTGTTCAAAGGTCGTGTTGATGATCGGGTATATGGTGCAGCTGAGCCAGTCACGTTATTCACGTCATCAGCACTTCTTTGCTCTGCGACCTTTCACCCTGGGAGTGTGTGACCCAGTAGACATGGAGTGTTGCTGTCAGTCTCTTGCACGCTCTCTCTGGACGGTGTTCGTCATCCTAGCAAGTACGATGCCAAACAGCATTCTCTCTTTGCAGTGTTTCTGCTGTGCAGTCTTTAGCCGTTTCTGCACTGGAACACAATCGGTATCATGCAAGCTGGCTCGCTCCTTCACTGTCTCTAGGAGGTCGTGGTATGACGTTAATCTTGGATGCAACACTAAAGGTTCGGCTTCTTTTTGACACACAACACACAGTTTATAGTCAGTGGTTTGGCACGGCCGCCCACCAGTAAGTTTGGGGACCTCATTCGTGGTCGACTCCATGTCTCTCAGAGCCTGACACAATAACAATGGGACACTGGATTCTAGACAACAATGATTTTAATAATACATGTAATCATTATACTAGACAACAATGATTTTAATAACTAGACTATTTTCAATGCTCGAAAAGTTGGCTAATATTTACCATTTGAGCCTCATGTTGTTACTTAGAATTTATGTATTTTTTCCAAAATTTCCAAAATAGTGTCATGCATTATATATAGCTTATTATAAGTTGTCCCATTAGATTCCTTGTCTCGGAAATGTATGTTTAGACACCAAAATAGAAAACCTAAGATGCCTAGAAGCCGAGATATTGCAAAATGTTAACAAACCATAGTCGCCATTTTGAAATTCCAAGATGGCCGCCCTAGAGTGTTTAGAAAAATGTAAACATTACTTTTCAGGTTCAGTAGGTTCTAAACTTTCAAAAAATGTATAGTTTTGCAAATCTCCCAAAAATTTGAACGAAACGATTATTCGTGACACAGTGAACTGGACTAATACCGCTGTACGACGTCTTCGTTTGTGTGACTCCCACCTTTGTGATGTCACTGTCAGGTTTATCCAATGCGTCATAATGATACTTTACGTTTTATGCGTCTTTGACAACAAGTCGTTCTATTTGCAGAACATTGCTTCGGTGCATAGATGACATACCATGTGATATTCCAACTAAATCCCCTTGCCTTCTTGCACATTACGATACAGTAGCCAGTCGGTCCACGATTATGCGTCCATTCGCTTCTATATTGACACTCGTCTTCTCGCTTAGTCTCGTCACTCAGCATATCACTCACTCATTGAATCAGTCGGTCCTTTACTCACCCAATCACCCAAATGTGCACTCATTCCACCACGTGGTCACACACCCACTTTCCAACATACATACATACGTACATACGTACATACGTACATACGTACATACGTACATACGTACATACGTACATACGTACATACGTACATACGTACATACGTACATACGTACATACGTACATACGTACAGACGTACATACGTACATACGTACATACGTACATACGTACAGACGTACGTACGTACATACGTACATACGTACATACGTACATACGTACATACGTACAGACGTACGTACGTACACACGTACGTACGTACACACGTACATACGTATACACGTACATACGTACATACGTACATACGTACATAAGTACGTACATACGTACATACGTACATACGTACATACGTACAGACGTACAGACGTACATACGTACAGACTTACATACGTACAGACGTACAGACGTACAGACGTACAGACGTACAGACGTACATACAGACATACGTACATACATACATACATACGTACATACATACATACGTACATACATACATACGTACATACATACATACATACATACATACATACATACATACATACGTACATACGTACATACGTACATACGTACATACGTGCATACGTGCATACGTGCATACGTGCATGCGTGCATGCGTGCATGCGTGCATGCGTGCATGCGTGCATGCGTGCATGCGTGCATGCGTGCATGCGTGCATGCGTGCATGCGTGCATGCGTGCATGCGTGCATGCGTGCATGCGTGCATGCGTGCATGCGTGCATGCGTGCATGCGTACATACGTACATACGTACATACGTACAGACGTACATACGTGCATACGTACATACGTACAGACGTACGTACAGACGTACGTACGTACATACGTACAGTCGTACAGACGTACATACGTACATACGTACATACGTACACACGTACATACGTACATACGTACATACGTACATACGTACATAAGTACGTACATAAGTACGTACATACGTACATACGTACATACGTACATATGTACAGACGTACAGACGTACATACGTACATACGTACATACGTACATACGTACAGACGTACACACGTACACACGTACACACACACACACATACATACGTACATACGTACATACGTACCTACGTACATACGTACATACGTACATACGTACATACGTACATACGTACATACATACATACATACATACATACATACATACATACATACATACATACATACATACATACATACATACATACATACATACATACATACATACATACATACATACATACATACATACATACATACATACATACATACATACATACATACATACATACATACATACATACATACATACATACATACGTACATACGTACATACATGCATGCATACATACATACATACATACATACATACATACATACATACATACATACATACATACATACATACATACATACATACATACATACATACATACATACATACATATATACATACGTACATACTTTGACAAGTCCGTGAATAAACCAGGAATTGACGTCACACAGATGGGAATCGCGGAGACGTACATACATACATACATACATACACACATACACACATACATATATACATACATACATACATACATACATACATACATACACACACACATACATACATACATACATACATACATACATACATACATACATACATACATACATACATACATACATACATACATACATACATACATATGAATAGGGGTGTTTCAATAGCTCCATATCATTACAATGTTGTAACAGTTGGCGTGGAATTTTCTGTCAACGCACCATGCACCGATGTTTACACGCATAACACACAACCGAAGCGTGCAGTCGACATGCATGACTTGCCAGGGCGTTTAGAAGTGAGTCTTGCAAGGCATACGTTAGCCCCGCCTCCCGCCTTCGCTCGTGTTACGTCAGACGCTCAACTTACGCCAGATGCGCCACCCACGGCCGAGGGTAACGTCGATCAGTCGACGCTGTTGTTTGATGTGAGCGTAACGTGCCGGACAACGGTCACTCTGTCGGTGCGCAAGGGACGACGTGTCCAGCAGAAGGAAACATGGGAAAGGGTCGGAACAGCGTGAGTTGACCACTTCGTGTAACTTACATTGTATGTTTGCGGTAGGTGTAGGGATACTCCGGATATGTATCGTTCGCGTGCATGCGTGCGTGCGTGCGTTCGTGCCACGTGTGTGCGTGCCGGACACCCACTTATCGAATATCGAACGTCGTCCCAGAACGAATTCTCGAGTCGAGAGGTTTACACGAAACACTCGGGTCGAACGCGTGTTGGATCTACTTGACTCTAAGCACAGTTAATATAAATACAAATGTTGATGAATAGATGACAAGATAGTTGTGGGTGGATTGACGGATATAGTGGTGAACTTGCCACGGCAGTTGTCACGAGAATGTGTACACTGCTATTTTTACAACGGCGTGGACACTCTTCGGGTTAGACAACTGGTCAGATGTCGAGAGCGATATATATATATATATATATATATATATATATATATATATATATATATATATATATTTATATATATATATATATGACAAAATATTTCTTTGGTATGTTCTTTGAAATTGAGCGGACACCTGGAATCAAGGGACAAAGTACAAACGACTAGACGCATATCAATCTTTGGGTGTGAGCATGTCAGGGGAGACGTATTCGTGCGTGACGGTTAAGGCGCCATTCGATAGAAAACAAGGTGACGCAAGTAATTTATGAGTGAATAAATTTCGGGTGAAAAAGAGTGTTTACGTAACTAGTACGACCTACTAAGCTAATAGCTGCCAGGCGAATGTCTCAGTTGAAACAGTGCAAACAAGTGACTTGTTGTTGCTAGGTCTACTATAACCCCATTTCGACATACGATTACTCAAATGCACTAAGTAAAAGCAATAAAAAAGGGTTGCGTTATATACGTGAAACAACAATAAAGTAGCCAGTGTTTCTATTAATTTTAAGGAGGCTGTCAAATATGGCGATGATATTTAGGCAACATTAGCTCATCTGAGCTATTTTCCGACAAACGAGTGTAAAGCAACGAGACGACATAAAACCATAACAAGCATACAGAGTATTTAAAATGACAGCAATAATACAAATAAAATAGGGTAATGAGTACAAAATAAATATAATAAAACATGCATGTATAATATATATAGTTTTTTATGGATACATAAAACATGCAAAGTATATTGGTTAAAATAGATTGAAATAATATATAATTTAAGACATTAGCATAAATATAAATTAAAATGTAGAGATGCATATTGAATAAACTTATTAAAATAATAAATACTTTAAAACATTAAAATAAATAGATCTAAAGAATAAAGTAGCCAGTGTTTCTATTAATTTTAAGGAGGCTGTAAACTCTGGCGAAGATGACAATGTCTGGCGCTTCCACTTCCAGGCCTTCGAATATGGCTTCGAAACATGACAAGTATTTATCTAATTTATTACTCTTTTACAAATACAACTCTTTGGGTAAAATGGCACTGGCGAGTCTTGGTGTAATAAACTTGAAACAGTACCGTTTCGATAAATAGGATAGTCATCGTATATTGCTTTATAAAGTTAAAGTTTATCTGTAATTCCAAAAAAAACACGTTAGAACAAATGCCATTGTGGCTGCTACGACCGTTTTCAGACGATGAAACGCATCATGTCGCCAAACAAGAAATGGGGTCCCGCCGTCGAGAAGTTTCGCACTGGTCTCTACGCCTCGCGCGGCGTAGTTACGCAGCCGAGCGACAGTCGGTTAAGTGTGACTACTGGTGGCGCCGCTCTATGGAGTAGCTAGTAGCAGTGATACTACAATATGTCGTATCTCAGTTTCTAACTTCTAAGCCACGATGTCAATTTTCGTGGTTATCCCTACAATTTCGGAGTCGAGGATTTCAACTGTAATAATTTCGGTTACGCGCGTGACCTCCATCTTGAAATTATAGATGGCCGTCATTGCCACCATTGTCACACCATTACCGTCATATGTCGGCTCCATAGACACATAGAAGGTTAAGCCAACCTCAATCAAGTGAAAATCGGACGTTCAACAAGCAAATAAAACAAGTACTTCCCTTTGAAGAATTCTGGAAGACTTTATATATGCTATAAAAGCAGAATACCTTCCTGAGTACAAAAGAGTTGAAATACTTTACATTACCATTCATCCGAGGTCGCCAATGAGCCTTTGCGATTGGAATTTAAGCACACTTAATCATGAAATTGATACACTGGGCCCACTTCGCTCAGTGACAACACTATCGAGTTACGTGTATTCACAGGGATATTTTGAGGTTTTTATTCTTCATTGATGACGGAAATGTGAGCCTCATTATGCTTGTTGATTGGTAAAGACGACCTCTTTTGCATATATACATAAGGGAGTGTATTCACGTTTATTTACTTAAATCCCGTGGTATCCGCTGAGACGCAAACCATAATATACAACGGTCACACATTATGAAACGGGGCGCCTTACGTGGAATCTACGCGGTGAATCCCTCAAGCTTGTAACAATTTAATTGCATATATATATATATATATATATATATATATATATATATATATATATATATATATATATATATATGTATATATATATATATATATATATATATATATATATATATAAGATAAGATAAGATAAGATAAGATAGCTTTATTGCCATGTGTTCACATTGTAGTTACAATAAAACATTGGAATGTGTAATGATATTGGTCGTCGTAATAGTACATTCACATGACAATACATTCACATGCACCAAACAATGATGTTAAAATATACTACTACATTAAATAAAATAAATAAGAACAATCACATAAAAAGGTCCGAATAAAAAATTGCTCATTATAACATCGATAAATAATTGATACGATCTAGTAGAAATATAGTAGCTTAAAATGTAAAATATGAAATAAAAAAATAAAAATTTAAAATATAATAAATTATGATAAAATATACATACTAAAACTCATCGGAAAGTGGACTATGTGTTTGCTGCGAGTGGGAGAAAATCACTTCTGTTTTGACAGGGCTTGAACGGCTAAGGGGAAAAAGCTAGTACTAAAGCGGTTGGTCCTGGTTTTTATGGATCTGAATCGGCGACTAGATGGGAGAGGTTCAAATAAGTCATGGGCAGGATGGGATGTATCTTGAGAGATGAGAGTCGCTCTTCCTAACAGACGCTGCTGATACAGTATTTCAAGACTGGGAAGGTCTCTGCCAATGATTCGGGAAGCAGTTTTCACAACTCTGTTTAATCTGAGCGTTTCCTTCTGTGTAATCGATCCAAACCATACTGAGATAGAAAATGTCAGAACACTCTCGATTACAGCTCTGTAAAAGTTGAGCATGACCTGTGGGGTCAAACCAAACGATCTTAACCTTCTTAAAAAGTACAGCCGCTGCTGGGCCTTTTTGACAATATTTACAACATTTAGTTCCCATTTAAGATTACTGGATATTGTTGAACCGAGAAATTTGAAATGTTGGACGATTTCAACTGTCCTGCCATCGATCACTAGAGGCGAGGGTGGAGAAGATTTCTTTCTCCTAAAATCCACAATCATTTCTTTCGTTTTATTTACATTAAGTTCCAGATTGTTATCGCTGCACCAACTGATGAGTTTGTTTACTTGGTCCCGATATTCAGATTCATCAGAATTTGTTATAAGCCCTATCACTGTAGTGTCATCGGCAAATTTCAGTATTTTAGTACCTACGTGACAAGATAAACAATCATGTGTAAAAAGAGAGTATAACATTGGTGACAGACAACAGCCCTGAGGCGTGCCAGTAGATAACGTAACTGATGATGATAAGTTGTCGCCCATTTTTACAACCTGCGGCCTATTTAAAAGAAAATCGAGGATCCACAGACACATGGATTGAGGAACACCGAGACTCTGTATCTTATCGAAAAGTTTTGATGGGATAATCGTGTTAAAAGTAGAGCTAAAATCAACAAAAAGGATCCTAGCGTAAGTATTTGGGCTGTCGAGATGTTTAAGAACGTGAAACAATCCTATGGCGACAGCGTCGTCAACGGATCTATTGTTGCGATATGCAAATTGAAATTGGTCAAGCAATGGATCGATAATTGATTTCAGAAACTGCAGGACCAAGCGCTCGAGTGTCTTCATGACTACAGAAGTCAAGGCAACAGGCCTGTAATCGTTTAAACAAGAGGCTGTAGATTTCTTGGGAACAGGAATGATAGTTGATTTTTTGAAGCAATGAGGGATTTTACATTGGGAAAGAGACACATTGAATATGTCTGTGAATACACTCGACAGCTGGTCGGCACACAGTTTAAGTAGACATGGAGAGATGTTGTCCGGACCGGCAGCTTTTCTGCTATTTAAACGTTGAAACATGCTTCTAACAACATATTCATCCCCTGCGAAAGGAGGGAGGGATGAGGAGGGAGTGATACAGGAAGGAGAAGTAGTGTTCAGTTTATCAAACCGGCTATAAAAGTCATTAAATCTGTCAGGAACATTAGTGTCGGTAGCCGTATATATATATATATATATATATATATATATATATATATATATATATATATATATATATATATATATACATACATCAATGTAATAATGCACGTAATAGTTAATCTGCTACATTTCTTTGATATCTCTAGGACCATTAGATCAGCTAACAATTTGGAATCAACCCCCTATTACGATTACATCTTCTGAAACCATAGACACCTTTCGTAACAAAAACTGAAAACGTATTTGTTTGAAATTGCTTTTCTGCCAACTTTTGCCTGTCCCCGTGTATGACTAGCCAAATTGTGTTTTTTGTTGCACCTCTGAGCTTGAACTTTTTAAGGATATAGGTGCTATAGAATTTAACAGTTATATATATATATATATATAACGTACGTTAGCCACGCCTCCCGCCTTCGCTCGTGTTACGTCAGACGCTCAACTTACGCCAGATGCGCCACCCACGGCCGATGGTAACGTCGATCAGTCGACGCTGTTGTTTGATGTGAGCGTAACGTGCCGGACATCGCTCGGACAACGGCCACTCTGTCGGTGCGCAAGGGACGACGTGTCCAACAGAAGGAAACATGGGAAAGGGTCGCGTGAGTTGATCACTTTGTAACGCATATGTTTAAACATTGATAATAACATATGTTTTGACAACTCACTAGTATCCGAACATTTTAACAACTACTTTACTAATGTAGCATCAACACTGGTTGACCAACTTCCACCAAGTAATGGTAAATATGAAAGCGAACATTTTCAAGATTTCTACAGGTCACTTGGTGTAACTAGCAATAGCTTCTGTTTTAGTGATGTTGGTGAGAACAACGTACTCAGTGTTTTATGTAAATTGAACTCGAGCAAGGCAACTGGTTTGGACCTATTGTCACCCAGATTCTTTAAGGATGGTGCCAAGCTCATTGTGTCACCTTTGACACATATTTAAATTTATCATTGTCCACTGGCGAAATCCCAGAAAATCTGAAATCTGCTAACGTGATGCCCATTTATAAAAAGAATAGTAAATTGGAAGCCGGTAATTACAGACCGATCTCTATTTTAAATACGCTCTCAAAATTATTTGAGAGGATAGATATTTTAAATTTATCATTGTCCACTGGCGAAATCCCAGAAAATCTGAAATCTGCTAAGGTGATGCCCATTTATTAAAAGAATAGTAAATTGGAAACCGGTAATTACAGACCGATCTCTATTTTAAATACGCTCTCAAAATTATTTGAGAGGATAGTCTATCAACAATTAAATGCATATCTCCAAACACATCAGCTACTGTATTAACATCAGTCAGGCTTTAGATCCTCTTATTCTACTGAAACATGTTTAATATATCTCACTTACTTCATAAAACAAGAGCAAGATAATGGTAATTATATAGGCATGGTGCTACTTGACCTTCAGAAGGCATTTGATACGGTAAATCATAAGATTATGCTTCAAAAACTGGAAGCAATAGGACTTCATGAATCTGCTATAGCCTGGTATAAATCGTATTTATATGGACGTCAACAATCAGTTGAAATCGGTGAAGCGATCTCTAATCCGATGACTGTCACATGTGGTGTCCCACAAGGTTCAATTCTGGGACCGTTATTATTTCTAATATATATTAATGATATTTACACAGCTGTTCGCTGCAAACTACTTTTGTATGCTGATGATTCAGCTCTTTTAGTCTCGGGTAAAGACACCCAACTGATTCAAGAGAGTATTTCTGCAGAACTCGAGGCAGCCAGAAAGTGGTTAATCAATAACAAATTGTCCCTCCATCTAGGGAAAGGGAAATCTAGAGTAAATTTTTTGGGGTCGAAACGTAAACTTAACACGTGTAGTTCCATCCAGGTGAGATGTGCTGGTACGACATTGGTATGTCAAACCCATGTTAAATACCTAGGCATACACCTAGATCAGTCATTAACCGGAGAAAGAGTGGCTGACAAGATTATTTGTAAATCAAATGACAAATTAAAATATTTGTATAGACATACAAAAAATGTCAACATGAAAACAAAAAACCTTCTTACCTCAGCATTAATACAATGCCATTTTGACTATGCTTGTTCATCATGGTTCTCTGGTTTAACCAAGAAATATAAACCCAGACTACAGTGTACCCAGAACAAGGTAATCCGTTTCCTCTTAAATGCACCAGCCAGAAGCCACATCGGTTTGAGAGAGTTTAGACTGGTGAATATGCTACCAGTGGAGTTACGAGTTAAACAACTCAAATTGAATCTTGTTTGCCTTGCCTTGCCTTGCCTATCCCGTAGTCTCAGTGGACCGTTGGGGCACCACAGATGACTTGGCAACCAGCTCCCTCCACTCCTCTCGTCTCTCGGCTTTCCTCATGGCGGCGCCCAGTGTCAAGCCCGTCCATTCCGGGATGTTGTCTTCCCATCTCTTTCTCTGTCTGCCTCGTCTTCTCCCTCCTTGGACTGTACCTTGCATGACCGTCTTGGCAAGCCCTGTTGATCTTGTTATGTGGCCGTACCATCTCAGTTTTCGTTGTTTGACTGTGGTCAGGAGGTCTTCGTGCGGTCCAATGGCTTGCCGAGTTCTGTTTCGGACCTCTTCGTTGGTGATGTGTTCTCTGTACGTGATGCCGAGGAGAATCTTGTTTACAATGTCATAGATGATAGAGCACCGAAGTATATGTCAAATTTTATAAATGTAGCATGTAAGCAGCACGGCATAAATACAAGATCTAGTGTTATGTCTCTTCATGTGCCGTATGTTAAATCATTTGGTCAAACCTCGTTTTACTACACAGGAATTCATGCCTGGAACGAATTGCCATTTTCCATACAAAGTGTTCAGAACATGAGGCAATTTAAATGTCTACTGAAGCAGTTTTTGTTCAGTTGTCTTAATGATTAGGAAGCCAGCTCATTTATTTATTATTAATCATAATTGGTGACGTAATTTTTTTTTTTTTATTATTTATTAGATTTTTTATTTTTTTTAAATAAATAACAAGGTTTTACAAAGTGTTTCTAATCAGGAGATTATTTCCATACTTTTCTATATTGTAATTATCAATGTCATTTACATATTTTAGTAATTATTTATATCACTTTATTTATTATTGTTTGTTTTAGTATATTATATTTGTCATTTATTTCTGTCAATGTCTGTCATGTGTATGTCAAGGACCACAATGGAATTAAGTGCGTGCACTTTTTGTGTTATCCGTATATTTAAATGTACCTTGTATTTATATATTATGCATATGTGTACAATGTTTTACATGTTATATTAAATAAATCAATCAATCAAAATAGGTTTAGAATCAGGAAGGGTACGGCAGTACCCTTCCTAATATGAACGGCTAAGAGTTTCCTAAACACTAAGGTGATACGAATTGATCCAGCGATTGGGAATAGCTACAGACATGTGCTATACCATTTTGGAAAGGCCATCGGTGTCGGTGTCGGTGTCGGTGTCGGTGACGGTGTCGGTGTCGGTGTCGGTGTCGGTGTCGGTGTCGGTGTCGGTGTCGGTGTCGGTGTCGGTGTCGGTGTCGGTGTCGGTGTCGGTGTCGGTGTCGGTGTCGGTGTCGGTGTCGGTGTCGGTGTCGGTGTCGGTGTCGGTGTCGGTGTCGGTGTCGGTGTCGGTGTCGGTGTCGGTGTCGGTGTCGGTGTCGGTGTCGGTGTCGGTGTCGGTGTCGGTGTCGGTGTCGGTGTCGGTGTCGGTGTCGGTGTCGGTGTCGGTGTCGGTGTCGGTGTCGGTGTCGGTGTCGGTGTCGGTGTCGGTGTCGGTGTCGGTGTCGGTGTCGGTGTCGGTGTCGGTGTCGGTGTCGGTGTCGGTGTCGGTGTCGGTGTCGGTGTCGGTGTCGGTGTCGGTGTCGGTGTCGGTGTCGGTGTCGGTGTCGGTGTCGGTGTCGGTGTCGGTGTCGGTGTCGGTGTCGGTGTCGGTGTCGGTGTCGGTGTCGGTGTCGGTGTCGGTGTCGGTGTCGGTGTCGGTGTCGGTGTCGGTGTCGGTGTCGGTGTCGGTGTCGGTGTCGGTGTCGGTGTCGGTGTCGGTGTCGGTGTCGGTGTCGGTGTCGGTGTCGGTGTCGGTGTCGGTGTCGGTGTCGGTGTCGGTGTCGGTGTCGGTGTCGGTGTCGGTGTCGGTGTCGGTGTCGGTGTCGGTGTCGGTGTCGGTGTCGGTGTCGGTGTCGGTGTCGGTGTCGGTGTCGGTGTCGGTGTCGGTGTCGGTGTCGGTGTCGGTGTCGGTGTCGGTGTCGGTGTCGGTGTCGGTGTCGGTGTCGGTGTCGGTGTCGGTGTCGGTGTCGGTGTCGGTGTCGGTGTCGGTGTCGGTGTCGGTGTCGGTGTCGGTGTCGGTGTCGGTGTCGGTGTCGGTGTCGGTGTCGGTGTCGGTGTCGGTGTCGGTGTCGGTGTCGGTGTCGGTGTCGGTGTCGGTGTCGGTGTCGGTGTCGGTGTCGGTGTCGGTGTCGGTGTCGGTGTCGGTGTCGGTGTCGGTGTCGGGTATGTGTCGGTGGGTTTCTGTGTCGGAGTCTGGTCTGTGTCTACCTGTGCCTGTGTAAGTATCAGTGTCGTCGACAGTGTCGGAATCGGTGTAGATATTTGTATGATTGTGTGTGAGCGCGTGCTAGAGTGGGCCACCAGAGTGAGAGAACATTTAGTGGTTACAAACACATTTTTACAGATATACAAACAATGTACGACACATTGTAACGTAATAAAACTGTAATCAATTCGATCAAATAACAATAAAACGATAATCTGCTTAAGAATATAATTACCCCAGATAAATTATTATTTTAATCACTGCTTGCCACCTGAGCTTATATTGGTTGTCAGTCACGCACTGTACAAATTCGTATTTGAACATGTCATAGTTATAAAGATATGTGTTTGGTTTTGCTGTAATGTAGTACAATATACACAAGAGCATGATTCGCTCTTGGTGTGGTGTTCATTACCTGGTGTTGCATTGTCTATTGTTTGTACAGCAATAATATAACAACTAGAATACAAAACATATACACTGCCATACAATACTGTATGGTTCTTTATGTCAAACACACATTGATCACAAATACACGCGC
>OZ024860.1:44873660-44876160 GCA_964017155.1 Oasisia sp. SBJ-2009 | reverse complement strand
TCTCCCCCGCTCTTTGTTGTATGGTTGTTATTTATTTTATGTCTAGACGCATCAGCCGTGTCTTCGTGGTATCTACAAAGAGGTAACGCAAAACCTCCATTCTCCATATAGGTATTCCTTTGCAGTAAAGCCTGAGTAGGAGTGAATAGTATTTTCATCATTGATTCTATGGAGCCATGATATTCCATAGTGGTGTGCAATATTCTACCCACGTTCACAACCTACGCTTAAAATAAATAAAATACGTTGGCTTGTAATTGTTATATTATAAAACATTGTTTCTCTGTTTTTCCGTCCGTCCGTCCGTCCGTCCGTCCGTCCGTCCGTCCGTCCGTCCGTCCGTCCGTCCGTCCGTCCGTCCGTCCGTCCGTCCGTCCGTCCCGTCCGTCCGTCCGTCCGTCCGTCCGTCCGTCCGTCCGTCCGTCCGTCCGTCCGTCCGTCCGTCCGTCCGTCCGTCCGTCCGTCCGTCCGTCCGTCCGTCCGTCCGTCCGTCCGTCCGTCCGTCCGTCCGTCCGTCCGTCCGTCCGTCCGTCCGTCCGTCCGTCCGTCCGTCCGTCCGTCCGTCCGTCCGTCCGTCCGTCCGTCCGTCCGTCCGTCCGTCCGTCCGTCCGTCCGTCCGTCCGTCCGTCCGTCCGTCCGTCCGTCCGTCCGTCCGTCCGTCCGTCCGTCCGTCCGTCCGTCCGTCCGTCCGTCCGTCCGACCGACCGACCGACCGACCGTCAGTCCGTCCGTCAGTCCGTCCGTCCGTTCGTTCGTTCGTCCGTCCGTCCGTCCGTCCGTCCGTCCGTCCGTTCGTTCGTTTGATAGGTCGCTTGTGGACTCCAAATCACTGTCAAATTTGCATGTGTCGGACAGGCTTTATAGTTATGCGACAAAGATAGGTTTATAAAGCTACCTGGATTTAACGAAGAATGTTCCAGGCATCGTTGCACATTCACGAATCGCGCAGCGTCGATGACTTAGTCGCTTTGATTTTGATTTCGCTGATCGTTCACATTAATGACATTACTCATTCAACCCCCTCTGTCTCATTCCTTCAAGTCCGTCCATCACGCACTCGTCTCCTTCCGTCAGTGCGTCCACCGTGCGTGCATGCGTCCCTCTTTTCTTCATTCCATAATCCCTCTCACTTTACTTCTGTCCGCCCGCCTTTCCCGCGTTGCTTCATCATATTTCGATTCCCTCCAGGCTTGCCCACCGGTCTCCCCTCCCTCCGTCCTTCCCTCCCTCCCTCCGTCCTTCCCTCCCTCCCTCCATCCTTCCCTCCCTCCCTCCCTCCGTCCTTCCCTCCCTCCCTCCCTCCGTCCTTCCCTCCCTCCCTCCGTCCTTCCCTCCCTCCCTCCGTCCTTCCCTCCCTCCCTCCAACTCCCTGACTTCAAAATGCAAACGATGGCAGGTTTCAATGACCACGAGATGCCGTGGTGCGGTTTAAGCAAACACAACAATTAAACATAGTCTGAAATTGAGCCGAATCCAGAACGTGATGTACGTTCTATCTACGCATGAATAACCAAACGTTCCTCTCCTGTACGTGGACGATTAATAACAACAACAACAGATGGAACTGACACAGGAGGCGCATTCTTCTTATGCAAGTTTCGGCGCCGTTGCAAAAGAACTGTGATCGCCAGCAGAGAATAAGAACATTTGTTGGGTGATAATAGTCGTTTCGGCGCCTTACAATTACATCAGCGCCCGCCATCCTCTTGCGCCAGGCACCGAGGCGTGTTGCGTGCCACGTTCTGGTGAGCATCAAACAAAGCCAGCGGGTCCCGTCAGCGGATACAGGCCGGTGTACATCGGTGTCTCACTCAGAGACGTTCTTCGCGCAACAATTCAAAAACCTCTTCGCGTTGTTGCATACATTATACCACTGTCGAACTTCACTCAACCGTGACGACACCCAATGCGTTAACCGCTTAGCACTCAAGTCGGGCATTGACGGTTACCTCGAATCTCCTCAGGTCGGCCATGGCATAGCCGGCCAGCGAATACAGCACAGCGTTTGAATTCGGTTTACGTGGTTGCATCTAGTGATTAAGAGATGCAATAAATGCGACACCTATCTAGACACATAACATTAAATGTTGACTATTTTGGATACTTCCGTTCTCAAAAATATTTACCACGTTTTCGAAATTTAACAGCAATAGTTTTTGTTTTTGGACATTAAAGAATGTCCTCCAGCCAGGAAGTTGTATACAGCTACAATGTGTAACATTTTATAACAAGTTATATACCGGTGTGTAGATAATTTAATGTTCTTTTAAATAAACCCAACTTGTAGCAGTACAAATTCAAGCATAAAATAGTTACATCGCAACAAAGTATCTTGTTTATAAAAGGTTTCAACATGTTATAGTGTCAATCGAGAAATGATTAACATATTTTAAAGTTACAACAACAGTTTTGACACCGCTGCGTAGGTACTTTTATTATCTACAACATGCATACAACATGGAATTGCGAGAATTGAATAATAAACGCGCTAGAGCAAAGA
>OZ024860.1:44856160-44871160 GCA_964017155.1 Oasisia sp. SBJ-2009 | reverse complement strand
GCGTTGGTTTAAAAGAAGATAAACACACATTTATGTTTGAAGAAGAATTATCTCTATGGGTTTTCCACGCCTGAACTGCAGCTTTAAAGGCTGGGAAGGTTTACACAAAACGTTATTATTAGAACGTGCATTGACGTCTCTATTGTTCACGATTAGTGATTCGTGTCCACATCTGTTTGGTCGTAGGCCTACATTTATTATAGTCCGCATGTGAACTGAACTATTTGTGACTCGGTATGGCGCACCTTTGTGTACTCAGCAACGTGTGACATACAAAACAGATCGAGGGTCCAACGCGCAAAAAGAGACACCATTTTAGTACATTGTCAAGGTTGAGCTATATTTTATTACTTGCACTATAGCCTACTTATGCAAAACGTACATTACAGTTTACACGATTCGCTCTCACGAAACCGTGGTAAAATCTTCAGTGAAATTATTGTGTAGGTGTGAACGTCGTACGATAATTTTTTTAATGTTGTTTTTCACCAACAAACTTCTTAACAGTGTGAAACACATGCGTCTGTATATGGTTATTTAGAATCCAATCGAGTATATTAAAACTTATTCCCAGAGCAGTATAACATCAACATACTCCACAATATGATGACCACCTTTGTGTTAAATTTGAAGTTAAAAAATAAATAATTCAAACTGTTTTATCAACACTTTATACTACAATCGTTGACAAGTATGGGAACAATTTTAGATAGTTGTAAAATTGTGACACACTGGTTACATCCTGTAAAGTTATGGTAAATAAACTTGCCTAGTTACATTTTGATAACATTTTGAAATTGCTGGGATAAATTTGTGTTTTCAGAACCCAAACCCAAAACCTTGGCTGGCAAAAATTCTAATTGTATAATGTGTGACCTTTGTAGAGAATATTTAAACTGTTTTAGAAACATGCAATATTGTTATAATGCCCTATAGAGCCATATTGTGATTTTACTAACATTTATGCATATTTTATATAAACCACGTTTTCTGACCTAAGAAAACCACAGCCACAAAGTCCAACAAGCCATACCTTAACCAGAAACACATAGAGAGAACATCCAGAATGTCTGTAACATGACATAAAAAGTCACTAGATGCCGTCCGTCTGAAGACAACAGCTCAGCAAGAATGTCAAAAAACCTTTAGGACATCGCGTCGTATATATGTATAAAAGAGACTAAACATCGGGAACACCGCCTCTCCGAAATTAGCTAATAACTGAGCGTAGTTTATATAAGTACGATATTCATGGTTGGTAATTTAAAACGTGTGTGTATAATTATACACACTTCAGCACAATGTGTGCATTATTTCCAAATGTTTGTTTGCGTACGCTTAGTCTTTCACTCAAATTTACACAAATGAGTCAAACTGCGTAACAAACCTGGTTGCAACAATTCACACTCTAGCATGCCACAAATCTGTATTGAAAGCAAGACAGACGAGGTCGCCCATAACATTCTTTTTACTTTTTCGTCGTGTTTTGAAGCGTAAATTTACACGTTTGGCGTGGAAATGTTTCCCAAAGAAGGCATTAAGTACATATTAGGCCTACATTGTTCTAAAAGTACAGGTAAGTTCTTATATATAGCGCAATATTCAATATTTAGCTCAAAACGCATTACACCTACTCCCTGGCGGACCTTTTCACAGGAACACCATCTCGGCTTTTCTGGGAATCATTCAGCCACGCTGCAGTTGATGGGCGAAGACTATTAGTTGGTAAAGATCCACCACTGTCTATAGCCAGGCACTAATTCATACGGGTGAGCGGACCAGAGCAACGTTATATGGAAGACAGTAGCAGCAGCAGCAGCAGCAGCAGCAGCAGCAGCAGCAACAACAACAACAGCAGCAGCAGCAGCAGCATCAGCAACAACAACAACAAAGAACAACAAAAATAGCATCAACGTTATCACCAACAATACAATCAACAACAACGTTAACAGCAATAGCAACGACGACGACATAACCAGTTAACTATTTAACTAACAGGAGATTGTCTCGCAGGACGCTGCCGACGACTGCATTAATAAAGATCAATAGCGGTTTGAACGACGTTTGGCTCGACCACCCCTAAACAAGATGATAATTACACAACACTATCGATTACTAACAACAACGTCACCAGCCCTGTTATTTCGTTTTAAGGAGGCTGTCAAATATGACGAGGATGAAAACGAACGCGGCAACTGGAGCGGAAGGTTCGATTTCATCCTCTCCGCCATCGGCTACGCTGTCGGACTCGGCAATGTCTGGCGCTTCCCCTATCAGGCCTACCAACATGGCGGAGGTACGGCCTCTCAAGACTACTTAAATGTCAAGACATCTGTTATTCTGTTATCCTTGACCTTGATAATGGGGACTATAAATTAGGGGTATATCACCCTTTTGCACTTGCATAAATGTGTCGAGAGTTGCCTTGGGCATAACTTTATTATCAATTCACATCGGACGGGTGGCGGAGTAGCCTCATTATTGGTGATCTTACGTTAAGACAAGCTTGAGTTTCGCCAACTGTGTCTAGATTGTTGTATATAAAAAGGTCAGTGGTTGTCCAAAACAACCTGCATGTGACACGTATTTATGTAACGAAGATTCAACAGGAAACATGCTACATTTCGCCGTCACCGAAAAACCTATAGTTTTAATATGAATTGTTTTCATTAATTCTAACAAAACCCTTCACTTTGTACAATTGTTATGAACTGTTTTACATGGCTACCTATCCGTATATCATTTGTGAATATGAAATGATGTGCACACATATTTTCGTCTTTATATAGTAGATGTTATCCCTTTGCTCGACTGTGATGTTTTTCCGTGTGTTTCAGCCAGCTTCCTCATCCCCTACATGTGCATGCTGGGTCTCGCGGGCTTGCCTCTCTTCTTCATTGAGATGGCGTTGGGACAGTTCAGTTCGCTCGGCCCCATATCCGTGTGGAACGCGATGCCCATCTTTAGAGGTACGTGTGGCGCACGTGCAAACTGCACCAGTGCTAATGGACGGCGACAGAAGTTCGCATCGTCCAACATAGCCTCGGTTACCCAGACTCCGTGAGGTGGCAGCACGTTTAAGCCTCTCAACTCCGCCTGGGATATTAATCTAACATCCGGGTAGCCTTACCCCAGATTAAGGTAGAGACGCTGATTGGCTCTCGGGCCAACTATGAAATAAAATAAAAATAACTATATACTTTTACAAGATAATAATATCATATGAAAAGTATTCAACATTGAACTTATATTAACACAAAAGTAAGTACAAATTCAAATTTACAGTTGTTTATAAAATAAGAATTACGGCAGGATTAACCAGTATCCGTGAGGTGGCAGCATTGCCTAGCCCCACACGGATAGCATACACATTAAATAAGGATACCTTTTTTTATCAAATAATGCTGTATTATAAAAACTGTTCAAAATTAAACTTATATTAACACAAAATAAATAGAAATAAAAATTTGCAGTTGTTTATAAAATATATATTACGGCAGTGTCCGTGAGGTGGCGGCTTTGTATAGATCACGCTGATAAACAAACAAAAGGCGTTAATGTGGCCAGACTGTCTTCTCGGCGTAGTTCCGCAGCCGACCGACAGTCGGTTAAGCGAGACTACGTCCAACATAGGAACTTGCTATTATACGACCCGTGAACGATCCGATTTGCATTAACGATTTATTGTATTGTATGTGCAACGTATCTGCACTCGACACGCGGTGATACTTATACGTATTTAGGGACTTGGTGATTTTATTCGACCACCCCTAAAACCTGTCAGAATTAAATTAATATATTTATTAAGCTCACTATTTTCTAAAGGTCTTAACAACAATATCAGTTACATTATTATTTTATTAAGTTTTAGCTAATACATAGATCACATGGGGGTAAAACTATTAGCTTGCAAGCCTATTGAAGATTAGTGAGAGAACATCTTTTAGGGCGTCTAGGGGCATAACTAACTAACTAACTAACTAACTAACTAACCAATCATGCATTATTAAGATTATGTGTTCACGAACTTCGCGTAGTATATACTATTATTTACGATTATTACTATTAGACCATGAGCCTATCCAACTTGATTTATGTTATTTTTTATTATTAGCATTAAATTATAATACAATTAATAAACCAAAAATGAAACGGTTTCTGTAACAACAATATAGTGTAATGTACTTGTTACACTCACTAGTAATAAAACGCATCAAGGGGAGAAAACCTTTACGTTTGTGCGTCATATTTCCCAACTACTAATTAATACTGAATAAATACATGTATGTATTTGACCTTTCGTTTACATCGAATACACTTCGTAGTGTATACTAATATACTGTTGTTGCCAGTTATTATGTTGATGATATTTTTATTATTTGATTTGATTTAACTTGAATTAAATAAATCTATATTGATGCAGGTCTGGGATATGCCATGGTTGTCATCTCCCTGATGTGTTCCATCTACTACAACATGATCATCGCCTATACGCTCTACTACTTCTTCATCTCCATCCGCGCCACGCTGCCCTGGCAGACGTGCGAACAAAGTTGGATCGACAACTACGGCTGCCGAGACAGAGAGGCTCTCAACGCCACCCAGCGGAACATCACAGGTACGTCATCGTGGCAGTGAACGTCAAACGTATCACAGGTGCGTCATCGTGGCAGTGAACGTCAAACGTATCACAGGTACGTCATCGTGGCAGTGAACGTCAAACGTATCACAGGTACGTCATCGTGGCAGTGAACGTCAAACGTATCACAGGTACGTCATCGTGGCAGTGAACGTCAAACGTATCACAGGTACGTCATCGTGGCAGTGAACATCAAACGTAGCACAGGTACGTCATCGTTGCAGTGAACGTCAAACGTACAGTCGTAACCAGGAGCAACCGCGACGTGCACGCGCTGCAGTAGGAGAGTTGTCAAATAACATTCGTATTGCTGTGGATCGGAATGAGGGTAGAAGCACTGCAACATTGCCCAGTCCCAGAAGGGGCCCCATGCCCATAAACGATTGTTATGTAATTTTGAACTTTTAATCATAAATTTCATACGTACCGTTGCAAATAATATGTATATATATATATATATATATATATATATATATATATATATATATATATATATATATATATATATATATATATATATATATAAACCGTCCACACAGTTAAACGTTATATGCCAGCCCCGCCAGATGCCCTCAAGCCGTTTGTGAAAATAACCTATTGAAGTACTGAAAACAAGTGTGATATCTATAGTTTTTGCAAGTTACGTTTTAAGTTGCGAACATATAAAGAGTTTACACTTGATTCTTCTAATCATAGAACATTATCTGGACGCTAACAATCTGAAGTTGAATTCCACTGTGGTGGAAACTTCGCGATATATGCATGCGTACGCTGGCTCGATTTCTAACTCTGTCTAGGAGAACACTCCAACATACATACATGTGTATACTAGGTCGATTTTTAGCTCCGGTTAGCATGGCAATTTAAAGGGAAAACAAAGTCAATGTTTGGATCATATGGGATTAACAGAGTTAATAAAAAGTAACAACTTCCAACAACAATCATATTTTTAACGTCAGTGGTTTACCAGGAAAAAAATGTAAAACACATAGACATAGAAAGTCTACAGACTACGCCATTTTAGAAACAAAATGACGTCAGAGAGTCTTAATTCTTGGTCGGCGTGAACTGTGCATGCATATTATTATCTGTTACTTTCTAACCTAACCACGAAAACGACCGCCAACAGCCGCCAAACTTCTCCCCACATTTCTTACATACATATACATACACTACATTACAAAAAAAATCACTTGTATTCGCCTAACGATGAAAATTCACAACAGAAACGCAAATCTTGGCGAACGGCAACTCGACAACTTCGACTACCGTAAACTCGCTATTATAAGTTAGCTTTACACAAAATACCGCTAGATGGCGCGCGAATATTTATTAACCTTACTGCATTCGCACGCGCGAATTAGTTTAATTAATTATAAATAATATAATAATAATTAGCTGCATCAATATGATCTGCAGAAAATGTTAAACGGCAAACTAAGGCAACGCTTTGGTGATATGGGTCTAATAGAGTTGATAAAAAATAACAATTTAATATACAAATATATAATTGTATTAGTTTATTTTATATAGCGCCAAATCCACAATTCTCTTCTCTTCTATTCAACATACTGTTATTAAAGTATATGCAATAATAAGAATGCTACCCACAGGTAATATTTAAAAATAAATATTAAAAATACATGTGTCTGCATAATTATCCAAAATTGCCTATTAGTTATAAAAGAAAAAGGAAATTACGTGTTTTTCAATGAAGTCACATTGTTTATTTTATCAATATTTCTATAAACATCCCTCGTGTACTGCGAGCATGCAAGCTTATATTACATAAGCGATGTTTTAACAATAATAACTAAAACAATAACATGTTAATATTACTGTTTGTAAATCCTTCTTTTTCTACCACCATAATATTTCCCATATATTCATATTCCTTTTTACATTTTAGTGATTTACTGTTCCGATAATTAATAAAGTGTCTTGTTCAAAAATAATAATTATTACATATCTGATGGTGGAAATGTCATTCATGAGTAGAACAAATAGCTTCAGTAATATGTTCTTATGCATAATGGTTGTGTATGTGCTGAATGAAAATTATTATTACGTCGTAATATTTTTATATTCATTTATTACAATTGTTGTTATGTAATTTGTATGTTTATTTATGACTGATAAGTCAGCTTAGTTAATGATATAGAAACATGTATTTTCATTATTTATTTTTAAATAATATTATCTGTGGGTAGTTTTCTCTTTATTGTATTTTTAATAGCATTATTTTGTGAAGCGCCACAAACAATTATGGATGTGGCGCTACATAAATAAAATATTATATTATAATAAAAACATTGTTTGTTTATTTAATATAGCGCCACATCCAATTTAAACTTGTTCATGGCGTTTTACATACATTAAAATGCTAAACAACAAATACACACCAGAAGAAAAAAAAACATAAATATACTAGAAACATATATGAACAATTATAAAAATAAAATATCAATATAAAATAATAAAACTTATAATTTCCTGCAAATCATAGTGATGATAATAATTAATTATTATTATTATATTATTTATAAGTAATTAAACTATTTCGCGCGTGTGAAGTAAAACAATTAAATATTCGCAGTCAGAAACGTGGCGTCTAGCGGTATTTTGTGTAAAGCTTTTAAAAGCGATTTTACGGTACCGCTGGGCGGCCGAACAAGTTGTACTCGAGGTCTGCGCGTTTTTGTGTGTGAATTTTCTTCGTTAGAGGAATGCAAGAGATGTTATTACATAACATAGTGTATGCATATGTATGTAAGATATGTGAGGAGAAGTTTGGCGGCTGTTGGTGGTCGTTTTGATGGTTAAGGTCAATCAAATCGGGTCGTCTAGGATCCGCGCTGTGTCTGTGACTGTCCAAACGAATCCACCGAATCACTGTTTCAGTTCTGCTCGATTCATAGGTTAACAAGAAGACATGTTACTGATACTGTCTTTCACTGTACTATTACTATAAGCGTTTGAGGAACAGTGTGGCATATTGATGTCGCGATTTCGTTGTAAACCGACGTAAGGCAACTTTTAGCGTACCGCTTGGCTCTCTGTTATGACAGCTGAACCAGCAGACGACTCTCTGACGTATTACTTTTCCAAACTGCTGGGTTGTGATTGGTTGCAAGGTCCAAGATGGGCCGGTTCATGGTGTCGGTGATTTAGCTAGATTTTCCCACTTTAAGACCACTTTCTGAGGTAACCACTAAGGTGAAAAATTGGATTGTAGATGCAAATGATTAGTTAGTGTAAACTCTTTTAGGTGCATAACACTAAACTGTTGCCTTTATTTTCACTTTAACATACGTAACCTCAATTATAGTTTTATTGATAGAGATGACATTGTTTTTTTCTCGTAGACATGCTATGCAAGGCGATGAAAGCAGAAAACAAGACAGGTACGGCGGAATACGCGGACATGTGCGACCGGAAGACGCCGAGCGAGGTGTACTGGGAGTAAGTCACGTGGTCATGACGTCACCATTTGGGCGTTGTATAAGGAGGAGGATATTAAAATAATAACGTTGTATTGCATTGCCTTTTTGTGTGCACTAATTAGCGTTATAGGGAGAAGTAAATAAACAGAGAAATGTAAATAAATACACTAACTTGTATGCATTTTGAGTAAACGTCGTGAACGTTTATAGCAATGTTGAAAATGCGTCAGATGTTCTGAATACGTAAATCACAGTTACACAAATGGTGGCGTCGATGAACTGATTCACTTGCTACCTGTTATGTTTGATGGCAATCAGATTAAGCTTGTCCCGGTGGTAACTGAGAACGGTCTCTGTTGGTAGTCGCGTCGCGCTGGATGTGTCGGGCTCCATAGACGAAGGCTCCGGCGACATCAAGTGGCATCTGGCGCTCTGTCTCCTGCTCGCATGGGTCGTCATCTTCTTCTGTCTCATCAAAGGCATCAAGTCCTCGGGAAAGGTAGCGACACCTTCAGGTCGTCAGCGGTACTATTCCCAATTGGTTTCACTACTGCTGGTGTCGTTGCTATGGCTACCGCGGCTGTTGATGCTGCACTAGCTGTTGCTGCTGTGTTGTTGAAGTTGTTGTTGTTGTTGCGTTTGTCGTGCCTTTGTTGCTGTAGTTGCTATTAATGGTGTTGTCGCTGCCTACATTCTTATTCCTGTTTTTTTTGTCGGCGCTATAATTATTAGTCACATTAATTTATTACTACTATTATAATTATTGTTATCATTATCATAACCATGATACTAATAATAATAATAACCATTATGATAATAACTATTATAATAATTATTATTATGACTGTTATTATTATTGCTATGATTACACGTTTATTTGCTAGTCGCATACGTTGTACAGCCACTTTTGCAGATCATGTACGTAACAGCTAAATTATTTCTTCATTTGCTTGTCGTGTACGTTAATGAAAGATTTGCTGGTCGTGTACGTTACAGCTACTTTATTTATTGTATGCAGGTCGTGTACGTTACAGCTACTTTATTTATTTTCTCCAGGTCGTGTACGTGACTGCCACATTCCCCTACGTCGTGCTCATCATCCTGTTCATTCGCAACGTGACGCTAGAGGGCGCCATTGAAGGCATCAAGTTCTATGTTATACCAGAATGGGACAAGTTATATAATATCAAGGTTCGTACCAGAAACGTCATACGAAAGTGGGGATTGAAACGTGTCGTCTTGTCCTGACATATGTGTAGTCGGATTGTCCGACTCATCTCGCATTCATACATATCTGATTCAACACCAAAAGTACTGAACAAATCACTTTATTACGATTACATGCGGAGAGAGGGATAACACTGATCGACCTCGAGTCTCGTCATCTTCCAAGACTGATCTCTTGGACTGCATATGTCGTTCTATGCATTTACATTGGCATACCATCACATCCCTCTTTCTTCAAAACATAAAGACAAAATAACTAACTTACTAATGTAAGAGAAATCAAATCATTATTCTAACTATTAGCCATAATGTTCGTGTAAACTAGAACACAATTACAGGTCCAATCGTTGTGGGCGTTTCACTCGTCTTCCGGAGCTAGTGTATTGTTCCGATTGTGGAAGCTGGAAACGGACTGACTTCTTCTGGGGTAACACGGAGTTACACGGAGGTGGTACGACTTGCATGTCGTCTCTTCGCGTCAAGTCGTCTGTATCGTCCACGTTGTCTTGTTGGAACGTATGTCGCTCAGTCGTCTCACGGAGGTGACGACGGTTACGCCTAAGGAGTCAAGACGTTGTACCACCGCGGCTGTACATCAGTTGATATCACCTTGGCAGGCTGCCAGGTGTCTGTCTGAGTGTCTCTCACACGAACGTCCTGTCCGGGTATTAGCGGTGCAAGTGGTTGCATAGCTCGCTTATCATGGTTAAGACGTTGGATTTCTTGCCTCTCGGCGAGACGACGTCTGATTTCGTCTTTCGACCAGTGTTCATTTCTGATGATCACGGGGAGGTTCGACTTGTACTTGCGGGCATTTAGCATCTCTGCCGGTGACGGTAAGTGGCTGTCGACTGGTGTGGATATCAACGCCAGCAGTGCTATCTGCGGGTTGGATCTCGACATCGCTGCCTTCTTCAGGGTATACTTCACCGTCTGAACTTGACGTTCGATGAATCCGTTCGATTGTGGGAAGTGTGGGCTGGACGTTACGTGGTCGAAGAACCACTCGGCGGCGAAGTTTCGAAAAGCCTGACTGCTATAGTGTCCACCGTTGTCGCTCACAACCTTGCTTGGCGATCCATTCTCCGCAAACACCTCACTCATCTTCGATATGATGCGGTCACTCGTCACCTTCCCCTCGATGCGGTAGACAAAAGGGAATTTCGAGTAGTAGTCACAGATGAGAAGATACGTGTCATCTCGTATGGCAAACAGGTCTGTGCCGACAATCTGCCACGGACGTGTCGGTAACTCATGCTGCATCAGCGGTTCGTGCGCCTGACGTTTCTGTAACCGTTGACACGCGTCGCACTTCCTCACGATGTCGTCGATGTCCTTGTTGATCGACTTCCAGTAGACACAGGACCTCGCTCGCAGCCGGGTCTTCTCTATGCCCTGGTGAGCCTCGTGCAGTTTGCTCAACACTTCCGCCTGTAGACTTAGGGGAATCACCAGACGGTCGCCCTTCATGATAAGACCGTCGTCAACTGCCAACTCGTCTCGGCATGACCAGTAGGGTCGCAACGGTGCAGCTAGGTGGCGTTGGCTATCTGGCCATCCATCCACGATGACGGCTCTCAGCGAACACAGTTCATCGTCGGCCTGTGTCGCCTCTCTGATCGACTGTAGTTTCTGCGTTGAAAACTGTACGAATGACACTTGTATGTCAAGGTCGATCTGCGTCGACTCGCTACTCGGTTGTCTTGACATGGCGTCGGCCAGCATCATTTGCTTTCCTGGCTTGTAGCATAACACAAAGTCATACGGTTGTACTCGCAGGAACATTATCTGTAATCTCTGCGGTGCTGCTGCAAGGTTCTTCAAGTTGATCATCTCGAGAGGTTTGTGGTCCGACTCGAGAACGAACGATTTTCCGTAGACATACATGTGGAACCTCTCGCAGCCGAAGACGACTGCGAGCATCTCACGTTCAATGTTGGCGTATCGCTGTTCGCAATCACTAAGTGACTTGCTGGCAAACGCGATGGGCTTCCCGTGTTGAATGAGAACGGCGCCGAGTCCTCGGCTGGAGGCGTCGACCTGGATGACACTCTCAGTCTGTGGGTCGAAGTACGCAAGGGTTACTTCACGACAGATGAGAGACTTCGTCGCTTCAAACGCTGCGTTGTGAGATTCCGCCCAGATGAACTCTTCACTAGATCACGCAGGGTTGCGGTTTGCTGCGACAGGTTTGGAATGAATGGCGACATGTACGTGGCTATGCACAGAAATTCCTGAAGTTGTGCGACGTTTTGCGGTTCTTTCATTCGCTGGATGTCCGCGGCTTTGCCTGGGTCTGGACGTACGCCGTCTGCGCTGAATTCCAACCCGAAGAACTTCATGTTCGCCTGTTTGATGTCGCATTTATCAATGTTGAACACCAGCCCATGCTGCAGTGCTACTCTCATAAAGTTGTGCAGATGTTTGTCGTGTTCGGCTTCTGTCTTCCCGAACACACCCACGTCGTCAGCAATACTTATCGTTCCTGGGCACTTCTCAAGGATGCAGTCCATCCTCTCCTGGAACACGTCTTGTCTGAGGTTCAGGCCAAACGGTAGTCTTCTGAAACAGTACCGGCCGAAGGGACTGTTGAACGTTGTCAGACGCTTAGACTCGTCGTCTAACTGCACGAACCAGTATCCGTGACGTGCGTCTAGCTTGGAGAAGATCACTGACCCAGCAAGCTTGTGGGTAATTTCCTCCAAGGTCGGTGTTGGGTAGTGCGGACGCTTGATAGCTGTGTTCAAGTCTTTGGGATCCAAGCAGATGCGCAACTTTCCGTTCGACTTCCTGCTGTATACGATGCTAGATACCCAATTTGTAGGCTCCTCGACCTTCTCGATCACCCCGAGTTCTACCATCTGGTTGATCTCATTCCTCACGTCGTCTTTGATGTGGATCGGACATCGTCTGGGCGCATGTACAACTGGGGTCACAGCAGGGTTTAGGGTGATGTGGAACGTTTCGCGGAACTTTCCGATGCCCTTAAAACAATCTGGATACAGCCGCTGGAGATCTTCCTTCGAGTTCAACGGCGGTGGATGTTTGCTGACTGCACAGTTCAAGGTCACCAAGTTGAGCTTGCGGCAGGAAGGTAGTCCCAAGATTAGTGGACCTGGTGTGTCAGCAACAAAGAACTCTGCTTCGTGTGTGGTTGTCTCATGCACACACTTCAGTCGCGTAGTACCGTACTGCCGGATCAATTGTCCGTTGTAGGCAGTTAGGATCGTATCTCGATGCTCAAGGCTGTCTCGCACAGGTATTCCTTCTGTGTCGATGTTTGACGGGTACATGCGCTGGAACGTTCTCAGCGGCATTACGTTACCCTGCGCACCTGTGTCGACCTTGACACGAAGTGTAGCCGGGGTGTCAGGCCTGTCTTTCAGCGTGATCCTGAGAGTCGCATATACGTCGTCCCTCTCGACGGCGTTGATGTTGAAGGTATTAAAGGCAAGCGGCTCGAAGTTGTCGCTGAGCTGATCGAATCTGGCGTCTTGACTGATGGAGTGGACACCACCTCGTTGGCGCTCATCTCGGTTGGTCCTTCGTCTTGACCTAGCTCGGGATCTTGGTCGCCCAGAAGAGTGTGGTCTTCCTCCGGCGCCAGACGTCCAACCTGTAGCCTGCCGACATACTCGCTGCCAGTGATTGAGTTTCCCACATGCGTTACACCTACTGCCCTCTGCTGGACATCGATCTGTGGGCGCATGATGACGTCCACATGTTGTGCACGTAGGTGCCTCCTCTCGACGTCCGCTTGGCTCATGTGTTCTCCGCGACCGGCTGACGTGACTGATGCTGCTAGCGTCTCCTGAGAACTGCTGCATGTTGGCCTGTGTTGCTTCATGCGTTCTAGCAACGACCATCGCCGCGTCAACTGTTAGTGTCTCATCACGGCACAGTAGCTTTTCTTGCACTTTCCCGTTCCGGACACCCACTACTAACTGTTCGATCAACCTCTCCTCGGTTTCTGTAGTATCACGGAACTTGCATTTACGCGCCTGCGTCTTGCAGCGTGTCATAAATTCGTCAACTGTATCAGAGCTCAACTGCCTGAATTTTTGCAGATGAAAACGGCTCAGCCTGTAATTAGACTTGGGGTCTATCAGAGCCTGGAATTTAGCCCAAATGACCTCAACGTCTTTCTTATCAGTTTCACTGAGGTCCCACGTATTGTACATTCGCCGACCCTCCTGTCCTACCCATAGCAGGATGTAGGTCACTCGTTCACTCTGCCCTTTTTCAGCAAAGGGCCCACTGAAAATCAGTTCGCAATATTGACGGAATGAACGAAACTCCGTGGGTAAATCAGTGGCTAACCAGTTCATGCGGGGCGGCTCTATACCTGACAGATCACCCATGGCTGCCTATTAATGGCAATGTCTATCACTTACTCAGTGAGAACAAATCGGAGCTGGCCAGCGTCGACTCGACGGTGCCGCGTGCGTGTTGACCTATTTACGAATGTCGAAAGCGCCGGATTCAACCGTAGCTGCCACCAGGAAACGTGTCGTCTTGTCCTGACATATGTGTAGTCGGATTGTCCGACTCATCTCGCATTCATACATATCTGATTCGACACCAGAAGTACTGAACAAATCACTTTATTACGATTACATGCGGAAAGAGGGATAACACTGATCGACCTCGAGTCTCGTCATCTTCCAAGACTGATCTCTTGGACTGCATATGTCGTTCTATGCATTTACATTGGCATACCATCACAGGGATAAGGTTAATAAACACCATGCGCCCTCAGGGTGCTATTTCAGAAACAAGTTACGTGTAGAGCGCCGTGGCATCAGATTCTCAGTCAAAGGTCCAGGGTTGGAATCAAGTGTTGCCGTGTCTAACCTTCTCTCTAACGTTCTCTCACTCTACGCCAGGTTCACGCATATGTATGCATGAATGAACACATGGCTATAAATAACGGTGGATGTATGATTACGAATAATATTCGCGTATTAACTGAAGCATGGCTTAATTCTTCCTGGAAAGTTAAGGCGGTATTAGATTGAACATGATAGAGTGTATTTTTATATAAAAGTTCATCTCTAGGTTTGTTAAATAAAGTGTATATAATATGACTTTCATTACGATGATTACACGACTGAAATGCAAATATCCAACTTTGTAATAGCACCGTTTGCCTGTTATAAATTACTGTATTGCAGAGTAAAGTACAGTATTGCAGAACACATCAATTCACGCTACATCGATTGATGGTAATTACAAAATGGCTACGTTTACTTAAAGGGACGCAAAATGCATTTTGTGTATCTAGAGTATATAATGTAAACCGCCTACATGGACGATATCCCATCCTATCTGTGCTACAAGTATGCCTTGTGTCATTTGGGATGCAAAATATACGGTTCTTGGCAGTTGACCTACTTGGTTTCACACATTTCACGCTTGATTCTGATCACATTCTGTATGACCTTGTAGGCGTGGCACGCAGCCGCTACTCAGATATTCTACTCGCTAGGTGTCGCGTTCGGCGGGCTGGAAACAATGGCAAGCTACAACCGCTTCAAAAACAACGTCTACAGGTGGGGACAGACCTGTATTTTATTTCCGAATTTCCGAGTGATTTTCATAACTGTTTCTACGATTTTTTAACCCTGTAAACATAATTAAAAATAGATAAAATAACATGTTTGCATACAACAACCTTTGTGCTGCGCTTAG
>OZ024860.1:44758660-44851160 GCA_964017155.1 Oasisia sp. SBJ-2009 | reverse complement strand
ACGACCGATTTGTCGGGTTTTCTATATTACAAAACTGTTTCCTGGTCTGTCTGACTGTCTGTGTGTCTGTGTGTCTGTGTGTCTGTGTGTCTGTGTGTCTGTGTGTCTGCGTGTATGTGTGTATATGTGTATGTGTGTCTGGATGTATGGATGTCTGTGTGTCTGTGTATCCGTGCATGTGTCGGTCTGTCTGTCTGCATGTCTGCCTCCCTGTCTGCCTGTCGTTGTGCGTGTGCGCGTGTGCGCGTGTGCGCGTGTGCGCGTGTGCGCGTGTGCGCGTCTGCACGTATGTGTGTCTGTACGTATGTACGTATGTACGTATGTACGTATGTATGTATGTACGTCCGCCCGCCCGCCCATCCGTCTGTCTGTGGACCCACGTTTCCGTCAGTTTGCATGAATCGGGCAGAAATGTAGCACGTGATCTAGCGGGTTCCTGCGAATGGTTCGTAGATTAAAACTTTTCTCATATTCATCCAGAGGGGGGGGGGAGAATGTGGAGGGACGTTTTAGCGATAGACCGCCCTTTTCCAGTAGCGAGATTTAACTCTAATAAGATAGTTATCCAGGGTGGTGGGGATGAGACTTCACATAACATTTTATCAATAGAAACCTTACACGGTGGCTGCTACGATCTATTTTAGACGATGAAATGCATAACTATAACACTATAACCATATAATGCAGGCATATTTTATGTGAAAATGTTCGCGTTATATCAACCACCGTGGCTGTTATGACCTTTTTTCAGACAATGAAACGTATCCTGTCGCCAAACAAGGAATGGGGTCCCGCCGTCGAGAAGTTTCGCACTGGTCGCTACGCCTCGCCAGACACCGACGGGATCTCAATGAACAACGAACCTGGGGCCGACAACGGCTACGCCAACGACAATATTGCGTTTGTACAAGAGAAAGCATGAACTGCCACTGCCGCCGAGAAGTTGGCTTCAGTCTTAGCGCACAACATTATTTAACAAGATTTAACAAGATTGCCACCAAGATAATCAATTCTAGATGGCAGGTGGACAAGGAAGCCCTTTGGCTTATCGAGAGTCCAACCTATCTATTTAAATATACCCTGCCCTTCTTAGGTATATGTCGATTTTATTTTTAAACATGTTGACACTACTAGCACCAACACAATCAGCCGATAATCTATGTGCTCATGTTACATGGAACAATGCGTAACATTGTGCTACGTCATTATGTGCTAGACTGTAGTTTTGGCTACTGTAGCCAATTTGGTGCGATTCAATGCACACAATTGGTTATAACTAAGACCTTCAAGATATCATATACGTAATATCCTTTAAGATTGCATTTGTTTGGACAACCACTACGACCTACAAGACGTCACTGGTTCATATTAATGTCACTGGTTTGTTTATTAAGTAGAATATGTGCCAGTTTTTTTATTCGAAATGTTTTCCAAATTCCAGAGTTTACATGTGACACAATTTCAGTGTCTGCACAACGTACACATTTTTGGAATATCTGCACATATCGTTTATATATCGCATCGTGGGAAAAGGTATTGTAAATAATATATAAATATACACATATATATACATACATCGATTAATCGTTGCATTTCTAACGCTGTCCAGTCCTTTGGTAGAGCGCAGTGGCGCTGTGGGTAAAACATCGAATCTCAATCGAGACGACCCGGGCTCGACGTATGTGCTGCCGTGTCGTCTACCATAAGAATTCATACGAATGAGTACTTGGCTCTAGACTATGGTGGATATTTATGTATGTTTAACCTTCACTCATTAGTTGCAGCGGGACTGAAAGCTTCACACAGAAGTAACGATTATGTTCAATTGCGGATATCTCCCAGGGAGTAGAGTGTGACGCTTTCCGAGCAGAGGACTAGACCCTGCACTCTGTGAACATTCACTTGTCGTGGTTTGACTGTTCTCTACTGATAACGTTCCCCTCCACTTGTTCCCCTCATCCGCCGCCTTGTTCGTCCGTCTCCCGTCTCTTGCCCTGCAGACGTCTCGACGCGGGGCTGATCTGAAACGGGCGGAAGGTCAACCCACACGTTATGCATTTAATACCGACTCACCCCCGTGAAAAACATGCTTTGGGACGATAAAAAATTGTCACTATTGTCACTTACACTTTTCACTCGCTAAGTGGTGCCACTGTATTGTATTTCCTAGGGATATGCGATGACGACCGAACCACGTGTGATGTTTAATGTCACGTGACGCTGCAAACAGCAGCGGGTCCTTAACCTTCTTAGCGATAACACGTGATTGTGATTTATCTTCTTCCTTCTCCTCCTCCTCCTTTCTTCGGCCTCTTCGTCGTCGTCGTCATCATTATCACCATCATCATCATCATCACCACCACTACTACCACCATAGCAAGTGATTATTGTGTGTAAACAAATGTTTCACATCTTGGCTGCATACATGAATACCTGGTCGCCTCTTATGCCATGTGCAATTATGATAATTATTGATTATAACAATAATTGTAATCTAACACCCTGTACCCAATCAAAGGTACTGCGGAACAACATAGCAATCGTTCACATGTTAAACATAACAGACGTTTTATTGTACAGATATCGCGTCCTGAGTGGAGTTATAGCTTTACCCTCGGTGAGTAGGCGTATACTTGAAGTAGGCGGGTGATTATTCCGAGTCCAAATAATATATATATACACCCTGTATCGGAAAAAAGGTGCTTTACTTATATGATGCATTCAATACAGCGAAATTAGGGAAAACGGAACAACGGAAATAGAAACATCGATCACAAGAACAAATAACAACGGAATAGGAGCTATGTAAAACGTTGTATACAAGTGTATTTTATAGAGGAATTTGCGATATTTGTTTAGGTGGAGGGCCATTAATTGGTCCAACTTATCAAAATATTACTACTTTGCACTAATATGCTGTAAAAAGGGCTTCTGTAATGTTGTAGTAACGTTTAGTATATCTACGCAATGCATCAGTATGGTCGATTACTTGCTTTTATATTGTATACATATTAATACAATACATTTAAGTCGAGCGTTCGTGTTATTTGTACAGTAACACTTGGCCTACTAGGCAACTTCACCATTCATGTAGTACAATAAAACCTCACTTAGCGAACACGTGTCAGAAATGACAACCTGTCTACAACGGACACATGCACTGATCAGTGATTGAATTCTTTCTTCTTACATAGTTTCATTTTTAATTTACTTGGCTTGTCTCACTACAGCGTTCACACGCTAATGACACCAGCGGAATGCCGCAACACACACACACACACACACACACACACACACACACACACACACACACACACACACACATGTACAGACACACACATATGCACACACATACACACGCACACATTCACACACATAAACACTCTCTCACACATACACACACTCACACGCAAATACGCGCGCGCACACGTACATACGCACATGTACACACCTATACACACAAACAACTGTTAATGTCGGTTTTATTAAAAATAGACTAAAACATAGTATATGCAAGTACACGATTATACAATGCGTACAATGCAATAAGTGGCCCATGCACTTGATATTATATAATATATATATATCTATATATATATATATACATATATATATATATATGTATGTATGTATGTATATATATATATATGTCAAGGATGGAACTCGGAGCGCTCGGGCATCACCAGTATCACATCTTTATTCACACAGCATCAAAGACAAAGAGGACGAAGAAGAAGACCCTGTAACCACACAACATATGTGTTACACTCAAAACATATACAATAAAACACAGGAACAACATCCACCAGCAAATATATATATATAGTTAATCATATGACTAACGTTCATAGTAAGAAAAGTATACAACCACTACGTATAATACCACTACGACTAAAATCAACACTATCCACCAGTGCGATTCATACAATATCTCCAGGGATGATCTACCTTAACCAGACTAAGGCACCCAGTTACCATAACCAGCCGGACTTCAATGAGTCTATTATAGCCCTTACATCCACATCATTACACATTTAAGACCACATCACCAATGCAAAACAAATGCATACAAAAATCAAATATAAAGGATAATGAATATAAAAAGTCACTCTCAGTACCTGCCCACAATCAGGCGTCTGGGCACAACAATGCACACCACCGGCACATAACTTGGTAACAGCAAGAACTCTTCCTGCATCATGAAAGAAACGTTGTACAATATAATTACGTATACACATATTCACGCAACACTAAATAGGAGCGACAAATTAAATCCGATAACCAATTATTGGTCATGTAAACAGTGTCCGGGTGCTGCCCCTAGGCCCTAGCGACCACACAGTCACTACTACATCTGGCATGCATCGATCACCAGCCGCCATGTGCATTTCCCACACGGGAAGTACGGACATTCTCTACATTATAACATTACTAAATAGTGACCCACATCACAATAACGTTACCCCAGCACTATTTGCTTATCACACAGGATACAGTCATTTGAAAATGACATAGCTATTCTCTAATAATGAGCGGATTCACAGTGGCGAACCAATTTGGGAAACAAACATAAGTCTTAAATACTGATCGATTATTATACGAATTTCGGATAAATTATTACGCAAATCACAAACCGTCATAGTGACTACACAATTAATCATAAAAGAGACATTAAAGCACTGGTACTTACAGGTAAAATCATGCTGGCACTCTATAGTACTTGAAACACACGTGTGCCCGTTTACACAGCGGCAACTCAAATCCCTTTCTCATTCCCGCGCGAACCAAATCCCGCTCTCGGACGGCTAATTAAATCACAGCGCCCTCTACCGTCGACCACTACTAATCAACTATTTCTTTAACCAATAGGTGGCGTCTCTTCTGCTCATAAGAGACAGATAATAATAATGAGCAGAAGAGACCAAGCCCACCAGCTGTTGCAAACCAGGAGCACTAGATCCACCACTGCAGCATACATAGATGCCTGCAGACTGCTACAAAAACACACCCGTGCACTGAAGTCGGACTTGTGGGAAAGGAAGGCAGTGGAGCTGCAGAGAGCTGCTGACAGAAACGACATGAAGGGCTTCTACAGTAGACTGAAGGAAGTGTGGGGACCCAAGAAGAAGGGACCTGTTCAACTGAAATCAACAGATGGAATGGAGACCTTCTCTGACAGCAAGAGTGTTGTGGCAAGATGGAATGCACACTTCCAGAAGCTACTCAACGTCCCTGGCGACATAGATCACGAAGCTCTGGACAACATCCCGCAGCGCATTACCAAGACAAGCCTCGATGAGATTCCAACTATGGATGAGATGGCTAGAGCAATCGCCGGCCTGAAAGATGGCAAAGCACCTGGAGGAGATGGAATTCCTGCAGAAGTATGGAAGCATGGAGGAGACAATCTGTGCAGCAGACTGCACCAACTAATCACCAATGCCTGGGAGATGGGTTCTGTACCACAAGCATGGAAGGATGCCAGCATTATAACCATCTACAAGAAAGGTGATCGAACAGACTGTGGGAACTACAGAGGAATCTCTCTTCTTTTCATAGCAGGCAAGATCTTCGCCAGGGTCCTCCTCAACAGACTATCTACCCACATAATACCAGAGGTAGTTCCAGAGACACAATGTGGCTTCAGAGGTAACCGGAGCACCATAGATATGATATTTGTCTCCGACAACTACAAGAAAATTGCATTGAGCAGGACCGACCACAGTACATGGTATTTGTCGACTTCAGTAAGGCGTTCGATACAGTTGGGAGGACTGGACTATGGCAGCTACTGAAGAAGTATGGCTGCCCAGACAAGTTCACAACAGTGATCGAAGCAATACATACCGGAATGATGGCGAATGTTAGTGTTGGAGGGGAAGTCTCGGAATCGTTCAGGGTCACAAATGGGGTCAAGCAAGGTTGTGTACTGGGCCCCACGCTCTTTTCCATCTTCCTATCAGCAAAGCTCGACGATGCTTTCCGAGACATGGGGGATGGCGTCTACATACAGTCCAGACAGAGCGCTAACTTATTCAACGTCGCACACTTCAGAGCGAAGACCAAGACTACTCGGATACTGATGAGAGAGCTGCTATTCGCAGATGACAGTGCACTGGTTGCACACTCTGCTGAAGAGATGCAGAAAATAGTGGATGCTTTCTCCAATGCGTCAAAGAAGTTCGGCCTGAAGATTAACATCAAGAAGACCGAGGTGCTATACCAACCCAACTCTACAAGAACCCGAGAGGAGGATATCATGGTTGATGGAAACAAGCTGAACTCTGTTCTGGAATTCACCTACCTCGGAAGCACTATATCAAGTGACGGATGCATTGACGATGAAATACAGAGGAGGATGGCCAAGGCTAGTGCATCTTTCGGCCGACTACGCCAGAGACTCTGGAACAACCACCATGTGTTCATGCGGGTTAAAGGCAAGATATACCGTGCAATCGTGCTGTCCACGCTCCTATACGGAGCCTAGGCCTGGACAGTGTACAGACGACAGGTGAAAAAGCTGCATGCCTTCATGATGCAACATCTGCGTTCGATCATGAGGATAACCTGGATGGACAAAGTGACAAACAAGGAAATACTCGAACGGACAGGGCTGCCATCTATGGAAGATCTTCTGATCAGAAAGAATCTCCGGTGAACTGGACACCTCATGAGGATGTCACCAGACAGGCTACCAAAGCAGGTTCTCTACTCCCAACTGTCTTCTGGTCACAGAAAGAGAGGGCACCCTCGTCTCCGGTTCAAAGATACCATCAAGAGAAACCTGAAGCTGAGAGACATAAAGATCGTCTCATGGACATCACTCTCACAGCAGAGAGACAAATGGAGAGCAACAGTCAAGTGATGGAAGCAGTCTTTGTCGCTTAGCGACCGACAGCATGATGATGAGGTGGCGTCGCCATTCTCTAAATACTATAAATCAGTTAAAATACACAAACAGCGTCATGGCAGTCCATGACATCCGTCCCAGTTTTCTCTGCATCCGTCCACGGATCACCCCTAACCAGCGTACAATGCCAGAGACCCAGCACACCCATACACAGTGCCCCAACAGTAAGCGTTGGCCTCCATGCCAACCAAATTAGGTGGCCGCAGCCAGTGCAGATGTTTTCTGCATCTCTCCACCTCTACCTCCAGACTCACCACCCTAGCAACCGACTCGCTGCCCTCACCAGTGTCACTGCTGCCACCTGGTGGATGATATGAAGTCCAAACAAGTGTTTTATGTTCTGTTGATTGGATTCTGTTTAGTCCACTGGTGTTTATGTCCATGTTTTTTCACCTGTGTACCTCTGTAGAGCTGTTAAACCAGTTGTGTGTGATTCATTCGTTCGAGTGAGTTTGTTATCATTTCCACGTTTCATTATTCGCCCCATTTGTAAGCTGTAAGTATAGTTTAGTTATCGTTTTATATTTCATCGTTTGCCCAACTGTATAGTGAGTAGCGAATGCTGTTACTTGTATCTTGCACAAGATGAGATGTTTTGTTGCGAGGTGACAGTGTTGTGTATGTATGAGCATCATAGACATGTATACAACAAATAAATGCTACAGTCTACTCGTGTTTTATAAAACATTTATTGTGCCACCTTATGAAGGGAAGAGGAGTGATACCTTGCAGCTTGACCTTAAGTTCCACACCAGATGGGTCAAACAGGAAATGTTTCCATTAAAGAACAGAGAGCATATATCTACGTGGACAGTCACTGTTGACACTAGACGTCACCATGTTTCCACGTGGTTCTGGCTGTTTACATTGTACTGTGGTTAAAACAAGTATTGGCTACTATTTTGCTAAAACTAGATGTAGCTGTTTTGACTTTTCATTTGAAATGCACGTATCTCACAATGGACAAATCTCTAAATAATAAATCACAAGTAGACATGATCATAATGGACTTCTCGACAGCATTCGATACTGTCCCCCATAACCGGCTCCTAAACGAGCTAAAGGGATATGGCATCAACAACAAAACACTTGCTTGGTACAAGATACAAGATACAAGAAACTTTATTTAACGTCGGTTACATGATAATTTGGTAACATTAGCTCATCTGAGCTATTTTCCGACATTTATTTATTAAATTGCTATGAACAAAGAGTGGTGGTCAGTGGAGAACATTCCCCCTGGACCCATGTTAGGTCTGGTGTACCACAAGGCACAGTACCAGGCCCTCTTCTCTTCCTGATATATATCAACGATTTACCTAACAATATTCACTCCACAGTCCGTCTAACTAAATGGGAACATGACTGGCAAATGCACCTTAACCCCGACAAATGCTTTGTGATGAGACGAACTCATGCAAAAAATGAAAAACAATTTAATTATACTCCAGGAAACAACACTACATGAAACAGACAGTCACTCATATCTAGGAGTATGCATAACCAAAGACCTAAGCTTGAATAAACATATACATCAGATAACAGCCTTGCACCCTAGCATTCATCAGACACAATCTCCACTCATGCCCCATAAACATCAAAACAACTGCCTACACAACCCTAGTTCGACCACTTCTAGAATATTCATCATCAGCATGGGACCCCCACACCCAGATCCTAAGACGTGCAGCCCGTTTTTGTCTTAACGACTATACATCTAGCAAGCTCGCTTCGGGCTGTGTGTTAGAAATGTTAAACCAATTACACCTACAACATAGTAAACATCTTTACACATAATATAGTTAAGAGAGATGGTCCACAACCAGATATTTCTTAAAGAAAGGATTCTTGCATAAAATTATGTTTAAATGCAGCAACAGTATTAATCATTTTAAAATCATTGCATAGTGAATTCCATACTTGCACTCTCTTTCCACAAAGAGACATTGATCACCTTGTAGAACAGACACTCTGTCGTTTTAAATCATGACTGGCTTACAACATTCAACAAATCAAATGAAATGAAACATTATTTCACAACAACATTACATTCTACATAAGCAAACAAAAAGACAAGTATTGTCAAATGTGGTCACATAGCACATTTTGTGCTGTCTTCCTGTGACCCCAAAACATAAACTTTGAAATGATATATATATATATATATATATATATATATATATATATATATATATATATATATATATATATATATGTATGTATGTATACTTATCCACGTACACTCATTTGCATGACAACGGTTTGGGGGAATTTTAGAGGAATTTGAGATATATATGAAAATCCAAACAATTTGTCTTTTTTAATTGAAAACAATTAGTTGCACTCTACACATGTGGGATTTAGGCAATGTACCTGGTTAAGACCGTTAGATCAATATTGTTTAGAGAGAACACATCTGAACTTATGTCTGGGTTTGAGATTTTGAATGTTATAATCAAGGTTATTCCATAGTTCTATAAAAAGATGTCTAGGTAGCTTAGGGCTTTTCTGTAGTATGTTCTGCTGTCTCGTAATTCTGGTGTTAGTGGCTAGATTATTTTTTGGTATACACTGTTCGAAGGATTTAGACAGTGTATTATGGTGATAATCATACATAAATTATGAGACATGTTAACTTGTGTATATCATCGATTTTAAGTATATTTTCAAATATAGAAATAGGGTCTGTGTGACTTATATATATTTTATTGTTAATTATTTGCATTTTTGTAAAGTTTAACTTTTTTACTGTATTTCCATTGCCTCATGCTTGTACACCGTAAGTTAAATGACTTTGAATTAAAGTATAATAGAGTTTTTAAAGCATTATGTGAAAAACATATATTTCATTCTGTAAATTGCAAAAATTGCTGTAGATATCTTTATTATTTAATCGCTGAATACCATAAAAAAATTATTTATGACTTAGGATATATAATACTACACCTACTATAATTATAATAGGTTTATTTTGATTATCTTGTACTTCTAAAAATATAGATACGAAAACATGGGGAATAAATATAGAAAGATCTTCACGTTTAGTGTATGCAAAGCTTTCGTTAATATATATATATATATATATATATATATATATATATATATATATATATATATATATATATATATATATATATATATATATATACCAACTCCACCGTGTCCATCACCATTTTATAATCTTGTGTTAAAAAGTAAACTATGGTATCCATTTATATTGTATTGCTGAGAATCCCGAATTCTAAATATTTCTGTTAAGTCAGTTATATCAAGTTTGAGGCCATCTGATAATAAATATAAAATAATTCTTGCAAAGAATCCCAGTGCGCCTGTAAGCTGCAACAATTTATACATAACATCGATAGAGAAATGTTGTCACTTTGTAAAGCTTTTGATAATTCAACCAGGGTCAAATATATACACTCATTAGTATTTCTTTAAATGGTGAGTCATGATACATTTCATCTTCGTAATGATTAATTTCAGTGTATAATTTTGTAAAGTCAAACAAACTTTCCATTTGTTTGGATTAGGTCTATGTTAATATTATCATCCATTTACAAACATACTACAGTGTAGAAGATATCATATTAAAGGATTAATGCAATCCGTCGTCTTTACACTACTACCAGAAGCAACGTAGAATATCGGATGAAGACAACAGTAATGCAAAGCAATAATTACGTTAGAACCTTCTGTGTAGCAGTATTGTAATTGTATGTGTAACAGTAATACTAAAAATGGCAATTGATATAGCACCGGTATCCGCCACATGGTGGCGCTTTTACATCATTGTGTTCATCAGACACATAAAACATCAATAGTATACAAAAACTATCCGTCCGTCCGTCCGTCCGTCCGTCCGTCCGTCCGTCCGTCCGTCCGTCCGTCCGTCCGTCCGTCCGTCCGTCCGTCCGTCCGTCCGTCCGTCCGTCCGTCCGTCCGTCCGTCCGTCCGTCCGTCCGTCCGTCCGTCCGTCCGTCCGTCCGTCCGTCCGTCCGTCCGTCCGTCCGTCCGTCCGTCCGTCCGTCCGTCCGTCCGTCCGTCCGTCCGTCCGTCCGTCCGTCCGTCCGTCCGTCCGTCCGTCCGTCCGTCCGTCCGTCCGTCCGTCCGTCCGTCCGTCCGTCCGTCCGTCCGTCCGTCCGTCCGTCCGTTCGTTCGTTCGTTCGTTCGTTGTATTGTTGGCTGTGTCAACTTTCTAGTAATTGCATTAATGTTTGCACTGCGAATACACTATAAAAGACATATATATATATATATATATATATATATATATATATATATATATATATATATATATATATATATATATACTAATACAAACAACACAAGGTAACAAAGATAGTAATTGGATAGCAAACTGGCTGGACTCTCACTCAGTATAACATAATTATATATGTTATATATATACAATTCGAAATATATACAAGTGAAACATCTACAGCAACATCCGAGGTGCAGTGACATTAATGACCACACACAGAGCATAACGACAATTGTATCCTTGTTGCAAACCATTTAAATGGTAAATAATATCTGCAAATAATGATGCCATGAAGCATTGCATCAGTAGAGTAATAAATGTAAAAGTAACAAAAGATCAAAATATTAAGTCTTGCTTTTAACACAATACATGCAACTAAGCAAAACATGAGTGACAAATTCAGCCGCTGTGCATCAACATTTCCTAAGGTAAGACTGGGCATATTTTTGTAGTGCACACATCTGCACAAACTATTCTTAATACCACAAACACAGTCAACAAACAAACAAACAAATGCCTCCTTATTGGATAACATATATTAAAAAATAATTTAAAACAATACACCAGCTTCAAGAGACATAAAAGCGTTACAAATTACAATGCTACCAGTCATCTTGGATATATGTGTACAATGTTATTATTTATTTATATCATATGAAAGCTAAGATCCTTGTATCAATGATACATTTTTACAAATAAATGCTGCATCAAAAAAAGCACTTTGTGGAATTCTCTGACTGATATGCATAGTGCTGCCACCTGGGAGACTCGACCTAAAACCAGATAAAGAAGACATCAGCTGACTAGCCTTGATAATTTATCACCGAAAACTAATTTAGTTCATTGGTGGTTTTCTGCTCACTGATACAGTAAATAAGAAATTAAAATCACACTGACCTGTCACTTTATTGAAACACAGAGGACTCTATCACCGGGAATTTACTCAAAACTTTTCATTATGCAAATGAACAGAAGTACATGTATAAACGTTACTCACAATAAAGTATACTTTCTTGTAGACGTTGTAGTTATCATCTCACTAGTGCTACCACCTTGCGATCAATGTTGTATGGTATACAAAAAATGCACCCCAAAACGCCTTTGTCCGAATCAAAATCCAGTGTGTTTACTTTTGACACTTATATCAACCAACAAATGACTTCAGAAGACATTCAGTAGGTAGAAATCTGCTCAGGGCAGTTCAATATTCAGATGTACCTGATATCTGAGCAGCCAACCACTGAGACACCTCAGTGACTGCCGCGTCGTCTGACCCTCTGTCGATTTCTGTAACAAATCAGCACCAGATGTGAGAATAACTTCATTTATTTGATCTGTCAGACATTTCAAATAATACATATAACACATCCATATCAAATATACTTTTAAATAGTACAAGTTAGACTCATGATAAACCTGGTTGGTAAATGCAAAAGTAGGAGTGTATACGTGCATGGATGCATGCCTGTGTGTGTGTGTGTGTGTGTGTGTGTGTGTGTGTGTGTGTGTGTGTGTGTGTGTGTGTGTGTGTGTGTGTGTGTGTGTGTGTGTGTGTGTGTGTGTGTGTGTGTGTGTGTGTGTGTGTGTGTGTGTGTGTGTGTGTGTGTGTGTGTGTGTGTGTGTGTGTGTGTGTGTGTGTGTGTGTGTGTGTGTGTGCATCTGTCAACCGACTGGCAAAGCAACACAATCTTACCACTTAGGCACTTACCAGTCGCTACGCTACTGTCATCATCACCAGGCAGGGTGTTGAATGGCACCACAAGCATCACATACCCCTCCTCAAGTGCTGCCTACGGGAAAACAAAAACAATTCTATTTCAACCAGTTTAGCTTCAGTATATATTCAATGAGCTAAAAAATAAATGGTCAATAGGCCCTGAAGTCCTTTGAATTATATCATGTCTGTGAAAGTAAGATATATGTGGACAAATGTTAGAGTAAACAATTTCATGAAAATTTAATATAATTATTATTAGTTTGTGTTACGCTAGATATACTGAATCCTGATATATTTGCTATGAATCCTGATACAGCTGTACTCTGCTGTTTAGGCCAACACCCAGTGGTTGTAAGAACCTTGCAGGAGAGTTGGTGAGCTGAAATCTCATATGAAGCTTGTTTTAAAAATTAGCCAAGTTACCCTGAAGCCCATTGGATTATATTATGAGTTGATTGATACGAATGAAATGTGTTTTAGTGAATCATAGTCACCGCTTAGTCTCTTCACCATAATCGCCTAAGTGACATTTTCTCTGGTTATTCATACGTGATGACCAGAAACACAGTCAAATTGTGTGAATGCACCACCAAGACTGGTCAGTAGTGGTTTGTAATCAAATTGGAGTAATCTACTTCCACTCCACTCAGCCAGACAAGTGGCCAGAAAGGAGTTGATATCAACAAACTATATCATATTTCATTATATAATTGGGTGACAGCTGACAGGATGGGGATTGACCTGAGCCGAGCAAATTGTGTCAGTCTGCTGGCAAAACATGTGATTAAGGTACTTTCATAAGTCTTTTCTCCAGATAGAGTTGTGAACATTATAAATTCAGGAATAAGGATTTTGAGGTCAGTATTTTGGATGACCCCCGCCACCATAGTGCCGGTAAGTGTCATCAAGGTAGAGGATTCCTCTAGACGATCCTGTCATCCTGGCTATGGAGGAAGGAACAGAAGTCTGTAGTCTATATCATCTACAAGGAGAATAAGGTGGATAAAATCCCAGCACTTAGTTCACTGTGAAGGCCCATCCAACAAGGAACCATTTCTGAACCAGTTGGCACATGTCATACTGGTTCATAATTGATACCGCTCCACCAGTATGTGTTTTCATGTGTACTCACGTGAATACACGTGTTCTGCCTGTTGTCATGAGTTTCGAATGAGTTTGACACGAGTCGTACTGAGTCAGAACTGGTACGGTTTCCCTGACCAGTACGTTTCATCACGTGAAAAACTCGTGATTTCATGGTATGCTTGTGTCGACACACCAAATTTGTTCACAGAATCCATTGAATTCACATGAATTGAGCCAGTTGAACTCATGAATTCACTTACAGAACATGTGAAATCACGGGTCGTTATTTGTTGGGGGGAGAATTAACCAGCTCCCAGTTCTAGCAGATGTGCTGCTAAGCGGGAAACCTTTGACTCTTGAAGTGGACACTGGAGCCACAACTTCACTCATCATCGAAGAGACATACAGAACATTGAGGAAAAATGTCTTAGTTCTGGAACCTGCCTGTAAAAGCTTGAGAAGCTACCTAGGGAGAAGATACCCAGACTAAGTGAACACATTCAGTACAGACAACAGAGACCAGTCAGACTCACGTACTGAGTGAACACATTCAGTACAGACTACAGAGACCAGTCAGACTCACGTACTGAGTGAACACATTCAGTACAGACAACAGAGACCAGTCAGCTGACTCACGTGCTGAGTGAACACATTCAGTACAGACAACAGAGACCAGTCAGCTGACTCACGTACTGAGTGAACACATTCAGTACAGACAACAGAGACCAGTCAGACTCACGTACTGAGTGAACACATTCAGTACAGACAACAGAGACCAGTCAGCTGACTCACGTACTGAGTGAACACATTCAGTACAGACAACAGAGACCAGTCAGACTCACGTACTGAGTGAACACATTCAGTACAGACAACAGAGACCAGTCAGACTCACATACTGAGTGAACACATTCAGTACAGACTACAGAGACCAGTCAGACTAACGTACTGAGTGAACACATTCAGTACAGACAACAGAGACCAGTCAGCTGACTCACGTACTGAGTGAACACATTCAGTACAGACAACAGAGACCAGTCAGACTCACGTACTGAGTGAACACATTCAGTACAGACTACAGAGACCAGTCAGACTCACGTACTGAGTGAACACATTCAGTACAGACAACAGAGACCAGTCAGCTGACTCACGTGCTGAGTGAACACATTCAGTACAGACAACAGAGACCAGTCAGCTGACTCACGTACTGAGTGAACACATTCAGTACAGACAACAGAGACCAGTCAGACTCACGTACTGAGTGAACACATTCAGTACAGACAATAGAGACCAGTCAGCTGACTCACGTACTGAGTGAGTGAACACATTCAGTACAGACAACAGAGACCAGTCAGACTCACGTACTGAGTGAACACATTCAGTACAGACAACAGAGACCAGTCAGACTCACATACTGAGTGAACACATTCAGTACAGACAACAGAGACCAGTCAGACTCACGTACTGAGTGAACACATTCAGTACAGACAACAGAGACCAGTCAGCTGACTCACGTACTGAGTGAACACATTCAGTACAGACTACAGAGACCAGTCAGCTGACTCACGTACTGAGTGAACACATTCAGCTGTCTCGCACTGCTGTGATGCCAGCTGCATCACTTGCGTTTGCAGCTGTTGCTGCATCTGCACCATCTGTAAGAATCTACATTCGATGGGAAATGAATCTTTCCCTTGCCTGGCACAACGCTGTTGTTCATCGTCTTGCAGCAGGTAGAGAGCCTCATTCCGCATATGGTGAAACGGTTTGTCTGCAGAGTGTAGAGCATTACGCCTCAGTTCTTTGCGAACCGCTCCTGAATGCCCTGTATAAACTGCTTGTTCACAGCAGTGTCTCGCAGAAGGGCCAGTGCCCGACTCTCTTCTTCAGTGGCCGCTGCCTTCTTGTTTGCAGCGCATGCTGCTCGCACCAGACGTGCCCACCAAGTAACAGTGGCGGCAATGTACATCCTGCAGTATCGGGCTTACAATTACCGTGACACAGATACAGAAGATTAGGCTTTGGGGTTTGATGAATGATGCTCAAAGAGGGAAGAGAGCTGACCTCATCCTCAGTTCCAGTATTGGGCAACAGTCATGTTATTGGAGCTGTGTTTACTGGTCTTTGTGCGGTCCCAGCGGCAGTCCTCCTTCAGCATGTACCTTGATGCTCTGACAGAACGTGTCCCTTGGTTCTTTGCTCTGGACCACACTAACTATGCTCGCTGGATCCCAGTTCATCTCCGTGATATTACTGAACAACCAACGAAACACCCAGATGTTTTGCAGAGAATTCAATGCTGGCAATTTCACGATTCAGAAGAAGACCAACCGGGTCTTCTCGGCAATCCCCATCGATATCGATCAAGCACATGAGCAGAATAATGCTTGCATCAAGAGTGATGGAGGGGCAGTAGGTCGTACAGACAACCCTAGTGCCCCCCGGCGGTGGCTGGTAGCATGTCCCTGAGGTTGCTGCGCTGATTGAGGACTTTGAAGATGCACACCAGCTCATGGGAAGACGAGATGAGGTGCTTCACCATGACCAGACAGCAAGCGTACAAAAAGCATTTAGGAAAGACGTCTGCTCACTCGTCAACGTAATGGAAGAACTGGGAACCCATTCGAAGAAGAGAGCGAATACCTACTTGTCCTTGACAGCAAAGAGATTGCGGATCCATCGGCAGTCGAGGCTGTCAGGAAGGCACATAAGATTGGCCAACAACAGTTCCAAACATTCACAAAGGAATGTCTTGTGGAGAGAACAAAGCCCATTGATGACACAATCCATCGTAATCGGTTGATAACTGTTTGTTGGCTCGAAGACAAAGATGGCAAGTAAGGAGAAGCAGCAGCTGGCATAAATGAAAAGTGATGTCGAGTTTTTCTCTACGACTCTACATTAGTTGTCAAACGAGAAATGGCAATCTGGAAGACGTCTTTCAGCATGAAAACCAAGCATGGTCACCAGCGCTGTCCGATGGAGGAAGATTACGACTTGGTACCAAGAGTGACACCCAGACATGTTTGGAGGACCTGTCTCCATCTCAGACTAAGACTCCTGATGCTACCTGTATAGTTCAGCAGCTGCCAAGACATTTGATGAATATGCCCAGCAAGTATTCATCCCATATATTTCTTCTCAGCCGCGCAGTGTGTCACGTATGGACCTTGTTTGGGATACTTACAAGGATGAGTCCCTGAAAGGCACAGCAAGAGCCAAGCGCGGAAAGGGTGTAAGGAGACATGTGGGGGAGGCTGCCGTACCAGGAAACTGGCAAAACTTTCTGCGGGTTAACAGCAACAAGACAGAACTATTCAGTTTCTTGTCCAAGATCCTATTTCAGGCGTTCTGTAAGGAAGACAAGGAAGTTGTCCTCACCGATGGGAAAGGGCGCGCAGCACACAGCTATTGCAGGATGTCCACACCCTGTCGCCATGCAGCCCTGAAGAAGCTGATAGTCGTATGCTACTGCATGTAACACACGCTGCACAGCATGACCACCACCAGATACTCATTCGCACTGTTGACACCGATGTTGTGGTCTTGGCTGTGTTTGGCATAAATCATCTACCCGCTGGATGTGAACTGTGGCTAGCATACGGAACTGGCAAGAGTTTTCGCTACATGGCAGCCCACCAAGTAGCTGCGAGTCTTGGACCACAGATGTCCTGTGCCCTATCAATGTTCCATGCTTTGACAGGCTGTGACATTGTATCCACCTTTGCTGGACATGGAAAGAAGACAGCATGGTCAACATCGAAGTCACTGCTGGAACTGACAGATGCACTATTGATGCTTGCAGATGGGCCAAAGGACATCCCCGATGATGCAATGAACATAATCGAGAGGTGTGTCATACTTCTGTTTGACAGAACCAGCACTTGCATCAAGGTGGACCATGCAAGAAGAAAGCTCTTTCCATGAAAACACACGGTACAACAAATCCCGCCTACCCGAGCTGCTCTAGAGGAGCATGCCAAGAGAGCAGTCTACCAGGGTGGTCACATCTGGGGGAAGACACTGCTACCAGACACTGTGTTGCCATCACCAACTCACTGGGGGTGGATGAAGACAGAAGGAATATATGAGCCCCACTGGTATACATTGCCACAAGCATCAAAAGCATGCCACGAACTGATCTCTTGTGGCTGCAAGAGTGGTTGCAGAAAACGCTGCTGATGCAACAACGCTTCACTTCAGGCCTCTGCTTCTGTGAGGGAAAATGTGCCAGTTGACTCTCATATACTCAAACATTAAAGTGCCACGCCATGATCTATGGGTAGTTGTCAAGTTGTCACGTGATCAAGATGTGTTAATAAAATGATTCAAATAGCATTCAACAATAACATTGGTATTCTGAAATAACTTAAATAGAATAGTTAATGGCTTTAGTACATTAAGTGAACATTGTTACTTGGTCTATGCTAATACGTAAGATGTTTAACTGTACTGGCTAAAGCTATGGTTTAATCAAGTTATCATTATAATGTGGAGAGACAATCTCGCCATTTTGTTGCATTTTCTTTCATTTAATATTATGTTACATTGTAATAAACCTATTTCGAACTGTACAGTGTATATAAATAATGTTTATTGTCCTGAAAAACATGGAAGCAACAGCTTGGGGGGCAAAAATGTTCTATGCTAATAGCCGCTGGCAGCCATTTTGGAAAATGGCTGCCATGGTAAACAGGATGCCAGTTTGCAGTGGCCCAATGTCCAGATTTCTTCTAAATATATTAAGATATGTGTACCAAATGTGGTGCTTGTATCACAAAATGAACAATAGGTTAGCTATGCCGCCCACTAAATATACAACGTGTACTGTATAACTGTAGCACCTGTACCACTACACAATAAACATACACAACCACAGGGTGCCACTTACAAGGTAACTCACCATGAACTACACGAGTGTGCGACAGGGTCTTTTTCTTTCGAACTTGTTGCTGGGCAATCCCCACTTCCGACACCAGTTCTCAAGGATGGACACGGAGCGGGCGGATCATCGTTTCACAATTTTCTTCTTTATTGACACACAAACAAGACAAGACCCTGCCCACAGCCAGATGTCAGGTATCACACGTAGTTGTAGAAGTAGGAGTAGGAGTAGGAGTAGGAGTAGTAGTAGGAGTAGGAGTAGGAGTAGGAGTAGGAGTAGGAGTAGGAGTAGGAGTAGTAGGAGTAGTAGTAGTAGTAGGAGTAGGAGTAGGAGTAGGAGTAGGAGTAGGAGTAGTAGGAGTAGTAGTAGTAGTAGTAGTAGTAGTAGTAGTAGTAGTAGTAGTAGTAGTAGTAGGAGTAGGAGTAGGAGTAGGAGTAGGAGTAGGAGTAGTAGTAGGAGTAGTAGTAGTAGTAGTAGTAGTAGTAGTAGTAGTAGTAGTAGTAGTAGTAGTAGGAGGAGTAGGAGTAGTAGTAGGAGTAGTAGTAGTAGTAGTAGTAGTAGTAGTAGTAGTAGTAGTAGTAGTAGTAGTAGTAGTAGTAGTAGTAGTAGTAGTAGGAGTAGTAGTAGTAGTAGTAGTAGTAGTAGTAGTAGTAGTAGTAGTAGTAGTAGTAGTAGTAGTAGGAGTAGGAGTAGCAGTAGCAGTAGCAGTAGCAGTAGGAGTAGTAGTAGTAGTAGTAGTAGTAGTAGTAGTAGTAGTAGGAGTAGGAGTAGGAGTAGGAGTAGGAGTAGGAGTAGTAGTAGGAGTAGTAGTAATAGTAGTAGTAGTAGTAGTAGTAGTAGTAGTAGTAGGAGTAGTAGTAGTAGTAGTAGTAGTAGTAGTAGTAGTAGTAGTAGTAGTAGTAGTAGTAGTAGTAGTAGGAGTAGGAGTAGGAGTAGGAGTAGGAGTAGGAGTAGTAGTAGGAGTAGTAGTAATAGTAGTAGTAGTAGTAGTAGTAGTAGTAGTAGTAGTAGTAGTAGGAGGAGTAGTAGTAGTAGTAGTAGTAGTAGTAGTAGTAGTAGGAGTAGTAGTAGTAGGAGTAGTAGTAGTAGTAGTAGTAGTAGTAGTAGTAGTAGTAGTAGTAGTAGTAGGAGTAGGAGTAGGAGTAGGAGTAGGAGTAGGAGTAGTAGTAGGAGTAGTAGTAGTAGTAGTAGTAGTAGTAGTAGTAGTAGTAGTAGTAGTAGTAGTAGTAGTAGTAGTAGTAGTAGTAGTAGTAGTAGTAGTAGTAGTAGTAGTAGTAGTAGGAGTAGTAGTAGTAGTAGTAGTTGTTGTTGTTGTTGTTGTTGTAACAAAGCAAATCATAATTTCTCCTCACTTCCCACTGGAAACAGCGCATTCCTTGCTCTCCCCCAAATCCCGTTATATCCCAATCCCGCCGATCAAACTGCAGTGACACCTATTGTCACTGCTAATCACCTATTGTCACTGTTCCTCAAGGTTCCGTACATGGTCCGCAGTTGTTTTCTCTCTATGCAGCACCAGTATCGAAAATCATTCGGAACAACACCTTGCTGTCGCACTTTTATGCTGACGACACACAAATTTACATCACAGTGAAACCCCATCAGGAGGACATTGACGCGGCTGTTGAGAGCATTGAACAATGTGTTACAGAAATCAGGAGTTGGATGAAGACAAACTCCTTGAAATTGAATGATTAAAATACGGAACTAATCGTATACGGTTCAGCTCAACAACTGAAGAAAATCACGCTGCAATCGTTACGTGTTGATGACTGTGTGGTTAGGGTGACTGACTGTGTTCGAAATCTCGGTGTGCAGTTTGATGCTGAGATGTCGATGGAGTCCCACGTGACTGCTGTATGCAAGTCAGCCATATTCTACCTCCGCGAGGATCAGACGGTATCTGATAGCAGCAGCGACAGAGCAAGTTGTTTATGCATTTGTCACAAGCAGACTGGATATTGGCAATGCACTGCTCTATCGACTGCCTCTGAAGCCAATCATATTACGCAACGGCTTCAGAAAATTCAGAACTGGGCAGCCCGCTTGATCGACGGCGCTATGAGATATAGCCATGCTACACCACTGTTAAAGAAGTTACACTGGCTGCCGATAGCAGTGCGAGTTGAGTTCAAGATCCTGCTACTCACTCACCGAGCACTGAATGGCCAAGCGCCTGGCTACATTGGACCTAATTTGGACACTATCTAAGCCGACGCCAGTCGGTTAGGTCGCTGCGCTCCAGCGAACACAAATTATTGTGTGTGCCACGCACAAGGCGTCACTGTGGTGACAGAGCTTTCAGCGTGGCAGCCCCAAGTATATGGAATGCACTACCGCACCATCTGACATTGTCATCTATGACCACTGCTGCATTTAAAGTAAAACTAAAGACTTATTTATTTACAAGAACATTCTGTACAGCGCTGTGAGCAACGAACGTTGGAACAGCACTATAGAAATGTGACGATTATGATTATAATCACCACCAACCATTAATCACCAGGTGGAGTCACCGATTACTGAATAAAATAATTATATAAATGTTATATCCGTTCTCCCCGGAGAAGAAGAAAAGTAATGTGATGCAACACCGCAAACCACTGCAAAAAAAACATGTGTGGAAGATGAATATGCTTTTGGTAGTCTGTGTGAGAATTCAGATTTAAAATTAAAGAACATTTATTATAATATAACACCTGTGGTCGTTTACCTTTTCATATGTTTCCCAAGATTGAATAGTATGGAAGATATACCAGTGCTAGTAAACTGGCAGCCATCTTAGATTTCTAGATGACGTCATCAGTATATAATTTGATCTGACACAGATATATGTGTCTCCAAAATACCCAGTGATAGACACCATCACGGCTAATTTGGAGTAAATAGTTAAAGAGATATGCCAGTTTTAGTGTTACGGTGGCCATCTTGGCAGTTATCTTGGAAATTACCATTATGTAATACGATATTAACATAATACTTAGTTCTAATGAATAGCTTGACCCCTAAAACCTTGGTATAGAGACAAAAATCACCTTCCTAGGGTGAATAGGTAGGGACTTACGGTCATTTATAGGTAATGACGGCCATCTTGGACGCCATCTTGAATTTCTCAAATTGCTCAAGGATGGCAACATGTCATCAAGCAGTTTCTGAAAATAGAGACCCTTGGCTACCAAAATCAACAGTAAAAAAAACTTAATACAACAATGCAAGGTTAAGGGGGAAATGGCAGTTGGCTCCACGACTATCTTGTTGATGTGTGGGTTCCAGGAGAGGTTGTTTGATGTCTATCCCAAGGTATGTTTCTACAGGTGCTGCTCTGATTGTTGTGCCATGTATTCTGTAAGAGTGATCTGTAGGTAATTTTGATTTGCCAATATGCATTACTTCACATTTAGATACACAAGCTTGGTGATTTGCCAGGTGTATTCCTAGTCGATCAGTATGTTGAGGTCATGCTGTAGGTTGTTTTGGCCAGTATGTTTATATTAATTTTCCAGTAGAGCATTGCATCATTGGCAAAAAAAGTTTGAGGGAGGTTACTGCAAAAATATCGGTGGGCATATAATTTATATAGAGAAAGAAGAGAAGGAGAGACTGTGGGACTCCAGAGCTTATGTGTACCTGACCCGACTTGCACCCTTCTACCAGCAAATCTTGTCACCTGTTGGTCAGAAAACATTTAATCTTTTGGGGGTGTTGGCTCCAATTCCATAATGATCCAACCTCTGCAGGAGTCGATTAAGAGGGACAGTGTCAAAAGCCTTAGAGAAATCAAGTTTATGAAACCTTTTATTTCATAAACCAAAATAACATGAAAATATCCTTGGGCACTCAGTAGGCTATAGTAGGTATAATTTATACTGTATAACATGATTTTGCAATAAAAAGAAAAAGCCACGAAGAGCTTACGTCCCTCTAAAGAAGATGACAAACAATAGTGGACTCTTCCAGAAGCTGTGGGAGGAGGCCACGTACAGGCATCAGCGGAATGGAAAGAGGGCTACGTCAACACGCTGCCTAAGAAGGAAGACTTCAGCAACTATGCCAATTACAGAATGAATTTTTTCTCAAAAACTTGGTCTCCAATGTCTGTTTTTATATCGAGAAATTTAAAAAACCTGTGTTACAGTTATGAGCTGGAAGACATAAACACATGTTGGTTTCTAGTTAACAACAGAGAGCATTTAAAACATCAGTCATTCAGATACCGAACACACAGTTAATTTATTTGTCATATTTTATTTGCATTAACACAAACAAACACACCAATGTAGCTGTGATCAACCATAATCATTCTAATCTTAAATTACATTTTACACATGTCAAACATTAATGGAAACAAACAAGTATGAAACTCTGCAATATGAAATGAGTGTTAATGTATAAAAAAAAATTGGAGGTATTGGCATAATAAATGGAGCCTGCTTTTTATTCTAACCAATACTAAGAAATTACATACATTATTTTGTCTGTATATATTTTATTTGAAATTCTATATGAGTACTCAAAATATGTTTTAGAGGTAGATAACCTTTCCTTTAAAAATATAAATTTTGAAGCTGAATTTGGTTTCTCAGAAACATTCTATATAAAACAAATATTGCTAAAAACCATAAAACAATGAATTGCACAATGGAACTCATTTCACGTGGCACAACTTTTTAAATCTATTCCCAAGCAGCCATGGCAAACACTATTAACTAAGTTTAAAATTCATGCATAAGCTAAGTGCCAAGTTTAATTGAACGAAACATTTATTAATTTTAAAGGTCAATTAAAGGTCAAATTAAAAACCTGTTTGAAAATTCCAATAGGTATTAAACATGGAAGAGAACAAGGGCCAAACAAGTGGCCTGCTTTCAATAAACCAGAGGGACATGGGTAAGCTCAGCATGTTAGCGCTATGCCAATCCTCTGAAAGAGGCATATTACTATTTTGGCATGCGTAACCCAAACAAAAACAAACGTCAGACAATTTCTAACTAACCATCACAAAAATCAGTCGGCTCATTAACACTGTTCTAATGTTCTTAACAACACAACAAACATTAACGGCGTCACAATACCTTAACTACTGAGGTTGACTGTTGTTAATATCCAGTGCTAACACCATGCACTTTGAGACAAAATATAATAATATATGTTGGTCAAATCAAACAAATCCATTGTTTCCATTTTTACACTGTTCTTGATGTTGTCTACAACATCAATTTATAACAATCGCCAATCTCTAACACCACCAAAAAGCCATGCAACTTACATTTTGACAGACCTGCCATGCTTTCCCATGAAAAAATATGTCTTACTCGCAGGCATCGATAACTTACCAACATTATTTTAGTTGTAATCCTGAATCATGCTTTCATTCTACATCATATGCAGCAATGTCTTTAGAGAAACACACCACTGGCGCAGTCACAGCATTTTGATCCTGTCTGTCATGTTCATGTCAAAGTGAATTATTTATGTCTATAGTTGAAGCACCTGTGTAGCGTACACACTATATATCTATTGGTTAGCCAATCAGTTGTCACTCATTTAAATATACATTGGCGTAAGAAGTACACACTCAAAATTACTGATACAATTTACTGATTACCCCGGTATACATAAATAACCTGTCAGTCATGTTGCTAATTGCCTGTCAATCAAAATGGTGCATGTGACCTGTACCAAACGCTGTTCGTGGCGACGATGTTTTCGTATTGCATTATTGTACTTGTGCGTTGTTTTCGTCATAACGAACAAAACATCTGCGGCTCAACACCACATGAACACCACCGGTTTTGACGGATTAATTGTCCTTGTTGCTAAGCAACAGGTCACATGACAAATTTGCCAATTTTGGCAATGACATAAAACACTTTGATTCAATTCTGATGGATACCCATGTGTAATAACCACAAAGCGTTTGGCTAACTACCATAACGATCAAACAGTGAATATGAATGTTTAACATTTTGTCTTTCTGATTGAACGACATCGCTAAATAAACAAGATCAAATAATACATATAACTATGTCTATTGGCGACATACCTGAACACACATTAAAACAAATAGATTTATCAGTTACAACACAAGCATTTACGGACAGGTCATTATACTGGATATTTATCGACTAGACAGTCAGAACGCATTCTTGTATGACAGATCAACCGGTATCAGCACAATAAACACCTAATAATAAACACCTAATAATAAACAAAGTTTGACCAATAGATGTATCCAGTACATCGCTGTCTGCGTACAAATTATGCGTGACACTCCCAACAGGCTTTGCCTCTATTAACAATGTTAACACCCGTTAAATATGTGAATGGCGTTATAACTGCGACATGACATCCCTAGAGCAAACTTTACTGGATACAGTTGCTGCTTAACAACATCCCCTAAGTTTTTTTGGTGAAAATAATCTTCTAAAATCAGAATTTCAGCAAAATACAAGACAAAAAACACATGTTCTGGCAGCCATTTTGTTGACTGCGTGACGGAGTTTGCTAGGCAACATGGATACATCAATTCAATTGGACTCTGACGTCTACGCATAAATCACAATTTCCCTTTCTCTGACTATCCACACATTAAACAATTCACATCATGGAATATGGAATGTTCTTCAGCAGCAGAAATGCCATCCTACTAATTTTCTGATTGCTGGATACAACATTAACGTTTCACACGACATGGAACAGAAACGATAAAATATAACCTAGCATTTGTCAAGAACACTAAGCACGTCTATTTGCTTACTGTTGTAGCAGAAAGTAGACGAATAACGCCAGCAGCAGAATCAACACGGGGGCAATAATGAACTTGCCATAACGCTGCAGAAACCTTGGCTCATTCGCCTCCTGCTTAGGCTTGCGAGGTTTACGTTTGCGGCCGTGGATCTTTCGCTCAAACTCTTCGTATTCCTCTTTTTGCCTCTGCTCTTCCTGCATCTTATGCAGCTTTTCCGCCTCCTCTTTGTCCTAAGTGAACAGCCAAGTTAAAACAAGAAATGAAACCATGGAAGATACAACATAAGGAAAGTTGTATCTGAAGTAAATTGATGTCATAATATCAAAAGCAGACATTGTGTGTTGCTCTGTATGTGATTCACTGGTTTTTATCCTGTGTCATGCTAATATTTATCAACAGGATTGTATTCTTCAGAGACACTGCCTGGAAGTCACGTCCATGAAAGAAATAATAATTATTAACAGTACATGTAAATCATTTTATCAATAACTTCATTACTATACTAGTCATGATAGAATACACAGGAAATAATTAAATATAAAGTACCATTTGTAGTCTAAAAATATGATTATATATATATATATATGTAATATATATATATATAATATATATATTATTAAATTGTATTCATAAACAAAAACATTGGATAAATAAATAGAACGCACACCTATTAATTAAAGCACAGAGAAACTAATAAAATATATGTTAACGTTGGTAATTAATAAAAAAAAGATGGTTACACTCAACCAATAAAAAAATCAGATTATCTACAACACAGTCAAACCCCACTTTTTAAATTAAACCAAGTCAATATCCCAATTATTTCCATAACAGTAAAGTATTGATAATTACTCCCATTAACACAATAACCTTCCTGTTTCGGCCAGTTTTCTCCTGGTCCCTAGGACGACATTAACCGTGACACTGCATTGTTTTAGTAGATAAAATAATAAACAATGATACCAAATTAAAATAACAACTCTAATCTCCGCAGTAGGCTGTACCTTCTTCAGTTTCTCCCTCTGTCGCTGACACGTGTCGTCACACTCGACCTTGGCGTAGCCCGCCTGCACTTCATTGCACAGAAAGTCTTGCTTGCGACGGCGGCATGGACATCTGACCTTGACCTTCTCCGTGCACCGCTCAAGGTTCGGACATCCGTTCGGGTGACACGTTGACTTGCAGTTATGACCACAAGGCAGCTGTCAACAGGATACAACAGGTTTTGTTAGATTTACAAGTCACTTTCAAGTGCAGGGCCCAGTTTCATGAAGCCGTGTAACTTTACACACAATTACGCGGTCTACTGGTCGCAGCTAACAGCGAATAGTCAACTAGTGTAACAGGAAACGCAACTAGTGTAACTTTACAATGTTTTAGGCTTTCAACGGGTTATCGCCCGCTACGACGTCTTAAGTACGCTCCATGAAACTGGGCCCAGGCAGTTACGAGACAAGCCTCAAGAAATGAGAAAATGGACGGACCTTTATCTAAATCTTGTTATTTAAATATATTATAACATTAAGAAAATATTATATAAGATAACCAAGAATAACGGTTAAAAAAACAACCACACAAGGATATAGACTGACTATTTGTTAACAATCTCATTTAAGTACAAATAAATAGCTCTGAGATGCAATGGTCGAGTGATTAGAACGTAGCAGTGTCGTACAGAGGAACTTGAAAACCAAACCAAAGCCAAAATAAATACTAGCAGTCATAAAAACCGTTACATGGACTGACCGTTTTCGGACAGCTGCTGTGACAGGACTTGAGCCGTTGTCTCTCACGGTCATCAGCGTGTGTCCACTGGTCACACGGTATGTGCTGGACGACGAGTTGGCAGTGACAGCGCATGCGGATCATCACTCGACACGGGGGACAGTCCCCGGGGTGACAGGGCAGCAGACACGTGTGACTGCAGCCGTCAGGGCGGGGGCGGTGACACGGCTCCTCACACTTCTGACACGTGTCACCGGCCTAGTGACACACGACACATGACATGATGACGCGTCACAATGTGATAGTTTGGTTTTATGATGCGTTCATTTTATGTAGTTTGATGGAAAGTGCTGTGTGTGAAATGTATGAGACGCCACAAGTCTGGTCTCTCTGGTGTTGCAGTCAAGGGGGTGAGGGGGTGTTGCAGTCAAGGGGGTGAGGGGGTGTTACAATCAAGGGGGTGAGGGGGGCTTACAGTAAAAAAAAACAATTCAGTGGTTGGTTTATTTGTCAATCTATAGGTTATATGCACTTGTTTGGGTTCACTGCCTGGATGAATAGCTGGTTAGTCAGGACAGACAGAATAAGAATGAGCAATACTTTTTTCAAACCGTGAAAGTCAACAGGTTTAGAGACTTTAAATTGGTACAAAATTATACCATCAGCATTAACCTTGTAGATTTTGGCATCTTGCAGTTACTGCTGATGGTGACCATGAGTGGACACAGGTAACATGGATGATGGACGCACATGGTCAGACAAGGGTTAAATGTTAAACGAGGGTGTCTCCTAGGTTTTTAGTTGTGTAATAATTAAATTATTTATCAAATGTTAAGAGATTGTCTACTCCTAGATTTTAAATTGGTTAGTAATTAAATTACTCCTAAATTTTTGACAGTTTATTTACAATTACGTCATAACTATCATAAATATGTTAAAGGTATTCTAGAACTCTAGTTATATTTCTTATAACCCTACAATGTATCATGAGATTATAAACCACTGGACCTTTGGACGAAAGGACTCAAAATCAAAACAAGTAGTAGACTTAACTCCTCTGCATGACCTCACTGGGCCGTCACAGTGTCACCCTACCTTGTGTTCGTCCACTGCTCCGACCACCTTGTGACACTCCAGCTGACACGTGTGATTGGTGCACGCGAGTAGACGGCCACATGGACGGTGACAAGACATGACACGCGCCTCAAAACACTTCATCGAGAACACCTGAAGCAACAGAGTGACCACATGTGAGGAACAACACACGTGAGGAACAACACATGTGAGGAACAACACATGTGAGGAACAACACACGTGAGGAACAACACATGTGAGGAACAACACACGTGAGGAACAACACACGTGAGGAACAACACATGTGAGGAACAACACACGTGAGGAACAACACATGTGAGGAACAACACACGTGAGGAACAACACATGTGAGGAACAACACACGTGAGGAAAAATACATGTGAGGAACAACACACGTGAGGAACAACACACGTGAGGAAAAACACGTGAGGAAAAACACACGTGAGGAACAACACATGTGAGGAACAACACACGTGAGGAAAAACACACGTGAGGAACAACACACGTGAGGAACAACACATGTGAGGAACAACACACGTGAGGAACAACACATGTGAGGAAAAACACGTGAGGAACAACACACGTGAGGAACAACACACGTGAGGAACAACACATGTGAGGAACAACACACGTGAGGAAAAACACGTGAGGAAAAACACGTGAGGAACAACACACGTGAGGAACAACACATGTGAGGAACAACACACGTGAGGAAAAACACGTGAGGAAAAACACGTGAGGAACAACACACGTGAGGAACAACACATGTGAGGAACAACACACGTGAGGAACAACACATGTGAGGAACAACACACGTGAGGAAAAACACGTGAGGAACAACACACGTGAGGAACAACACATGTGAGGAACAACACACGCGAGGAACAACACATGTGAGGAACAACACACGTGAGGAACAACACACGTGAGGAAAAACACGTGAAGAAAAACACGTGAGGAACAACACACGTGAGGAACAACACATGTGAGGAACAACACACGTGAGGAACAACACATGTGAGGAACAACACACGTGAGGAACAACACATGTGAGGAACAACACTCCTGTCCACTTGCCACAGCTTACTGACAGATGCATTGAAATGACAATTAAAATGTAGTTGTTTAACTAGGTATTTTAGAAGAGTTAGACTTATTTCTATTTTATATAACAAATCTTATTGCATACTTCATAGTTTTGTATGTGTTCTATTTAGAGATGCTATGAAATTTAGATTTTTTCACATCTTGCTTTTTACACACACGCATGCACGCACGCACACATATAGGTCTTTACATAGAAATATGCTAGTTTTTTGCATGTATATAATTAGCTTTAATGAACTTGTGTTACGCACTTGACCAATTTATGTTGAAACTGGTATTACATAATTTTGTTCCTTTTATTATTATTAGTATTACCTATTATTATATTTTATCATATCACAACTCTTAGACACGTCAATGTGAAAATATATAACACTACTAGCAACAATTAAAGCACACTATTTAAACATTCACGAAAGTGGAAAGCATCTTCATCATTATTGGGTCAAATACACTCTAAATTTATTATCATCTTGGCAATGCAGCCACCTCATAATTAAGTTCAACAGTCCCAAATCGACAACAGAAACCACAAATAATTAGTCGTACTAACAAACCTACACAATGTACATGTGTTTGATGTTTGGTGGGTGGAACAGCCCCGTGGTAATATAATGGATGGTGTCACATGACTAAGACTGACCTCATGACCTCCGAGACAGGGCATTGGCACTAAGACTTGACACGGCGGACACGGCTTGTTCAGCACTTTCAACTGAGTCTCCGGCTTCGCTTCCCAGGGCCCTGCACGCTGCACCTGTAATGTCAGCAGCACACTAAAGTGACAGTGTGGAATTCTCTATGCAATGATTTAAACATAGTTAATACTGTTGCTGCTTTTAGACGTAAATGCAAGAATCTTTTATTTAAGAAATATCTAGTTGTGGACCATCTCTCTTTACTATTATATGTCAAGATGTTTGCTTATGTTAAACTTTGTATATGAATTTGTAACCAGTATTTAAATAAATATTATGTGTGAGGGGTAAATTGACAAAAAGTCATTGACTTCAAATGTACCCCTTTGAAATATTGTAGTATTGTAGCTAAATTTGCCTGTTTGTATTGTATTTATTGTTGTTAACAATGTTCGAGATCTGAGTACAATGTTCTGAATAAACTTTCATATACATATACACCTACTGGGCATGGCCAAAAACCTGACAGTCTGTCTTCAAGAAACCCCGACAAATTTAACAGAACGTATAATTACAACTAAAGAGACAGGAGACTAGACTAGATTCATTAATAGTTCAAAGTCTAGGGACAACGTTAATGACCATCAATGTTATCAGTGAATGTGAAACAAATCAAATGGATAATGAGTTAATATTTTTTTATTGTTTATATATGTCACTAGTATATTTATGTGTTTTACTTCTCTTGTGTATTTGTATTTTAGGATTTTAATGTACTTAAAGCGCCACGAACAATTTGAAATTGGATGTGGCGCTATATTAAATAAAATAGATTATTATTAACGATTAAATAAGGTAAATGGCTCAAATTACATTGGTTTGTCTCTGAAAAAAGAAGTTTTCACAAGTTATTCTCTGAGACTGACACTAAAAGGCACAGTTTTAATTTAAGACCGGCAAAAGTTATCTATGGCTAAGGGCCTGGCCACGGTTGTGTGACACAATTAGCAGGACCCCCGGCCCAATAGGGTGCAACTAACAGAGACGATGACGTCACTAGAGAGTGACCGACTGACCTTCTCCTGTATCTTGGTCAGCACGGCGGTGTGACAGACGGACGGACAGACATGGTCACAGTTGGGCAGCTTCTTGTCACACACCTGCTGACAGCTTGGACACCGGCCAAAGTGACAGCGGTGAGGCAGGCGCGCCTCGTGGTGGCAGTCTGGGGGCTGCCTGCAAGGTGACGCTGACGGTGACATTTGATGACAGGGGTTTGTTGTAATGTGACAGTGACATTTGCTGACAGGGGCTTGTTGTAATGTGACAGTGACATTTGCTGACAGGGGCTTGTTGTAATGTGACAGTGACATTTGCTGACAGGGGCTTGTTGTAATGTGACAGTGACATTTGCTGACAGGGGCTTGTTGTAATGTGACAGTGACATTTGCTGACAGGGGCTTGTTGTAATGTGACAGTGACATTTGCTGACAGGGGCTTGTTGTAATGTGACAGTGACATTTGCTGACAGGGGCTTGTTGTAATGTGACAGTGACATTTGCTGACAGGGGCTTGTTGTAATGTGACAGTGACATTTGCTGACAGGGGCTTGTTGTAATGTGACAGTGACATTTGCTGACAGGGGCTTGTTGTAATGTGACAGTGACATTTGCTGACAGGGGCTTGTTGTAATGTGACAGTGACATTTGCTGACAGGGGCTTGTTGTAATGTGACAGTGACATTTGCTGACAGGGGCTTGTTGTAATGTGACAGTGACATTTGCTGACAGGGGCTTGTTGTAATGTGACAGTGACATTTGCTGACAGGGGCTTGTTGTAATGTGACAGTGACATTTGCTGACAGGGGCTTGTTGTAATGTGACAGTGACATTTGCTGACAGGGGCTTGTTGTAATGTGACAGTGACATTTGCGGACAGGGGCTTGTTGTAATGTGACAGTGACATTTGCTGACAGGGGCTTGTTGTAATGTGACAGTGACAGTTTGCTGACAGTCAGGGGTTCCTTGCGATATGACGGTGACACGTCCTGAGAGTGAGGGGGCTCCACGTAATGTGACACTGACATGTCGCCTAGTACTGACCACTGACCACTGTATTTGATGGCCCTTGTCACTGTAACTACAATTCTGCCTTAACTTCACACTTCTATTACTTCCTTGCAGTAGTTCCACCATTCAGCATTATCCCTGCTATATGGGTGATAAGCAAAATTGCTTCTTAGGGCATTTCTGAGTTTCCAGCAACATACATCTATATACAATTCATTGCAGCAATGTATTGTCACAATGGTGCAACTGGGTTGTTTTTTTAGGACTGGGTTGCTTTATTGGCCTCAAAAGTGCACTAAGATGCAATATCATTTAATAAAAATAAGTTTTATACAACATGCTTTCGCCACCAGTTTTTGCAACAGGCCCCAAGAATTTGGAAATTGGGATCAGCTGATCTCCACTAAATGTTAGCTAACTCCTAACTCTGCTGTCTGTGTAACGGTGGGTGGGTGTTGTCTGTGTAACGGTGGGTGGGAATGCTGCACTTACTTGCAGAGTCGTTTACATCTTGGCGGCTTGGTCATTCGCTCTGCCCCACACGGCACGGTCACACTGGTCACCTTGCAGTTACAACTGATAGTGACTGTCAGTGGACACGGGTAACACGGGCCTGTGGTGGTCACACACGGTCAGACAAGGGTTAAATGTTAAAGGAGTGTGTCTACACCTTGGTTTAAATTGTTTATTTAATATTTATTAAATGTTAAAGTAAAGGAGTGTGTTTACTCCTTGGTTTAAAATTAAGTAATTTTATAATTGTAATGAACAGTTTGTGAACCCATAGTGTTGAGGTGCTCAGAAACTCAGGGCTTAAGAGGTTAAGCTCGTGAAATTTTCCACAATTTGAAAATATCATCTGTACAAGTTCAAATGATAAACAAAATATCCAGTTTTAAAACAAGGCTTGTTGGCAATAATGTTGAGGTGAGCAGAGTTAACCACAAGAAACATTTCCTTCATTCTATACAGTAGATTTCATGTTACAAATTACTACACTGTGACTGACTAATTCTGGGAGGGGGAGCGGACACCCTCTGTTTAGACCATACGGGTGACCTAGCTGTAACTGACCTCACAAACTTGTAAAATGCCTTTGAGCAATTTAGGCGGAAAGAATACTATTAATATTACTATACACACGTCTGTAAGTTTTTATGCTAAGCTAATAATTCTAGATGATTTATATGTCAGGCACCAAACTTCCAGCAATTCATCTGAAACCGTTCAGAATATAGATTTACCCTATAATAAATGGATATTATTTTGATGTTGATTATTAAGGACAGACACGGCAGCTCAAATGACGTTTTTCGAAAAAAATATCAAAAACGTGTTTTTGCCATTTTCTAATACTTGTGCATGTCATCTATCAATAAAGTTCACTTTTATAACAATTACATACCTCTAAATTACCTTTTTGCTATAATAAAATGATCCCCTATCAATTATTAAATCCGTTTGATTTTTGAAGACGCAGGATCTGTTGAAAAATACGCGATGTTTAGACCTTAGTAACGCCACCGTACATTCACCGTTCGCCATGTTGTTTGGTACGAATAGAACCGCCAATCTGTCCTCTAACTGATTGCGTAGACGGCATCCCCGCCCTTTGACCTGTATTTACGGGAAATCCTAATAAACGCAAGCTCAATTCGACCGACTATTTCCTTATTTGGCGTTCGCCGTTGTGACACGTCAGCAAAACTCAGCATCGGCAAGTTCCGCTGTGTGCGTGACCTGCGGTGACCTGGATAATTCCATATAAGGCGTGGCCCGTATCCCATGATTCACCATGTTGCCATTACCGAATATAAACAAGATGGCGCCTAACTACAGTTTCGACGACGTTTGTGTGGATTCTTTCGCTGCCAAACGTTATAAATTTGCCTGAATTTAGTCAGAGAAAGAAATGGAAAGCCGCACAAGTGCGGGATCAGTGTGCGAAACGGGATTTTTCGGTGGCAAAACGGCGTGTTTCGATGGAAATGCAGCCGTACGTAATCACCGTAGACGACAGCTTGGCGTCGACGGCGACGATGCCGGCTGCGGTGCCCGAGGGCGGCGGGGAAGACGGATATCGAACACTGTTAGATAGCATTGCCTGCAGCACGCAGCCATGCATAGGAGTATACGTTGCAGGCGACAGCTTAGCGCCGACGGCCGGAGGTAGAACGGGAAGGCGGGGATCGTTGGTGGTGTTTGCAGCATGGGCCATGGCCAAACTCGGTCACAACTTGAGTGTTGTTTTACTTATTGGAATGGATCAGAGTATTTGCTGAATTGTCAGTTGCAGCTGTTGATATATTTAGCTGGTGTTTTTTCAGTCAGTGTATATATCTTTGGGTTTTATCTTTTGGAGTAAACAAGTTAGAAAATTCAGCTAAATGACTATGTTTTATGTGAGTTATTACTTATTACTCACAGTTATGGTCTATGAATTTTTCAATATAATTAAATTTGTAATAAATACAATTATTTATTACTAAATGGTACCTCATAATCATATGCTAATTATATTGTTTTACTTTTTTACACGCACGCACGCATGCATAGTACAATTTTACATTCCATTAGACAAATTCTTTTTATTGATACAGGGAAAACATGATACAATTGTCATTTTAATGGACAAAAGAATGTATATGTATTAATAAAGACTGTTATTAGTTGATGGTAACTGGCTGGCGTCATATTTTTTGTACGTGGATGCACACGGACTACAAAATCTAGCGATACTTAGGTAAAATAACCATCTGAACAGGATTCTTTACATGATAATCTATCTATATTGCATTCAGTGTGAATATTTGATTTAGGTATCCTGATACAACCTATTTAGTGTGTATTCTAAGTGAAAACTGGCTAAAATAGTGCATCGGCTATGATTTCTTGCATTACAGATTATGGGGGTAGGGGTAAACAATAACATAATTATGTCGCTAATGATTAACAATTACTGTTAAAAACATATAGATATTGTGTATAAATGGTAAGGCTATAATGTGGATGCTTATTTGTAAGATCTGATGTTTGCAACATATTAAAATGTCTCAGTTCATACTTTAAGTGCCGTTTTCTCAGTTATCACTTTTTTCAGGTAAAAGTGAATAGAACTCAAAAACTAACCAAGTAATGCATACCAACTTTACATATAGCAACAGTACCATAAATATCTACATTCCTGTGCATTGAAATTATGATCAGTCATGTGAGTCACATAATAGGGGGGTTTGAATATGAAAAATTTGAAGATAAAAATAAAATATTTATAAAAAATCGTAAAAAAAAATCTAAGTAACATAGACAAATGGCCATGCACAGAAAGTTAGAATGGTACATTACCTACATAGAAACACTTGAATAATGTAAATGACAATAGGGGTTTCAGTGTTCTATTCATTTAAACTTATGCTATTTTTCGACTTTTTTGTTCGATTATTACCCCCTCCCGCGCCAAAATATTTGAAAATAAAAAAAATTAAAGATGCCATCTTCTTAGTTTCAATGTAGTGACTCTCTGAAAACAAGTCTTGGAGAGATTTATAAGTGTTTTTCAAAAAAAAAATTGGTCGTGTCCCGTAACTCCTTAAGCGTCTTCAAATTATGTCACATACACATACCACAACATAAATTTAGATAACTGTTAGACTAACTACGAGAAGAACTTCAGTTTCACCTTCATAATTATTATTACTTAAATACAATGAATTTACTATTTTGTTTCACTGTCGCAACATCGTGGACCTACCAGGGTGACACCTGCTGGCACACTTGTGATTGCGACAGCCGAGAGTTCGACCACACGGCTGCTCACAGCTAGGACATGTTCCATCACAGCACTGGAACAGAATGAACAGTCACTACTGCCATCTCACAAATTGAAAATACTTCAGAACAACAGAAAGTTAACATAAAGTACTGTATTTGACTACTAGAGGGCACTACTTACCTTCCTCTTGCAGACGTGCTTGCCACAATTCTTCATTCGGGCACAGCGAATGTCACACAGGAACTCCTTGAAGCACGGAACTTGCTTCGTCTTGTGTCCACAGCGACATGTCTTTTGTGTCATTTGACGGCACTGTCATCGACATACAGGTAAGATTATCAGGAATTTTGTTAACATATTTTAACACCCCAAAGTTACCATACGGTTTTGTTATTGACAGAAATATTATAATTACAGTATTTCTGGTCTAGAAAAAGTCAATTACCACAAAGGCAAGATGATTTCTACTAATATTAAAATAGCAATGAGATCATGATAATAATTTAATACTAGTCTTAATTAAGAGTTTTATTGAGCTGCACATCTGACATTTCAGGCCTTTGTTGCTTCACTGGTTGGTGTAAACAAGTAATCAATAAATAATTTCTTTAACACTGAACTAGGGAATCCATCACGGATGAGCTTAGTGTTACACCTGGTATATTATTTTAATTTGTAGAGAAATAGATTTTGGCATCAGTCCTGAACAAAACTCAAAATGGAAGGAAAATGCTATAGGAAGAAATCCGAGGAAGACAGAGGAGAACAATGGGAGAAGAACGTTGAAAAATGGATGGGAGCAAACAGCTGACATGTGGGGCGGTAGATACATGTATCTATAGACAAAGTATTGATACAGTTACATCCAGAAATGGATAATGGGATTTGTAGATATAAAAATATTCCAATCCAAAACAATTGGAGGAGGCTGGGTGGGTGATTGGTCCATTTTGAATAAAAAGTGTTGCACTTCACAATGAACACAGCATGTGAACAAACTCAGCTCTGCACATGTTTTTCGCTGTTTCTGTAAATGTGTGGGTAGTTTTTGATATAATATAACAGTTACAATACACCGACATATAATGTGTTGCAACCAGTCTTCAACAGGAACACTAGGGACCTTGTCTGTAGATGCCCCCTGTAATGAGTTTACCACCTCATTCACTTGTAAACATAGGTAGGTTTTTTTATGAAAGATGGATAGATGACATTGATCCTGTCCAAATTTATTTTTGATTATTAAATTATTTTTATATACAAAGCCACTTGCAAATTTGTCATCAATTTAGAAAAGTTCCGTGTCACATATGTCTCTCACCGTGCCACAGGGTCCAGTGTGACATCTCTGGATGCACTGGTGTTGACCACAGTCCAGCATCTTGTCACACGTGCTCAGACAGGTCGGAGCGTCCTTCGTACATGGCAGCTCAAATGCTGGAAACATGATTCATGATACTGCTGTATCTAAAATCTGAACCCATGTCAATTTCGCTGTTATAGCTGCTGCATATGTTTGCTTAGATCTGATATCCCAGTGTGTTACACCATCATCATTCCATGCGTGCTTATGGTTAAAACACTATGTTTACACATATTTTCTATTTTGGCTCAAAAGTGCATTAAGATGCACTCTTTATAACCTGGCCTCGGTGTGGTATGTTTTCATGGCCAATACTTAATTTTCACTCACTAAAACCAAATTTAAACACTATTTGCTTAAACTAAACGAATTAAATGTTTAAATGTACACTATTTGGGGCGGCCAGTATATAAAGGCTTTATTTCATGACAATCAGTTCAGAAGGTCTCCATATATACGAATACATTTATTTCAGGTAAAAACCCATATACAATTGGTACATACATTAGCAAATCTAAGTAGCCTATAAAAGATAAAATATGTTAAAAAATAAATAATAAATAAATAAGGTTATAAGTTAGATAAATGTAAAATTGTACAAAAACAGATAAAATAATGAGCAAAATACAGGATGTGATTGTATAATAAATATGCAATTAATTCATGTAAATAAACACCTTCTGAAAAGTAAGTTATATATATATATATATATATATATATATATATATATATAGTTGATATAGTTAACTACTCACAAGTCTTGCCACAGGGGCAGGTCCGTAGCCCCGCCCTGGGGCAGGTTCCACACTCCCCAGGGTGACACACCTTCTCACAGGTGTGATGTCCACAGCTCAGTGCTTGTCCACACACCTGAGGGACACAACACGACACGTCACATGACACGTCACGTGATGTCACATGACATATCACATGACAGATGACATAACTTACCACAAGCCATGCCACGTGATACAGAGTCAAGTTTTAGTCTTGAAAACGACAAGTATAAGACGCTTTACTGTACTATTTTACGCACAACAAAAGTTATTACTATTATTACTACACTTTTACAACAAACATGTGACATGAAAAAATAAACAACTGAGACCTGAGAATGACATTTATTTCAAAGCTGTTGAAATATATTGCAGATGTAGAATAAAAACGAATGTAACAGCATTCACAATCCCAATTAGTTTTAAAGCGGGCCAGTAGGTGGCACCACAACTGACCTGATCGCACTGCCATGACGGACTGGCACATGGCCGGACGCAGGAGTCACGGCCACACTGACACGGCTGGAGGCTGGTCTCTGGACACGCTGGACATTCACCTGGTCAATACAACGACAGCTGGCGGTCAAGGAAACTGGCTCAAAACATCCTTGGATGTAGGTGCATTCTAATATAAAGATTCTATATAATAATTTAAATGCATCTGTGAAAAACAGTTTGTTATGCAGTATACAGAGTGTGGTAGGCCAGGACCCACTCATCGTAGCATGATAGTTGCAGATTAGCCACTCGGGGCAACGCCCCGGAACGCCCCCTTTGTTAGGTATAGACGTTGTACACTGTGCTGTTACTGTGAATAAAGACCTATGATGCAACGTCGAATCGTCGTCATACTAGGCCGTCGTAGTAGCAGTCATTCCGATGGCTCTGTAATACGTGTGTGAGGCAAGGAAGACAACAACAAACTGCAAGTATATCACACTTACTTATAGTTGTGTGGTCATAGTCCAGATGCCAAACACCGTTTACTTCTTGATTGTTTTAAAACCATTATTATTTGTGGAGTAAACCCACATTTTAATGTCCAGATATGGGCACGTGTGTACATTTTTAAAGACGAATGCAAAAAGTATGAAAAATATTATTATCAGACTGTTTCTAAACTGAAAGTAAAGACAGCACAAAATTCACCCTTGTGTAAATATTAAAATATCCATACGAATATCCCAACATCCACAGGTACCAACTGCTTCATAGATACATTGGACCATCCCAGACTGTTGTACTTTCATCTGGCTTCACCCCCCCCACCCCCACTGAGACAAACTTTGTAAACAATAATTTGATACAATGATATGAATACATTAATTAGCAGTATCAATCCAATGCATAAAATATGCACAACAAACAGCCTTAGACCCACCAAACAAAAGTAATTCAATCTCACGTCAGACATCGACATTCTGAGATGACCCCCTAAATACATGATATTGTAACTGACCGCGATGACATACCTTTGTGACAGGGCTGACCACAGACATGATGACCACAGGTCAGTGGCTTGCTGCATGGTTGACCGCATGTCCACTCCCGTGTTCCGCATCGTCGGATCTGGGGGGACTGTCGCCCACAGTAGCAGGTCGCTCGCACGGTCTGGGGGCAGGGGGGGCACGGACCTGGCAGGATAACACACGCTTTTTATTTTATTATTCTATTATTTCTGCTATTGAAAATAAGGAAAAGTTTATTTTTGTGTGAAGATTATTTTTTATTTGGGGCAATTTCTTATTTTCATATATCAACAAATAGAAGTTTTACTATCCTCACATTTCAAGGTGTGTGTGTGTGTGTGTGTGTGTGCGTGCGTGAGTGTGTGTGCACATGCATGTTTATGTGTGCACATGCATGTGTGTGTTGTGGTATTAAATGCTAAAAGTACAATAACTTTTTTGAATTTATAACAAGATTATTTTTTCAGATTTTCATACCACGTTCAGATACTTTTTACAATAATTTTCTGTCCGGATTTCATGAGTTCGTGAAAGAATCACGCATACATAGACACACAGGCACCCAAGCACACACACATGTGCTCACGTATTATAAACACTTAACACAACTCAAGACATTCCCGTACTACGGCTACATTCCACGGAGACATGACACACAGACCTGGATGACAGAGGAGCAGACACGAATGACCACACTCCGGCTTGAGTTGGCGTCCACAGACTTGACCACACGAATGTGGCACAAGCCACGGGTCAAACTGTGGGTCTTCCTCTTTGCCACAGAAGCAGAAGTAGCGGGTGGGACACTCCATCTGGTTGTACTCGTGGCGACACTTTGGACTGCACGGGACAGAGGTCGTAGGAATTGTTAAAATCACTGCATTTACACAGTAACCATAGCTTAATGCAGAGACCCGTCCACCTGTCATTTGGACAGGTAAAACCGTTGTGGATAGGTAGAAATGTGGGTGGACAGGTAAAAATTGAAGGAGCAATTCAGGTCTTCCAAAACCATAGATATCGTCATCAGACACATTTAAAGTTTGTAAACTGGCTTAACAGCTAACATCCCTGTGTCCACCAAAACATGTATGACTGGCAATAATTTGGTCCTGCATAAAACCCTGACAATAACAAATCATGGTATGGTAAATATTTCCAGGAAAAGTAACGTAAGGCCATAGTGGCGACCTCTTCTGAGTGGTTCACCAGCTGTGGCAGTTTTATTAAATCGGTAACTAAAAATAACCAACTGGGAGCAGCATTCACCGATGTCGCAGGAAAACAGGCACTTTCTGCTACTGACTAAAGAAAAAGGCAACTTATAGTGATTTTTTTGTTTGGCCTTTTTAAACACATACATCAGGTAGGCAGAATTTTTTTCTATCTTAAGTCCTCAGACTTCAATAAAAATATATATACAATACAGCAAACTTTTATTAAATCAGTAACTCCAAAGTAACTAAACTTATTTTTTAAAACATCGCCATTTGGTGCAATGAAGTAAATGTAGGTGATAATGTCCCCTGAGTTAGCGCATAAATACATTGAAGATCGTTACCAGAACCAGGGAAGGTCTCGCTCAGGAATGTCATCGTCTGAAAACGCTGTCCGCTGGTAGACGCCATCCCTCACCCATTTCTGTATGCACGAGATGTGTAGCATCGCATAGCAGCCGTGGCAACTCCAAACCTGTGAGGCCAATAGACAAGTCCACAACTGCACACAACCAACAGGATTTAAAGCGACATGGTCCATTCGTGGCTTTTTATTTTTATTGCAAAATCATGTTATATGGTATAAATTATACTAATTATAGCGTAAAGCCAGTCAAAATATGTTTTCATGTACCATTTAGCGGTTGAAAATAGACGCAGTAAGGGGTGCTTAACTCTGTTTACACATCGACCACGAGGTGTTTTCAAAACAGTTGTGGGCATGGCTAAAAGCCCAGAAGGAAATGCACGATCACACGATGCAGGATCACGTGAACACAAGTTGACGCCACTAACGCCACACTCAGCCAGGTGCACAGCTCTCAGTTGGTAAAGGTCAAAGGGTGGGTGTCACTCGCGGTGATTTGAGTGACAGCGTATATAAACATTCGACGTTTAACATTACAAAGTCAGTTCTGTTTCGTTAAAAACTTAAAAACACATGAGTTGCAAAAGCTATCTAAATGACCTTCCCAAATGACACTTACAGCGTCCATACGTTTGATGGTCTCGATACAAATCAGACATGTGTTGGCTTTTGACTTCATTGAGTTGATGAGATATTCGTGTGTGCGTCCCAAGTCGTCCTGAGTGTCACGGCCTGTAAGGACACACGGGAGCATGCATTAATCAACCATGACCACTTTTTACCAAAATATAATAAAACAATTATACAATATCTGTTTATATTTCCAAAGAGTAAACTCTGCCATGTCACTTAATTTTTATAGCGATCCTGTTTTTTTCCATTAATTGGAAATTCAAGTTAAAATAAATACATAGTTTATACTTATATATTATAATGTCATATTACAACAAAAATAATATAGCTTTAAACCTTTAATGTATACTGTATTCATTCTATTCTATTAAGTGTACATGCCGTAGCTAGCACAGACCCCATCTTTTTCAGCAGTGTCTGACAGCAATCTATGTATACTATGACAATACATCATATCAGATTAGTGCTGGTTCGATACCAGGTTTTGTTCGATACTGATCGATACCTGAATCTTGTTCGATACTCGATACTCGATACTTACGTTGTAAGTTTAATATTCGCATAGAACACAGTTCCCAGTAGAAACAGTATGCAACAAAAGTAGTGCTGGTTCGATACCAGAATTCTTCTATACCAATCGATATATTGCTGGTTCGATACCAGAATTCTTCGATATCAATCGATACCAGATTTTTATTCGATACTCAAAATTTACCTTGTAAGTGTAATTTAGTACAGTAGAGATCTCCAAAGAAACACACTATTATCCACATAGACTAATGCCACAGAAACACACACAATTTTTCACTTACAAGTAGGGAAATATGTGATAATTTTATAGTCATGCAAACAATGATTAAAATGCAATTTTCATTTTATGTAAGTAAACAAACAACAGTTTCAATATAATTGATTACTGTTGTAACACTAAAAGGTAAATGTAATATAAAATTAAAACAATAAAGACAACTGCAATAAAATACCTAGTGACAAATAAATTCATCAATTGCACTGAATTATTTTAAATTAATAACAGTACTTCACTCCAGCTGTTTGTAAATACACTATAATATAGCAGCTTAATTTCAATTCAATGTGTCTCATAAAGTGACCATCAACAAACATAACATACAAATAATATGTTATTATTATATTAAATATAAATACACCTATCACTTATAATAGTGCCACTGCCAGCACAGCTGCACACTCACTGTTATAACTGTTTTATAATTAATTGTATCGTAAAGATAATTGTGATTTAACATCAAAACTGTATAGACGATTACAATAAAATAACACTAATTAATAATAGAAAAAATATTAATAAAAATTACAATTGCACTTCCCAGTTCACACCAATTATTTTTTACATAAAACTTAAATTACCACGTTATCAAGTACACATAACAAGCCCCATAATGTTTCTGCAACTGTTTTCAAGAACCGGTCAGTTTCTTCCTCTACCTCTGGCTCTGCCAGTGGTGAATCTGTTTGGCCAGTGCCAGTGACTGGCAGTGTCACAGTGAGAGTGACAGTAGATGCAGTAAGCACATCGTCATCGTTAATCAGTCACGTCGTGTATGTCACTTCTTGGCGATGTTTGCCGCAGTTTCTTAGCAGATTCGGCAACAGGTGGCGATTCGCTTCGACTATAACTAGATGTCCATTGCTCGGTCACTGTCGAATATTTCGATAGAATATGTTCTCGAGTCAATGACAATGGCAAAGCCAAAGCCAATGCGACGTTGTCCACGACGTCGATGATGCCATACGATGAAAGTTGATCATCACGTTTTGATAGCTTCTTGAATGGTGACATGTTTCGTCAAATTCGATGTATTTCCCCCGCTATCTTTGAGGCGCCTCTAGCACAGCAGACACTCTTTGTTGGAAAACTGCCAAATTATTAGCGATGAACGTTGCGACTTGTTGTCGTTCACCTTGGTTGTGGGCATCGTGTACGGCAAATGGTGGCGCCACCAAACGGAACCCGGATAAACATAACCTCCGCATCGCGCTTGAATAAATATTTATATTAATAATATTATTATTAAACTAGTTTCATAAATACTAGTGCGTGCAATAAACACTCTATGCAAATACAGTAGGATGTGTCGTTTTGTACGCGTAACCGTAAATAAAGTAGGGAGAAAGATGACATGGTACTGCCACCAAACGAGAGCGTCACGTACGTGGTTTGGGTAACAAGGCTAAGCGAAGTCTCACCTACGCTAAGATAGCACACAGAAAACAGTTATTATAGAGACTAATTCTACAATAAAGTTTTAGAAAACAATTCACATTTTATGTTATATTATTTTTTAAACAACAACGCCTAAGTCAATTTAGGCTGCGAAGCGCTGTAGTGATAGCTCCCGTAAACAACGTCGTCATCAACAATGACGTTGCGCCTTCGCATCGACTTCGTCGAATGGACTCGATGTCGAGTATCGAAATATCGAAGGTATCGAAGGTATCGAAGGTATCGAAGGTATCGAAGGTATCGAAGGTATCGAAGGTATCGAAGGTATCGAAGGTATCGAAGGTATCGAAGGTATCGAAGGTATCGAAGGTATCGAAGGTATCGAAGGTATCGAAGGTATCGAATAGTGGGCGTTCGATACCAAAAATATCGAAGTATCGCGATACCACTAAATATCGGTATCGAACTTTCGCAAGTATCGCGATACTTCGATATTTTTGGTATCGAACCAGCACTATATCAGATCCATCATTAATTGCAGCTACTTCCCCGTCTACTGAACCAATGACACCGTCAGAAAGTTCCACCTGCATCTACAAACTCTGACCTTTGACCTCATGATCACATACATCTAGATGAGTAACTTCTACATAATTTTTATTTTGGCGGGAAATTGGCGGATGCAGAAGTTTGAAATTGGTGGTGTATAAAAGTTGAAAAACAAGCGGAAATATTGATTGATAAGTATTATTCTTGTGCTAAGGTTATTCATAAAGGTGTACTAGACATATATTGAATAGTAGTTTTGGTTAAAGTTTGTTAGTTAACAGTATTTTTGAACAGATTAATATAGTGGGTGAAAATAGGGTAATCTAGCCTTCGACAAATTGTAAACAAGACTGAGCAAATCTGTTTATTTGATATCGTATATAAGAGATAAAGCAATAAGCGTAACAACTATATATGTAAGGTAACACTCTGAATAGGTATCATTGTTATTAAAAATAAACAAGCTTATTATTAGGAAAACTTAATTTGTGCAGACTATTATTTATAGTGGGTAAAATAGGGTAATCTAGCTTTCAACAAGAATGTTAACAACATTTTCCAAATCTGATAAATTGATATAATATATAACTGATAAAGTAATAAGCAAAACAGCTACATACATAAGATAATTCTTTGATTCAATGCCATTGTTATTAAAAATAAGCAAGTGTTTTAGCAGGAAACCCTAGTTTGTTTATATAGGTAGTGTCCAAAGTATCCGCTAGGGAACGGTACCAGTACAGAATAAACTTAATTGTTCATGATAGCATAGGTAGTAAGTTGTTTATAACACGTAGTGTGCTGCAGTTCACACAATAAACAAACAGTCTTTCTAAAGACTAAGTTGGTATAAACTAAGTTGATTTTGATCAATCGTAATATGGCACCTTCCAAGCGGCAAGTGAAGGCAAGGAGGCACGTGGTGTGTGATCACTGCCACAGCTTGGTGGATTTCGCCTTATCGGGGTGCGGAAAGTCTTGGTCAGAGACAACGGAGGAAGGATTTACTTTCCAGTGTTTAGGGTGTCGGAAAGTGGACTGTCTGACAGCAGAGCTAGAGAGAGGAGGGAGGGTGATAGCAAAGGAAACAAATGGAGAAAGAACAACAGAAAACATGGTATGCAGGAAGGAGACAGTGGAGAAGGAGGGAGGGACAAGGGGACAGGAGATGATAGAAGTAGATGCGACAGGAGGAAAGACGAAGGGAAGAAAGGAACTGAGAGTAGATATGACCAAACGGAAGTCAATAACAAGGACGATGACAGGAAGAAAAGAGGCAAGAAAGAAAGGAAAAACAGAGAAAGCGGCAGGGGAAAAGTCAGCAACCAGGAAGATGCAAAACGGAGGAGCTACTCTGAAGCAGTGATCGAGGGTGCATTGAGAACAGAAAGGGTATTTATGGGAGACTCCATTTTGCGCAAGACGGACAGGACGTTAAGCAAAGGAGAAGACATTGTTGTTTGTCTTCCGGGGGCAAGAATAGAACATGTAACTGAACGGGTAGAGAACGTATTAGGGCATGGCCAGGGAGGATCTATATTAGTACATGTAGGGACGAACAATGCAGACAGGGATGGAACAACCAAGATAGTACAGAGATACAGACAGTTGGTAGAGACACTGAACAAGACTAGAGTTGAGCAGATTATTCTCTCAGGAATATTGCCAGTGATGAGGGGAAGGGGAGCAACGTATAGAAACTGCAAGAATATGGCAATTAACGCACTAGTAGAGCAGATGTGTGAAGAAGAAGGAGTTGGATTTGTAGATTTATGGGGATACTTTGTTGGGAAAGAAGACATGTATATGAGAGATGGCTGCCATCTAAGCGGAAAGGGCGCAGCAGTGTTCTCCGAGAACCTGCTTCGATCTATGGACAGAGGAACAGATTGCAGTTTTTTAAACTAGTTTCGCAGGGGGGATATACAGAGAAGCCAAATACTAGAGGCATAGCTAAAGACAGCAACAAGAAATCAGCAAAGAACAGCCTTGAAAGCCCTATGGAATTTGGTTATAAATGTATTTGTTTAAATGCAAGGAGCATAGTAAACAAAAGAAATGAACTAAACATTATGGTAGAAGATATTGACCCTCACATAATAGGTATAACTGAATCTTGGGCCACCCCCGATATATTAGATGCCGAATTAGGAAAGGCAGGATATGTAATGTTTAGGAAAGACAGATTAGGAAGAAGGGGAGGTGGAGTTATTTTATATATTAAAGAATCCATCCAGGCTTATGAAATAAAATTAGAAAAAGAAGCAGAATGTGAAGAAGCTGTCTGGTGTAACATAGTTACAGGAAACTCAACATTAACTGTTGGGTTAGTTTATCGTAGTCCAAACATAAGCATAGAAGAGAATGAAAAAATGCATAATGCTATAAAAGAAGTGAGTAAACGGGACTGTATTATTATGGGGGATTTTAACCATGGCCATATACAGTGGACATCTCTACAGAGTACTGGGAGAGAGGATCAAGAGTTTTTTAATTTAGTACAAGATAGTTTCCTTTCTCAACATGTGTTAGAACCAACCAGGGGCAAGAATGTGTTGGACATAGTGTTGAGCTCACAGAAGGAATTTGTTGATAATGTCAAGATGTGTGAGCCACTGGGATGTAGTGATCACAACCAGATACATTTTATCATCAAAGTAAAAGTAGAACGGAACAGAAAAATAAGGTACAGGAAAATTTTTCACAAAGGAAGATATAAGGACATGAGGGCATATTTAGCAAAGATAGACTGGAATAACACATTGAAGAATAAGACAGCAACAGAATGCTGGAATATCTTAAGGAGTGAAATTGACTGCGTCGTTGACAAATTTGTCCCCTTGAAAAAACAGGGGAAAAGGTCAAAGAAGAAACACTTATCGAAGGAAGCCATTAGAAAAATCAAGTACAAGCAGATGATGTGGAAGACATATAGACCTACTGGAAGTGACGAAGACTATGCCATTTATAAGGAAGCACGAAATCAAGCTACAGCTGAAATTAGAAATTCAAAGAGAAGCTATGAACAAAAAATAGCTTTCAATATAAAACACAACAGCAAGAGTTTTTATGCGTATGTTCGAAGTAAACAAAAAGTTCAGGATAAGGTAGGACCTCTAGAAGGTAGTGATGGAAACATAATAACAGAGGGATTCTTAATGGCAGAAAACCTAAATGAGTACTTTAGTTCGGTGTTTACCAGGGAAGATATTAGTACATTACCAGTACTAGAGACTAAGTTCGAAGGGAGAGAGTGTGACTATTTAGGACAACTAAGTGTAACCCCAAAAATGGTAGCTATGAAAATAAGAGATATGAAGGATAATAAATCACCAGGAGTGGATGGGATTCCTCCCAAATTACTATTGGAAATTGTAGAACAAATCAGCATACTGCTTGCGACAGTGTTCAATTTGTCATTAGAGGAGGGAATAGTTCCGTTAGAATGATTTGCAAACTATTAGAAAGATTAATTAAAGATCACTTGGTTGATTTTCTTGTTAAAAATAAATTGATAAACACATCTCAACATGGGTTTTTAAAAGCGAGGTCATGCTTAACAAATATCTTATGTTTTTTGGAAGATGTCACAAAGTGGGTAGATGAGGGATCACCAGTAGATGTAATCTACTTAGATTTTAAAAAAGCTTTTGACAAAGTGCCACACCAAAGATTACTACTTAAACTAAAGGCCCATGGCATAGGAAATGGTATGATTAACTGGATAGAAAAATGGCTTATTGATAGAAGACAAAGGGTAGTAGTTGATGGGGAGGTTTCAAATTGGAAATCTGTTTTGAGTGGAGTACCGCAGGGATCAGTATTGGGACCTATTTTATTCTTAATATATATCAATGATTTGGATGATGACATAACAAGCAAGGTGTTGAAGTTTGCGGACGACACAAAAGTGTTTAGGAAAATTAAAAGTGATGCAGATAGACAGGATTTACAAGATGATCTTTATAAGTTGATAGAATGGTCTGAGAAATGGCAAATGCTGTTTAACTTTGTAAAGTGTAAGTGCCTCCACACAGGACATGGGAATGAAGATGCACAATATACAATGGGTGGTACTGTACTGAATACTACTGTAAGGGAAAAGGACTTAGGGATAACCATTAGTGCCGACATGAAGGTATCAGAGCAGTGTGGAATTGCAGCAGCGAAGGGAAACCAAATACTTGGATTGATTAGGCGAAATATAGTGTACAAAGAAAAAGAACTAATAATACCGCTGTATAAAACAATAGTTAGGCCTCATTTAGAATATTGTATACAAGCATGGAGGCCATATCGCAAGAAGGATATTGATATGCTAGAAAGAGTACAAAGGAGAGCAACAAAAATGATACCAAAACTCAGGAATATTAGTTATGAAATGCGTCTAAAAGAATGTGGTCTAACAACACTAGAAACCAGAAGATTGAGAGGAGATCAGATAGAAGTTTTTAAAATATTGAATGGGTATAAAAATATTGACCGAAATTGTTTTTTTACGGTCCAGGAAGGAAGAAGGACTAGAGGACAAGGAATTACATTAGCAAAGAAGCAGTGTAGACTAGATATTAGAAAATTTTCATTTTCACAAAGAGTAGTAAACGAATGGAACAGATTATCAGCTGATTGTGTAGGTGCTAGAAGTGTTAATATATTTAAAAATAAAATTGACATATACCTAAGATGGGCGGAGTATACTTAGATAGATAGGTTGGACTCTCGATAACCCAAATGGCTTCCTTGTCCACCTGCCATCTAGAGTTGATTCTCTAGGTGGCAATCTTGTTAAATAATTTATACTGCCATATGCTATCCCAGCTTGAAATTCACATGATGTCAGTGGCGCCTTGTTAGTTTACAACAGAAACGGCAAAATGTGATGTCTCCACCTGGTGGATGAACAAGTAAAACCACTCGATAGTGACATCATTTTGTCAATTTTTTTAGAATTTTTCATAAGCATATGAATAATTAACCGAATATGATAAATTGTCTCATATGTGACAACTGAATCAACAGTCTCCCTCACCTGTCGACCCTCGGAAACTCTTCAACACCGATTCCAGAATATCATCATCGTTCATATCCTCCTCCTCATCAGAAGATTCGTATTCATCGTCAACGTTTTGTAGATGGCGTTGCACAGACTCCTGGTGTTTCGATGCGACATCCTGAAATCGCTGTTCTGGTGTCTTTTTGGAACCTGCAAATGTTTCTTTTTTTAAACATTGCTGCAGAAACTACTGACTTGATCAAACATATTACTATTATTAGAAAAACAGAAAACTTTACAACATCAATTCACACTAAGTTCTTGTCATCATCATCGTGCTGTCGGTCGCGAAGCGACAAAGACTGCTTCCATCACTTGACTCTTGCTCTCCATTTGTCTCTCTGCTGTGAGAGTGATGTCCATGAGTCGATCTTTATGTCTCTCATCTTTAGGTTTCTCTTGATGGTATCTTTGAACCGGAGACGAGGGCGCCCTCTCTTTCTCTGACCAGAAGACAGTTGAGAGTAGAGAACCTGCTTCGGTAGCCTGTCTGGTGACATCCTCATGAGGTGTCCAGTCCACCGGAGATTCTTTCTGATCAGAAGATCTTCCATAGATGGCAGCCCTGTTCGTTCTAGTATTTCCTTGTTTGTCACTTTGTCCATCCAGGTTATCCTCATGATCGAACGCAGATGTCGCATCATGAAGGCATGTAGCTTTTTAACCTGTCGTCTGTACACTGTCCAGGCCTCAGCTCCGTATAGGAGGGTGGACAGCACAATTGCACGGTATATCTTGCCTTTAACCCGCATGGACACATGGTGGTTGTTCCAGAGTCTCTGGCGTAGTCGGCCGAAAGATGCACTAGCCTTGGCCATCCTCCTCTGTATTTCGTCGTCAATGCATCCGTCACTTGATATAGTGCTTCCGAGGTAGGTGAATTCTAGAACAGAGTTCAGCTTGTTTCCATCAACCATGATATCCTCCTCTCGGGTTCTTGTAGAGTTGGATTGGTACAGCACCTCGGTCTTCTTGATGTTAATCTTCAGGCCGAACTTCTTTGACGCATCGGAGAAAGCATCCACTATTTTCTGCATCTCTTCAGCAGAGTGTGCAACCAGTGCACTGTCATCTGCGAATAGCAGCTCTCTCATCAGTATCCGAGTAGTCTTGGTCTTTGCTCTGAAGTGTGCGACGTTGAATAGGTCAGCGTTCTGTCTGGACTGTATGTAGATGCCATCCCCCATGTCTCGGAAAGCCTCGTCGAGCATTGCTGATAGGAAGATGGAGAAGAGCGTGGGGGCCAGTACACAACCTTGCTTGACCCCATTTGTGACACTGAACGATTCCGAGACTTCTCCTTCAACACTAACTTTTGCCATCATTCCAGTATGTAGTGCCTCGATCATTGTTGTGAACTTCTCTGGGCAGCCATACTTTCTCAGTAGCTGCCATAGCCCGGTCCTCCCAACTGTATCAAACGCCTTGCTGAAGTCGACAAATACCATGTACAGTGGTCGGTCCTGCTCAATGCACTTTTCTTGTAGTTGTCGGAGACAAAATATCATATCCACGGTGCTCCGGTTACCTCTGAAGCCACATTGTGTCTCCGGAACTACCTCTGGTGTTATGTGAGTAGATAGTCTGTTGAGGAGGATCCTCGCGAAGATCTTGCCTGCTATGGAAAGAAGAGAGATTCCTCTATAGTTCCCACAGTCTGTTCGATCACCTTTCTTGTAGATGGTTACAATGCTTGCATCCTTCCATGCTTGTGGTACAGAACCCACCTCCCAGGCATTGGTGATTAGTTGGTGCAGTCTGCTGAACATATTTTCTCCTCCGTGCTTCCATACTTCTGCAGGAATTCCATCTCCTCCAGGTGCTTTGCCATCTTTCAGGCCGGCGATTGCTCTAGCCATCTCATCCATAGTTGGAATCTCATCGAGGCTTGTCTTGATAATGCGCTGCGGGATGTTGTCCAGAGCTTCGTGATCTATGTCGCCAGGGACATTTAGTAGCTTCTGGAAGTGTTCACTCCATCTTGCCACAACTCTCTTGCTGTCAGAGAAGGTCTCCATTCCATCTGATGAAGTTCTTGTATATAATACATATATGCATTTATATTCAAATTTCTTCACAGTGCTTGCACAGGAGTAATTTGCTGTGTATGAATATGAACAGTCTGAAAGAATTTAGCAGCTCTATCTCTCTAAGAATCATATTTCAAATCTCAACTCTCAAGACATCTAATCTACCACGAAACCAAAATGCAAGATAGTAGGAAGGTAAAAAAAACAATGGGATGAAAAGAACACGTGGTGAAGTATTGCCTAGCTTAAACAAAATTGCAACAGAATTTACAACATTTGTGGCAAGTAATATCCAAACATTTGGATGGGTGAAACCCGTTCTGGATGGGTAGAAATACCACTGGATGGGTGCTGGACAGGTAAGAAAAGGTCTTCAAAATCATAGATATTGTCAGTTATGCATTGAAAATGGGCGTCACACATGTGTCCGTAGCATATTTCAGGTCATAACATACATCTCAACTAGCTTGGATGTATGAGTTAACAACCACGTATCCACTGAAAAATGTGACTGGCACATTTTTTATCCTACATAAAGCCCTGCCGAGAGGATGTAAAATGTTACCAAAGTCAACATAATCATTGTAACATCCATCTCGTATTTACTTATGTAAGTCATAGCTTTATGTAGAGACCCGTCCACCCGTCATTAGGACGGGCAAAAACGAATATGGACGGGCAGAAATATGGGTGGACGGGTAAAAAAATGAAGGAGGAAAATAGGGTCTTCCAAAACCATAGATATTGTTAGTTATGCCTTGAAAGTGAGTATAAATCGTGTCATATGTGTGTTTGTAGCCTATTTCAGGTCATCAGGCACATCTGAAAGTTCGTAAACTAGCTTAACAGTTAACATCCATGTGTCCACCAAAACATGTGTGACTGGCAATAATTGTATCCTGCATAAAGCCCCGATCTAAGTACTGCTACATGATATTTATACTTTACCATTGTTGACATCAGGCCCATCGCCATTGTCTGAGCGCTTCAGCCGGGGTATCATCTGTTGTGTGGCGGTGACTTTACTGTATGACACTCTAGGTGGACCAGAGTTGCTACCAAGTCCAATATCACCACCCTTCGATTTTCCTGGACGTCCGCCATCAGACAACGATGCTTGTGGTGAACCCCTTCCATTGCCAGCACGGCCTCTTCCCCTGCCGCGTCCTTGCAAATATGACGGTCTTGACGCCATTACGTCGTCTTTCCTGAAGGAAATCGCATGACAATTGTATTATAGTCAGGCTAACTCAAGTTTTACATATTATATGCATTTTTCTGTACATGTATGGTATTTATGCAGTAGGTCCATAGAATTATTCTATTATAATAATCTGCATTCTATAATGATAATCTTTTGTTATGTTTTGTCTGCCCAAACATTTTAAAGCTGTATGCATTCACATGCGTCTTTGATTTGAGTCGTGGACTGTAAGCTAAATGTCCAGCACAAATAACTAGTAAAACTGTCCATCCTCCAGGTGGCCCTACATATTCAAAATGCGGAGGATGGTTTCCTGAACTCAGTCCTTTTCCGAAACTGATCTATACAATTATTGTGTAATTCACAACTTACAAAGTTACGTAAGTCTGTTTAAACAGATGCTAGTCTACTCTGCTATATAATTAGAGTCAAAACACTTAAATAACGGCGAGTTTATATCACAACGTAACAACAAGTCAGAATAAAGTAAAATGCCTGTCACTATATACAAATAGAAATAATGTAGGGTAGCGTCTACGGTCTGGACTACAGCGTCCGTACTGTCTATTTTGAGTTTGACAGATGTCAGTTCAGCAGCCAGCGAGTTGTTAACGTGTCGGTTAGCTATGGATTGCAACGTCCCTTTGTGCAAAAATGCACATACAGATCACCTAGAAGAAGCTACACAGTAACGCCAACTATAGTTCAGAAGAATATATTTTGTAATGTTGCTAAATACATACGTAAATCAATGCATTTCACGATGCTCTGGGGGGGAAATAATTACTCCCACTCGTGGGCGCCGCCATATTAATTGTTGCCTCATGGGAGATAATATATTGCTATTTTATATGAACATTCTTTAAATATACTACAAGGCCCATAATAACATTGTTAATGAAAAGTAATAAAATAGACAATTAAACTGTTAAACATGTCATGATTTACATGTCATAGAATCGAGATTTGGTTCGAGATTTCCATGGGTTCTTCGAAAATGGCAAGTTCCAATCGAAATGAAAACATAACATTATAACTAAGTAGTAATGCCTTAATTGCATTTGTTGTTTGATTAATTTGTCGTATTTGAAATTATTGTGTAATTTACACACACCTAGACATTTTGTATGAGTTCTAAGGATTCCGACAGAGAGGAGAAAGGAGCCAAAGTCGCTAGGTAAAATAGACGGAGAAGGTTGCGCACGATAATCTTGTCACTTGAGTCTTGACTCCTGTTTGAACAAGTACATGATTTGGGGGAGACTGCTAGCAGTTGCATTGTATAATTTACTGATTTATTTCAGTATCACAAACTTAACTCTTGACAATGGTTTCGGTACGACTAACAGTACATTTGTTTATTTTATGATAACGACAGACGTCACTGACACTGCCCTGGCGTCAGTGACACTGACAGCGCCACGGGAGCATATCGACGTGAATAGGATGAAGGCGTGTCGAATTCGTTGCTTTAGTTGTACCCGTACTTCTATGGCCTAACCGTGTCTTCCAGGCAGCGTGGAGTTATGTGTAAAGTAGGTCAGAATTGTTTTTTACAAAACTGCATTTGGTAATTAATGCATTTTGAAGAAAAATAGATCTGTCAAATTACATAGCTTATGTGTTTAAAGTATTAAATCCAGAATTGTTGTTATACGTATATAAAAAAGGACGCCTGTATTGAATCCAGGGCCATCTCAATGAGTTAACACCACCATTTGACTTCATCCCAGGTATATTTCAGTTTTAAACTTATTGAGTTCTAGAACGCTTTTGAGCCATAAATAATGGCAAGGTCTACCAGAATGTGCAGGTCCACAAACATCTAAATGAATATGAATTGAATAAAATGACTTGAATTTATCTTTTTTGTAAATTAATTGAATAAGTATTGAATTGCAATCAAGATAAAATAGAAACAAAACGTCCCACTATTTGCTCACATTTTTCAACTTTGAAAGTGTGTAATGCTATTTTGAGTTAAACTTGTCTGTTGTCACAGATAATATTTGGAAATAACTAATTTTTTGCAGCTAAGTTTACTAAAAACTACTGAAGAAAGGTAAATAATTTCCCACAGTTTTATCCACCCCTGACTCCTTTTGCTGCCTGTGTTATAGTGCCAGCAAGCCTTCCTCTTCTTGTGACAGCGGAAACGACTCCGAAGGCATGTAAGTACTGATAAAATTGTTTGCCATGGCCTCAAACCATAGTGATCACATGGTAGAGCACCTGACTGTCAGTTGAGCAGATAATAGTATAATCACACCTGCTGCCATTTTAGAACATTAGAATACCTTGCATTCACAATAGGTACCAACACATTTTCTACCTAGTACCATATGTACAACAAAATAAAAAACTAATCATAGATACATAATGCAGTGGTTTATGTGTCTAACTGACCTTGTGTGTGTATGTGTGTGCATGTCAACATTGATGCATGCGAGGCAAAAAATCACGCATCATTTTGGACCTGTTGGTTCCGATTCAAATTCAACTATGCTGCTGTTTTGTGTACATTCTTTGGTGAAATACCCTGGTCCATTCCCCATGATGCCAATGTCAGGCACACAAGGCAGCGAACACTCAATGCTAACCTTGACTGTCTTCAACCTGTCATTCTGGATCCTGTGTCTTAATTTTCTTGTGCTTTGGTGAATATCAAACTTACAATCTAACTATAATTGAGCTTCAATGATTAGGTTATGAAAACCAAGAACTGGGTGGGAGGTGAAACGTGTAATATTTACAGTGTTTTAATACCTGCATCTGTGTATGTTTATTTATTGTCAAGCAAATTTGGCATGGATACTTTCACTTGTTTCACAGTCAGTTCAACTCAGTTGATGTTTTCATTGCGCTCAGCAATCTTCATCAGATGGCTACTGCCAGACGGTGGTGACATGATAGTCATTCTGTTTCTCTATACGTCTCGTCAGTGCCCAGTTCCCTGATCCTCAGTTGTAACCATTTTCGTCTACAAGAAGTGCTTGATTTAGTTGAGTTGAACTAGTTTATTGACATTGCCAATCGTAATGCTTCAGCCGTGAAAACAGCACTAATACCCGCCCCAGTTTGAAGATGGGAACACAAGCGCCTGTGCCCCAGTCACACGAGCAGATGAACAATAAATAGTGTCTTTGAATATTGATTTCTACATCCCAAACACGAGCAGCACGTGGCTAGCACGACCGGAGTCTGACCACACAAAGGGATGTGTCGGGGGTAGACGTATTCAGCCACAGCAAGCCCTGGCATGTGAGATGAGTCTTTGTAATTAAGCCCCTAGTCCTGAAGGAGCTTCATAATAATAAAGTTTAAAGTTTATTCACTTCACTGGCAGCCAAAGCGGCTGAATAGTACAATAAGAACATATTCATATGGTTGATAATAAATTCATTAATGTATATTAGTAAAACTATTATGAAAGCATAATAATATATGAAAGTGTTACTAATTAGAATGTCTAGTCAAATTTAAATGATAAAAATGTCGGATAGTAAAACTGTAAATGTTCTGTAATATGAATATATATATTTAGATAAATTAAAGCATAAAAAAATATTTAGCAACATATATTATTATAAATGGAACATAAACATGACTAAAAAAATACTTACAACTCGTTAAAATAGTATAAAATAGATCAGTTGAATAAATAGCTAAAAAGATTCACAGTTCAAAGCCAGTAATGTTCGTATGTAAATAGCAGTTGCTCAAATGACAGACCTTCACAGATGTGTTGTGTTTTGCAGGAAACGCGCAGCAGTGAAGCAGCTGGTAGCTTCACAGATGTGTTGAGTTTTGCAGGAAGCGCGCAGCAGTGAAGCAGCTGGTAGCTTCACAGATGTGTTGTGTTTTGCAGGAAGCGCGCAGCAGTGAAGCAGCTGATAGCTTCACAGATGTGTTGTGTTTTGCAGGAAGCGCGCAGCAGTGAAGCAGCTGATAGAGCGCTACTACTATCAACTGACCGACGGCTGTGGCCGGGCCGACTGCTGTAACGAGAACTGCGCGTCCAGTCGCAACTTCTGCCACCAAAACATATCGAAAGACGCCGCGGCGATCGTCGCGATCGACCTCTTCAAGAAGAAAGGCACGCTGTGCAACGACCCATCGAAAGTGCCAAAGAGCTCCGACGACACCGGTGGCGCCACCGCGGAGGGTTCCGGTGATGACATGTGCGACGATTCGCCGTGCACGTCAACAGCGGGCGCGGTGAAGATGTTGTCGGTGTCACCAGTCGACGAAGGTGACGCGTCTGGTTCATCGGAAAAGTTCCCCACACAGTGCACTAGTCAGCCAGTTGCACTACCGTCACAGTCTACTAGTCCAGGTAATAGATACTGTCACAATTTTTTAATATCCGAACATTTTCAATATGTACCATTTATCAACTATTTTATTATATATATATTTTGTTTTTTATTGTAATATAATTAACTATTATTTATTGTTAATATCTAATAATATATATTACTTATAAACTATTTTTTTTTTAAATTGTAATATAATTAACTATTATTTATCAGTATTAGTATTTTAGTATTATTAAGATTACTATTATATATTTATATTGAATTTTTTTTACTGATCTATTTATTTTACAATTACACCTGTACGTCCCTATTTTTTATAGGAAATTTGTATATTCATGTGTAATGCGCCTCTGAATGGTTTTATTGCTAGAGATATGGCGTAGACAAATACTGTATTTATTATTATATTATATTATTGCAATGATGATTAACTTGATCAAATGAAATAAACTAGATAAACAGTTGTTCAGATGTATAATTTGTAGTACACAAGTTCAGTGTTTCCCCTAACTAAAATGATGGGCGAGATGATAGGATTGGCTGAGTGAGCACTGAATGTGTGATGTGGGTCTGGGGCATGGTCACCTAGAACTATTGTTTAAACTACCTTCAAAATGGTGCATTCTGAATGGTATCTTAACCTATTCCCTGGGAAATAGTGAGGGGGAAAATGCATGACTACAAGGTTGCATCATGTAATCATGTAAACATGTTTATAGCAAGGAATAGCAATGAGAGGGCAGTTCTGACATATTTTGAGCAAGGTGGCTTGCAGAAACACCACTCATCAGCAGGGGAAACACTGCGAGTTAGTTCATAAAAGATACATTAGTTAATTAAATAACACTAACTTACTTAACAAAACCAGACTTTGATAAGGTTGCATTGCATGAAAAATTCAAATGAATAAAACAAAACAACATATAGACCAGATGTTGTGATAATATATAAAAGATACATGCTGAACACCCCAAAACAGATAATAAAAATGTTTTTCAAAACTCTTACATAACTTTTTCTTTAATTTTGCATCTAGGCATATCTTAGGGTACATAGGTAGTACACAAGAAATTTTATTGATTGTGTCTAAGAGCACATACATGTCCACATTCTGCCCATGTGTGCCTGGACAGGCTGGGAAACAATACTTGTGTATTCGCGACTGCCTCACTTGACCCTCAACTCTAGAGGCTAGGTGGCCTGGCAGAAATCATGGCTAATTGATAGTTTTTTTTGATACCTGGGTGTTGGTGACTGCCCACAGCCACATACTGAGATTACTGATGGCCTGGAAAGCATAGCTAATTGGTATTCCATCTGTGGCAGGCTGCTTCTTTTTCAATAGTAAACTAAAATGTCTTGTTATCTTTGCTAATGGCCAATTAAAATGTCTTATTATCGTTGTGCTTTCAGTAAAAGAAACCAAGTTTCTGACGGAGGAGGGCATCTATAGTGTTATTGAGACTTGTCAAGTCAGCGACAGTTGGTCGCTGCTCATAAGGACTATAGGTTCGATATTCAACAACCCCGAGTCACTGATGTTAAGCTTTCGCAAGGAGCACTCACAACGAGCGAACAAGGAAGAGCTGCAGTCGATGGTCGTTGACCTCGACAAGGACACAGACGACATGGAGGTGGGTAGTTCGGCAGCGTCGTCGGGGGTCGAGGTGGGGTCAGGTACGACGGCAAGGTTGAAGGACGACGAAGTGACAGTGGACGTGGCGGCGGTGCGTCGAGTCTATGCGCGGCTCTACGAGATCCCGAAGCACCTCTTTCAGGCGGCGCTCGTCAACGCGGTGATCTCGTTGTCGCGCGCCGTCGAGATGGATCTGAAGTACCACCACGCGTACGACCGCGACCCAAACTATCTCAACATCTTCGTCATCGTCATGGAGATCCCGCTCCTCCACAGCCCCGAATTCATCGAGTGCGCGACGCCGCAGATCTGCAAGGCGATGGTGCTGCTCCCGGTGAGCGCTCAGGCTAAGCTCGCTCGCGTGTGGTCGCGGTTCACGTCCGCACAGATCAAGCTCATGGTGGACTACCTGCAGCAGTTGATCACGCTGAAGGTGGTGTCGATGCCTTGGACACACATGAGCTCCGTCAACGATAACGACACGATCACGAGTGCGGCGCGCGTCCTCAAGATCCTGTACTACGCGAGCATCCTCGGAGGATGCACGGACCCGTCGGAAGTTCTCGAGGAGGAGGCGAGGCAGAATGAGGAGGCGAGCGAGAACCTCGCCGAGTTGCTGCAAGACGCCGTGGGCCGTGGCGAACCGAAGGAGAAGTCGACGGTTCGACAAGATCCGCTTGAGAAGGAGCTCGGGGTGAAGGCCATCGACTGTCGCGAGCCGGCGGTCGCGTTCGTCGACTTCGTCAACGAGCCGCTCAGCGACGTCATCGAGATGGAGAAGGACTACACGTATTACCGCGCGGAGAGCGACGATAAGTTCTCCTTCATGACGCACCCGTTTCTCCTGACGACCACAGTCAAGAGCCTCGGCATGTACTTTGACAATCGCATACGCATGCTGCAGGAGCGTCGCACGTCCATCTACCAGACGCTCGTGCACGGGGCGCCCACCACGCCCTACCTGCGTCTGCCCATCCGCCGCGATCACATCATCGACGACGCACTAGTCGCAGTGAGTACACCGTGTGGTCATGTCATGAGCTTCAAAGTTGAATCATGGAAAATATGAATGAAACACTACATATGCTGAATTTTGTGCATCGTATTTTGATAGTATAATAACAGGCATGTCTGTAAGTTATTGTTGCTCTGTTTGTGTCTCTGTTTGTGTTGTTTATGAAGTCGGTGGTGAGGTTCACATTGATTTTTGGCTTTGATTGTTTTTTTTTGCATTTTTCTTGTATCATTACTTTCTCTACCGTCTGTTTCCACTCTCCTATTCCGATGCCATTTTTTTTCCAGTCCTACTTAAGCTAAAAATTGGTAAAATTATCCACCGTCCACTCAGATTATAGCGATAAAGGAGACTGTCCACTATCAACTCAGATTATAACGATAAACGAGACGATGTTACAAACATTGTTCAGCCCATTCAATCAATGAGTCACATTCTTCTTTATTGCTATTTTAGTTAAATTCTACACTATTAGAAATATTAACAAAGCGTTATTTAAAAAAAAGGTTAACATATCCAAAACATAATGTGCTGCTGTTTAGAGGCTTCTGCCTGCGTAAAACATCAGGTGTTTTTCAGTTATACACCTGATAATTGAACTTTTTGTATTTTCTTTTGAAAATAAAAAAATTATCAATTGTATTTGATCCAAAAGTAAGATCCCAGCTCTTGCTAGTTGTGTCCTTGAATTACGTAAAGTGCATAACCTTTCTGCAGAAAATGTTTGAGTGTTATATGAATGGAAACATATGCCATATAGATGTGTGACACCAAAACATTTGTGTTATGTCTTGGTGACTTGCCCGTGCAGTTGGAGATGGCCGCCATGTACAACCCACAAGACCTTAAGAAGCAGCTCTACGTCGAGTTCGACGGTGAACAGGGCATTGACGAAGGGGGCGTGTCAAAGGAGTTCTTTCAGCTCGTCATCGAAGAGATCTTCAACCCAGACATAGGTGGGTTAATCAGTGTGTCTTGTTGGTTGAGAGATCTTCAAGGAGACTCCTACCAAATGTGATCACTAATTTTGCTAATATTCTGTTGGAACAACTGCAATATTTAAATTATTAACTCAATATTTAAAACGTAGCTGTGTTTCTGTTTACAAATAAAAAATATTGTAATGACTATGTACACTTTATATTTTCAGACACCCAAAAATTTACAAAAACAATTACTTTATGTATCACATGTTTTGAACAACACAAGCAATTATTTTATGTATGTTTTTTGAAAGGTGAGTACATGTATTTAATTACTTTTAAGTGTCCAAATAAGTCATAAATAAGTCATGCTGCTGTCAACAATAAGGTAAGTGTATAAACATATACACTGTGTGTCTCAGCTGTCTGTTTTATTTCAACAAACACGAGTACAATCAGTAAGTTTCTTTGTGTCCATGCAGGCATGTTCATCTATTCGGAAGAGACGCACTGCTTCTGGTTCAACTCGACGTCGTTTGAGAATGACGGTCAGTTCACACTGATTGGCATTGTGCTGGGTCTCGCCATCTACAACAACGTGATCCTCGACGTCCACCTGCCCATGGTTGTGTACCGCAAGCTGATGGGCAAGAAGGGTGTCTTCGCCGACCTCGCAGACTCACATCCAGTGCGTGGACTTTCACTTTAGTCTTGCTTTTCAAAACAATTGTAGAATTGCGAGCAACTGTTGAAAGTTCTAAAAAAATTGTCATACGCCAAGTATATAGGGCCTAGGGTTTATGTAAGATTGACTGATTGATTGAGCTTATTCAGTAAATTATATATATAATTTTGTATATGTATGTATGTATTTATGTGAACACGAATATGTTACGAAATAAAAGCAAGTAAACAGAAGCACATATATAATAATATCGAGTACACCACACAAAAGCACACAGCAGTGCATTTATTACCAATGTGGTCATTAAAAAAGCAAGCAAAGTAAAATCACCAAGACAATGTGCCAACATAAAAATACGAATACTAAAATATGTCCCCATTTTTTATTTGTATAAGGATGACCACAATTATAACTATAATTTAATTTTTTTATTATAGATTAGTCTTGTATTTTATTATGATAAATGTTTACATACTGTTTTAATAATGAATTTATCTGTATTTTTATTTCTCTACTCCTGTATTTTTTATTTTTATGACAAATGCTGCAAAATGAATTTCCCGGCCCTCGACAGTAAAGTTTTGTATTGTAATGTATTGTATTGTATTGTATTGTATTGTATTGTATTGTATTGTATTGTATTGTATTGTATTGTATTGTATACTACAAGTACTTGACCCCACCTTGACCTCATGACCCTGGTTGTAGACCCTCACCCGCAGTCTGCAGGAGATGCTGGTGTATGAGGGGGATGTGGAGGACACCTTCATGCAGCCGTTCCAGATCAGCTACCAGGACGTGTTCGGCTCGACGATATCACATGACCTCAAGGAGAACGGCACAACGATAATGGTGACCAACTCCAACAGACAGGTGCGAAACGTTCGTTTTGTTGGGATCGTCTCGAGTGTTGTGTCCGAAATGAAACAAAATTACTTTTGGTTGGGGAGGTGAGTCTGGCACTGAACATCTGTATTTTATGCTCTGGCCAGATGAAATTAATTTAGCCTGATGTTGAACATCATTCTTTGATGATTCCTAACTTGTAAGTAGGTATAGAAAGGTACTCTCTACATGTCTTGTGAATTTGTTCAGTTGTTGATCAGTCATTACCACAATTTTACATCTGTATGATATAACTTCAGCCCATTTGAACATTGATAACAAAAGTTGTTGGTGCAGACAGTCTGAAGTGTCACCACATATGGTGTGGTGGTTCATTTTGGGAATTTATCGACTTAGCTTTATTCCCACAACTACCAGAATGAGCCGTGAACCCAAAAATTGAGGATGCCCCAATCTGAGATGCTTGCCTAAGGCGTCACCTAATGTGAAATGGCGGTTCTTTTCAGGAATTTGTTGACTTATACGCTGACTTCCTGCTGAACAAATCAATCGACCGACAGTTCCGTGCCTTTAAGCGCGGCTTCCAAATGGTGATGGCGGAGAGCCCTCTGCAGATGTTGTTTCGACCGGACGAGGTCGAGTTGCTGGTCTGTGGCAGCAAGGTACGTTGAAAGTCACTTTTGTTGTCATCTCTGAGGGTGTAACTGGAGCATTTCAGGAAAAGGTTTGCCGTAATGACTTTGTTTTCAGACACACACGCACAAATTAAACAACAGTGCCCAGAATTCTCAGATTCACTGTTCGAATGCAATTTTCAACATCTGAATTATAAAACAGCTTTTCTCTGTTTGTCTGTGGATCTGCATAATTATTGCATGTATCAAGCATGCGATTTAGCAAACAAGTCGGGATGGTAAATAGATTTTGCTTTTTCAATATTCGTCCAGGGGGTGGAGAATGTGGAGGGTTCAGTATTTCATAAGAGGATAGCCTATGCATGGATTTGATTGGGACAGGACCTCAGGATACTAACTGTCAACTGTTTCAGGCGGTGACTGCCTTTCCCCCCAAACATCGCTGGGTCACATGGCTAGTAAACAATTGAATAAACAAGTACTAGTGGAAAGGGGTGAATAGAAGTGTACTACCCATCTATTATGGTTCACCTTTATCCATTTGATTATCACCAAACCTGGTGGGGAACGGTGGTCGTGTGGTAGAGCGCCGGACTGTCCACCGAGGGGACGGTGGTTCAATCCCACCTACTGCTGTTTCAAAACTTAGGCAGTTTCGTTCACCCCACATTGCCTGTGTCTTTCGGAAGAGTCACTAAAAGCGGTGGTCCTTCTATCTGGTGTCTATGCCAGGGGAAGTAAAAGATCCCACACGGGAGGTAAATGTGTAACCTGTAGTGGACTCACTAATTCTAAAGAAGGACAACTCCTGCGTTAGCCCAAGTTTGGGCTGTTTGGAGGAAACCACCTGAGACCTACATGGATTGCATAAGCTACTATTTACCAAAATGAAGACAACACATGCATTTTCCTCAACCCAAGTCTCTTGTTACAGAACTTAGACTTCCATGCTCTGGAAGACACAACAGAATATGACGGAGGCTTCACGTCGGACTCACCAGCCATAAGGTGAGTCAGTGTCCATGGCACGTCAGTGTCAGTTGCACAGTTTAGTCGCCAGGTGGCCATATAATTTTGTCATTGCAAAACAAAACTGTGATACTCGACACAATTTGCATTCATGTCGTATTTGTATTTCTGTGTAAACAACCTGCCTAAAGAGTGCCATGCCAAGACACAACTTTTGAATAACTGTATATGATGGTGAAACTTTAAAAAACTGTGGTCTGCGTTAAAAAACAGTGTCATATCTCTCAAAACAGCATTAACGCAATCATTGTATAGGCAACACTATTTAGAATTATAACTATATTTTGCACACCTCTGTAACTATCTTATACAACTAAATGGTTTTTGTTTTGAAATCTAAGAGGATCATCTGGTAAAATGTCATAGCTGACATGCCATTGAACACAGTTCTAGACTCCTTGATTGCAATCTGACAGGTAGAATACCATCATATAACTGAATGTGTATATGCGACAAATGTACTTTTAAATGTGTCGATTTTTGGACAGATACTTCTGGGAGATTTGTCACAACTTCCTGGAGGAACAGAAGCGAAAGCTGCTGCAGTTTACGACTGGCAGTGACCGTATCCCTGTGGGTGGCCTCTCTAAACTCAAGCTCATCATTGCTAGGAACGGCCCCGACTCTGACAGGTGAATTATCCAGCAGCTGCTGTGTACAGACCAAGTATTTTTTACAATTTGAATGAATATACTTACGTAGTTTACTGAAACTTACCATAATTGTTTCTAAAAATATAAATGAAATAATTTTGGTAGCAAAAAGTGATCCAGCAGCACTTAAATTATTTGTAAAACTATAGTGCTGATATTTATTGTTGTAATGTATTTACAAAATATGACAGTTTGCTAAGAATTGTTGTGTATAACCAGGAATAGAGACATAGATCACATTTGAAGTTCCCATATGCAACAATGTTTCCTGCATTTCCTACCAAATTTGCTAGTTCTGTACTAGAAAATGTACAGTTCCACGAAAAATGTTATACCCCTAAATTTCTGTAAGATCTAGACAATGATTTATTATGATGACATCACGCAGATAAATGCCAGCTGATGTTCTTATATAGCGCTGTATCCAGTCCTCAGGACCGTTCAAAGCGCTTTACACTTTACTTCCCTGACAGACCTGTTCACTCAGACACCATCTCGGCTTCTCTGGGAAGCATCCGGCCATATGCTACAATTAATGCGCGATGGCTGCTCGTACACATTATATCCACCACTGTCTATAGCCAGGTACTCATTTAGCTGAGTGAACTGGACCAATGTAGAGTGAAAAAAACGTGCCCAAGGTTTTAACATCGCAGCACAGGATTCGAACTCGAGTTCTCGTAGTCGAGAGTCCGAAGCTGTACCCCTTAGCCAGTGCGCTCTACAGGTGAATCCATAGCTCATTTTGTAGCACAGTTACCTATCTGAGGTGTGTGTGGCTTAAACAAAGCTTTTGTTTTCCTTTTTTGTTTCAAGAATTTCACAGAAAGCTTGTGGTTTAGTTGTTGTGGTTTAGTTAGTGTCTCTGTTGATTGTTTGCGAGCAGTGTAGTATCTTTGGTGTTTCGGGGCCCGTAGGGGCCCTTGAAAGTCTTGAGAAGCCTTGAATTTTATTGGACCTAAATTGAGGCCTTGAAATTATTGAAGTTTACAAAGGAGTCCTGAAGTCTTCAATTTTATTGTTTATTGTACTCGAGTGAAATTAGTATTGGTCATCAGTTGTAATAAGTAACAACCACAGGAGAGCAGCCAGCAAGTGACAAGTCTTAGCACTGCATCATTATCAGTGTCAGGAAGGCAACATATGTAAATAGTTCATGTACCCATTGGGCTTTAATTAACTTGTACAACTACAAGTGGTCACAGTTGTGATGTGAAATGACTGAAATTATTCATATCTTAAGTGAACTATTGTGATTAAAATTACACCAGTCATTAAGAGTCTTGAATTTGTTCAAATAGCCTTGAAAAGTCTCGAACAACCTTGACTTTAAAATCTTCACAGGTGTACATTTCCTACATGATGTGTACAAAACTGTACATGACACTAGTGCCGTCTCCAACCCCCACCAGGTGTCAGTAGCTGTCAAATTACAGAGTAAATAATTCGATTCTTCGTGAACATTTTCATCAAGTTGGCAGTATATTCCAAAAAATGTCATAAGTACACAACTAGCAGTGTTCTACTTACTTCTACGTTTCGACCACCATCGGCGGCCTTCTTCAGGAACTGAATGTTCAGTGGTCACTGCTCGCTAGATGGCGTGGCGAGCAGACTTGACCACACGTCTGTAGCCCCCGTCGTCTCTGTTCATAGTTGGTTCCATCTTCCTAATCCAGTGACCATTCAATTCCTGAAGAAGGCCACTGATGGTGGTCGAAACGTAAGTAAAGTAAGTAGAACATTGCTAGTTATGTAATTATGAAATTTGTTTGGAATAATTTGATTCTTGTTGCAGACTTCCGACGGCACACACGTGCTTCAACGTCCTGCTGCTGCCTGACTACAGCACAAAGGAGAAGTTGGAGGAACGACTACTGAAGGCTATCAACTACGCGAAGGGCTTCGGCATGCTTTAACCTCCCCTACTGTGCCCCTCCATCGCCCGATATCAATAACCTCGAGTGGAACACACACAACCCGTAATCTATAGAACGTTGCATCAGACGTTTACTTACAGTATTAACATCCGCAAACATAACAAAGGCCTGAATAGTTTGATATCATGTAACCAATGAGTCGAAGATTCAGGGCAGTTCTGCCACAAAAATAAACTGGCGATGACGTTGCAATTACGAACCGAGTTACCTGGTCGCATAAGGTAAATGTTACCTGTACGCTGATTGCATAAGTCCCGCAGAATTTACATTTTGGGTAGATGTGACGCACAATTTGAAATTACTGTTTCGCCATATCTGCCTGATTACTAAATGCAACTAACCATTGACCCTACTGCTTATTCCTGAGTACAAGTCAGGCAAAGTTTGTGATATTATGTAAGCATGTCACGGCGACTGACTGATTAAAAATTAAAAGTGCTATTGCAGATGTCTGGAATGTCTCGTAGACCGGCAATGGTGGATGACGCTGGATTGTAAGTTTAATGTTGCAGGCGTCACTTTTTGTCACACGCTACTGTCCATTTGGTATGTGCCTAAACACATGACAGATCGCCGTACGGTTGGCACAGAGGAGACATGTTCCCACGCACAAGGCCAGCGTCCCACATCTGTCAGACCACGCTACTTGATGAAATCAGTATAATGGTCTGAACTGTGTAGATATCGTTACAATGTTGGATGTTTGCCGGCTCCGTGCACCTATGGATTACGCGTGTCCCGTCAGCTTATAGGATTACACATCGGATGTTATTGCAGCTTATTACTGTGTTACTTTCTCGAAGCATTCAGTCGACACGCCCCGACAGGTTCACCACCAACATGGGAGTGTTGTTTGTCGAAATTGTACATGACAGTGAGTATACCACGAAAGATTAAGATGACACCATGATGAATCTGTTTTACCATCGACCGCTAGATTGCTTACAACGTGATAGACATGAGCTCGTGGACTCAGGCTCTTTATTAAAGAAAGCTGCTGCGGTTGGTTATATGTGAATATTTGTGAATTTTGCGCATGCATCTGGTTTTATGCCATCGATGTAAGCCATTTGTGACCCAGTATCTTGCGTCATCGAAGCTGTCTACCAACATTGTTTTATTCTCAGTTCTGTGTACACTGAGAAATGCAGCCATATTTAGCCGAAATTATATCGATGCTTCAACCCGTGGCGCAGTCTCGACAGAGTGAAACATTTAAAGTTATTTTAATTTCTAAGTCATCTTGAAACGGACGCAGCCCAGGGTGTTTACACGTCGTTTATACAATCATGTATGCCTACAAATGTACACCTACAAATTCCACGTGAAATCATCGATGTGTGTACATAAGACAACGTTGTGTATGTACATAGAAATGCGCACACATGCTCGCTCGCACGCACGTACACGCACACGGACATGAGTGGCGCCATCACATACAGCTGAAGTTGTGAATAAATGTACAAATGAGTTCTTTACGTTCGTTTTGTGCTACTGTTTGTTGTGCTTTCTCATCTACTCAAAACAATAAATGTTCTGATAAGTAACAGGGACACAAGTCTCAATGCCACTGTAAAAAAAAAAAAAAAGGCAAGTTCTTATATAGCGCAGTATCCAGTCCTCGGGACTGCTCAAAGCGCTTTACACTTTACTTCCCTGACAGACCTGTTCACTCAGACACCATCTCGACTTCTCTGGGAAGCATCTAACCATATGCTACAATTAATGCACAAAGGCTGCTCGTACACATATCTACCACTGTCTATAGTCAGGTACTCATTTATTCAGCTGAGTGAACTGGAGCAGTGTAGAGTGAAAAAACTTGCCCAAGGTTTTAACACCGCAGCCAGGATTCGAACCCGGGTTCTCGTAGTCGAGAGTTCGAAGCTATACCCCTGAGCCACTGCGCTCTACATAAGACAACACTGTATAGTTTTATACTGTTATGTATTTTGAATTCGTGACCCAGTCCCCAGAGACAGGAACACACTATGTATTGCTTCACATATGGGCATAGCTGCTGCAGCAGAATCTTCCATTGTCAGTTTTATAGGTCCCCCCCCCAATAAGACTCATCTAGAAGGTGGTAACTAATATGCAGAAGTTATTTTCAAATTGTTTACATATTCCAGTCATTTTGACTTTGAATACACTTACGGACAACAAGGTGAACACCAGTGTTTGGTCTAATTAAGTATTGTTCAAAAGACCAGAAACAAGAATCACTTGCAGGCTGTGTTATTTGGAATTGTTAACCAAAACAGCTTACCTTTGTACTAGTAGTTGGGAGCATGGTAACAAGCCAATTTTAAGGCAGTAAAAGGAAATTATCCAGCAGCTGGTGTCTACAAACTGTATATTTTTTACAATTTGAACGAATATACTTGTGTAGTTAACTGAAACTTACCATAAATTGTTTCTAAAAAAATATAAATGAAATAATTTTAGTAGCAAAAAGTGATCCAGCACCACAAATTATCTGTATTACTATAGTATTGATATTTATTGTTGTAATGTATTTACAAATGTGACAATTTGCTAAGAATTGTTCAGTATGTCTAGGACCAGAGACATGAGATAACATCTGAGGTTCCCATAGGCAACAATGTTTCCTGCATTTCCTACAAAATTTGCTAGATCTGTACTTAAACTTTAAACAGCTTATTTAACCTCCACAGACAATCTGATACCCCTTAATTTAAGCAAGATCTAGACTGATTTGTTGTGATGACATCACACAGAAAAACACCGGCTGATGTCTGACAGCTCTGATTCTGCACTGCACATAAACATCATTTTTTCTCTACTACGCATGTCCTTACAGAAATGAAAACAACCTGCACAATGCTATTTTTATCGAGAACTCATTCTTCGGGGAACGACGGACGGACCATAAATGTCGACAATGTTACCACCAGGCATGGCACAACATCTGTATCAGTCTCACTTTCTCAGAAGTGCACTGGCAAACAACATTAATGTATGTCTGAATATTTTTACGTAGAACAAATTTACTGACATCAATCTAGACGTAACTAAAGTGGCAGTGCCGCTGATACAGCACTCGCTCTCAATACAACATATTCTGAATGTGAGCTGGGACATGCCTATTCTCATTTCTGGGCAGAAGCTAAACATAGCCATTTCAGTCACGCCCCACCAGTTTTGTGATGATGGACATGGTAGATGTGCATACCAGGTAACTTATATTCTTATATTTCAATGTTTAATTTATTTTATTTTATAATTATTCCAATATTTAAGAAACAAATTGCATTTATAAACCCATATATATATATATATAATGTAGCATGTAGATAGTACAACGGGATGTTTGTGTAATGTTCGATGGAGATAATTTTTGTATTTGTTTTGGACTTTACATACACTATTGCGAATCAGTGACATGACGCAGCAGTCTCTGCCATTACGATACACAACGGGAATTATAATTATGCGTACAGGATTAAAAAACAATGTTAACAAAATTTGTCACCTGTACATAGCCAAATTATAAAATATCCCCAATGTTTGTATTGACGTTAATGTCAAACACATTGACAATGATCTGTCAACGTTACACAGCCAGTAATGGAAGCAACAGCTCATAATAAAACAATTACATGCTTCAGTGACATTATCTGTATTGACCAACAATGTTGGCTGATTTAATGTTTATTTTGGCCGACCTAACATATGATACAACCACCAATGCTGGCACCTTATGGCAATACTTAACATGGTATAAAAAAATGATTACATTGAAGTGGATTTACTATGTGTGCACATTTTCTCAAGCTAATACAATCACACATTCACATGACAACCCTTATGCAACAATAGGAACATTTTGCCGAGAATCCTCCAAGGATTGCTGTGTGTTTGTGTCAGTCACTGGGGCACGGGGTGGGGAGAAGATCCGGATCTTGTCTCGGAGCAGTTTCACACTGATTGGCATTGCCTCATACAGTTCATTGTCAATTGTGAACCAAGTCTCCTTCCCCTACAAATCGTAAATGTATAACAATAAGATATTATATTTCTATAATATTTTAATGTTTGTTTCACAATAGTGTAACAACTAATTCACAGCTAGGTCAATAGATATGGATAAATCAAAGATAAAACAAAACCATTAAGCAGCATACATTCCTGTAAGAAATGAAAACGCAGATATTCCTCTTAGTTAGTAAAGATATGTTTAAATGTTGGAAACATGTGAACTGTCTGTGATGTTTAAGAGCAGTTTTGTTAAATGTGCCGTGCACCGTCTGTGATGTTTAAGAGCGGACGGGGGGTTTTGTTAAATGTCCCACCACAGTAAGTGTTTATGCAAGATATATTTGTCTGATTTAGAGCATGCTTGCATGTCAGGATTCATTCCAGCTGATTACGTCAGTACCAGTTCTTCTCTACCGCTGGCACATCCCCTTCAAAAACTCCTCTTTTAACGTCAGCCAATGAAATCACACATGATGAGTGTGGTCAGCCTCCGGTCATGTGATATACTGTTTAAAGTGATGTTATGCGTGCAATGTTTAGGATATGAATGTGTCATTATATTGGGATTCCCACCAGTCATACAAATTGGGATGGGTATTTGCACTGTTCCCATCCATGGCTAATGCAGGAGTCAATTGCTATAATTATGTCGTTTGTATAATTGTATACAATAGTTTGACTCCATTCACTCCCGAGCTTTATGAAAACGATCAGCCAGGAGTACACTGGTACAGCACAATGACCTCTTACCCTGACATGCGAGGATGATAAAAAGTAGATTTTCATAAATTTACAAAGACGCCAGTAAAATATTGTGATGAATTTAATTCTATTGATGACACAAAGATAGTGGACTATCTTCCAATATATATTGAGAAAAATTGCAAGGGAATTCCTGAAGTTTATTACATAACGCTGAGGTTACAAATTTATATGTATACCACATGACATAAGCTGTCAAAGGGCTGGTCATATGACAAAAAAGCCACAAATGAAGATTGAAATGTAATCAAAGTAGTCGAAACTCGAAAAAACATTCTTGAGAACAAATATCAATCAATATAGAAATGAACTATGAAACCAGAACTTTAATATAAACCGATGGAAGTTTCAATAAAATGGTTGAAAACTTGGTACCTCAGGAATGTCAGGCTGGAGGGAGAATTCGCCGACATTGCGTGTCTCGATCGGTAGATTGCTCTCCTCGCCCTTCATTCGTCGCCATCTACAACCGGAGCAAACAGGTTTGTTTGTTGTTTGTCGTTATGTCAGTGACAAGTGACGCGTCATCAACACGTCACCAGTTTCACAGATGTCACCTGTTACCCTGTCTTGGAGTTGTCTATCTTGTGTCACACATTAACTAATTAAACATGGTATTCCACCTGATGTGTAGATGGAATTATTATCTTTATGAAGACATCAAACAACAATTAAAATTAAGTAATTACAATGAACCCATCAAGTCACAAATTGTCAGAACAGAAACATCAAAACGATGCAATGATATTGATGTATGTCCAGCGACATATTTATAGATGGTTTATTACCTGTACCATGACATAGACAAATATAATAATTGTAATATTTATGGGCTGTGACCTAGCTAAACATAGGTGTATCCTGACAACGCCATGACTTGTTTTAGCTTGAAATGTGTGAAAGAAAGAGAAAGCTCAGCATAAACAAACACAGGAACTTGAACTCACCCATCTTTTATGAAATCCTTCTTGGAAATGTCCGAAGGCCACGTCCGAATAACAGCAGAACCGGCAGTTTCCTACAAATAAAGGAAACACCTGCTCTGACATTTTCGTATAATATTTGAGAGATAATCAATCAAGAATAAAACTAAAATGGTTGGGAAAATACAGAATGATACATGTTTTGGATAGTACACACACAGACACCAGAAACAGAGGGGAAGTTCTTCACCATGGTAGAATTACAGTAGCATACATAATACTGCTAACATCAACTATCTGAATATTAACATGAACATTTACATCAACATACAAGAGTTTCTTCATTAAACCCATTACAGTTAGATCTAGAACCCGAATAAGAGATGACTTTTTTCTCTTCCAACATAAGTCCGTTAATGTTTGCTGACCTCATTTGCAGGAAGATGATTGTTTATCTTGGCAACGAATTGCACAGTGGAAATATCATTGCTGTACCATTTCCCGCACTCAGGATTATCCACCTTGGAGTAATCTTTCTGCGGCACTGGAAAGTGAACACACATCAGTTTTCAGTCTAAATCTAAGATGCCATATGCATGGAAACGCACACAGATGCAGAATAACAAATTCCTTATAGTGATGTCACATTCGGGGTATACAAACAGCCTTATATTTGTATACCCCTATAATTTATCTGCTTATAGCATAATAGTACAATTTTACCTGGTAGTTAGTATTGTCTGTTATAATATAAATACATGATAACTATTAGTACCCCGGTATGCATAGACAGATTATCATTTTAGTAACATGCGGTATGGGCACCTTAGGATCATCGCAGCTTATTACTAGGACAAAGTACACTTTCACATGCTGTGTACAACATCTGCAGCGGGTAGGCAAGTACCACCAATCACACGAGGATGTACTGTGAGGATGTAATTGACCTACTGTGACGAGTTACTTGGGACCACAATGGAAATAAGTGCTTGCACTTTTTTGTGTCATCCTTTTATTTAATGTACTTTGTATTTATATCTTATGTATATCTGTACAATGTTTTACATTTTATACTAAATAAATCCATCCATTACTTACAAATCAAAGCATTCAAAAAATATATGAGAAACAAGTGACGTATTTGTGCAATTCATCAAATATTTTGTTGAAATCAGAAATCAGTTTCAGAAAATCTTCTAAACGAAAAACACATATGGGAAAGTTGTTAAAGTGACCAATGTTTGATTTAAATGTCATGCGCAACAGTACTGTTTGGTCTAGATGTCATGCTGCAACAGTAATGCACTTCACAAATCAGACATGTCTCGTTTATCTACACATTTTATTTCTCAAAGTTTTGGGTCGGGTAAAGGAACCATGTGGATTAGCAAAGACACCATATCATACATGGTATTAAGAATAAAGATTGTTTCCATACAAAACGTATGCATCACGAAACAACCGGATTAGTGAAGACCGTATAAACAAGACATGAATGTATAACCAATACGAACACTGTTGGCAATGACAAATCTTGACAGAGCCCAAGCACATAGCTGTGGTTATGAGTTTATCATGTAAGCAAACCATGTCATACTGGGTACTTCACTAATCCGGTTGTTTTGTGATGCATACGTTTTGTATGGAAACCATCTTTATTCTTAATACCATGTATTGTTTAAAAAATCATAAAATCAGCTTGGTGAGAACACTACACACAAGTAATGTATATGAATAAAATGTATTATGCTAGGACAGGCAGCAATAACTGATCTCACAACCTTTATAAAGAGAACATACGTTTCACAAACAATGCTCCAAAGTATGTGAATTTCTTACAAATCACACAAACTGAGTAATTGAGAGACAGACCTTCCCGGTGGGGCTGGAGAAAGATGTGCCACCACTTCCACGTCACCTTTGGGGGCGGGGTGTAACACCTGGAACACCCCTCACAGGGTGGGGAAAACGCGAGGTTGGCATTGATCAGTGGCGGCCACTGGCCCATAGAGGGCAGCACGTAGGTGAGACGATGCTTCAGTGGCCCAAAGTACCAGTATCTGAAACAGTAAGACATCTGTGATGGGCACTACCCGGTAATTCATGTAGATCTGGAGAAACATTTGTGAAAGATATCCATGTTGTACCTCACTAATAATTATTTGTGTTGTGTCATACAGATAACTTGTCGGAAAAGGCAATGAAATAATCCTCTGTTTGCTTCATGACCAGTCTAGTGGTTAAAACTAGTGAAAAACCCATTTTGACACATGTGATATAATTGTCTTGGGAAGTTACGCTCAATTCTCATATGTCATTCACAGAGGGTAGCAATCGATCTCACAAGATTGAAAGGCATGGCACTGATACTGATGCAGTAACCATAAAGTGGAATGTTTGTGTGTGTGTGTGTGTGTGTGTGTGTGTGTGTGTGTGTGTGTGTGTGTGTGTGTGTGTGTGTGTGTGTGTGTGTGTGTGTGTGTGTGTGTGTGTGTGTACTTTAACTTTATGATCTTTTAATGTGTGTTTCTGACACAAATGTAACTCTACATGAGCACCCCCTGGTGAATGACTGACACTTTAATTTTTTTTCATAGGGAAACAAATCCAGATAACTCTAAATAAATATTACTGTGTTATTTCAAATACATCTATGGAAAATCAGAAATGGTCCAACAAAGCAGATGAAGAAAGAAAGAGATGATTTCAACCTCAGCACCAGGGGAGTGATGCACTTACAAAGTCCCAAAGTTAGCAAGTGAATATATAGATGGTGAGTGCTGAGACAAGTCGTCCTGGATCAACTACTGCTCACCTTTTCTTTGCCTGCTCTGCATCGTTATAAGCGCCCCACTCTATCCCCGACAGGGCGTAGACATTCCGCCCTTCTCCCTCGCCCTGGCAAACATAACCACCCTCAATCAGACGTGATATAATGCAAAGTTCCTAGGTTGATCAACAGAGACAGTTATAACTTATTTATGTATATGCATATTCAATATTTTAGTACACAGTCTACACCATATTTGTTGCTACTATACAACAACATTAGAAAACAGATGAATTGATTGATTCATTGATTGAATTGAAAAATTCATTAAATCAGCTTGGTGAGAACACTACACACAAGTAATGTATATGAATAAAATGTATTATGCTAGGACAGGCAGCAATAACTGATCTCACAACCTTTATAAAGAGAACATCGACATCTCTCGTGGTGCCTTTAATCACAGACATCGCTGCATCAGCCATCCACCTAGAGATGAAACAACATCATCACTTGAACTGATGCCACCTGACTGTAAACAAGCTAGCATATGTACAAAAAAAATTGTACATACACACATACATACATGACATTCTATGTATATGTTGTACATATGTTACAGTTTTTTAAGACAGTTTGCAACTCAGGGATTAATTGGATTTTTTTTATTTGGCTTTTTTCATGCCAGTTTTACGGTTTTTTATCACAGATGGATGAGAAGTCGATTGTCCATAATGTCACACATACAAGACGACACATATTTTATTATTATTTATGTTAACAAATTTTTTTTTTAATTTACACCATATACCAAGTGTGTATGGCACACATGTGTACAAATGGGCATTCTTGAGTTCACATCTCTAGCATTGATTAACGTAAATTTCACACATTTTGATACTCTGAACTGATGAGCCAGTTTTATAATACCTCATGTACAATTCAACAACTCTGACAGATGCGACATCTGATTCAGATGTCTGATTCACCTTTGTGACATACACTAAATCCGATTCAGAACTTGGCTCGACTCGTCAATACGCGACATCTGATTCAGATGTCTTATTCAACAAGTACATAACGTACCTGACATCCGATTCACCTTTGCCAAACAATATTTTTGCAAGTGAATTTGTTGCTCCAACTGGAACAATGCCAATGGGAAGTCGACATTTCTCCTAAAAACCAATCAAAGACAATAATGAAGTCTCTTAAATGCATTTAATTATAAACCTCCTGGCTTAAATAAACAGATGAAGGGGCTGAAGGCAAATGTCTGCTCCTGAACATATATTTATTTTACTATTTATTTCTTTAAACAAATTAAATTTGTCCTGTTTTACACAATGTAAACAATGAAAAATGAAAGTCAGCATATTTGGCAAAAGTTGCTCTAAAATGTCATGCTTTAATAACTTACGTCACCAGATTTTCTGAGCAGTCCAGTTACCACCTGAAAATGACAATAAAATAATAAACTTCAGGTAATGAGTTGACACACACAAGAAGGATGCTTGTAAACAGTTAGTAATAATAACTAATCTGAAGAATGATTTCACAATTCAAACATGTTTACTTAAAGTAAAGGTAAGTTCTTATATAGCACAGTATCCAATCCTCAGGATTGCTCACTTACACATGTTTACTTGCTTTAAAGTCTAAACCACACTCACTGCTGCTGAAGCTAAAGCCACATTTACAAGGCAAAACAATTGCTACAACTGTGAAATGGAGGTTTGGGTGGGTTTGGCCAAATTCCCTGCTCATATCAGATTGTAGGTGGTGGATTACAGACACGGACCTCTGACAGCGTTCCATCTCCCCCTGCTACAACCACGGCGTCTGTATCGTCTAGGACCTCCATGTACTGTTTGGCCTGACCCTCATATTCCGTCTGAAACACAACGTATACTGATGAAAGATGCATCTTAAAGGGAAGATTTCCATAAATTGTTATAAGTTCATTCTTGGTAGAGAATAACAGTCACTGTTACATTACATATGACTTCTCTAGATTCCGATATAAATTAACAGTAGAAGATAAATTCTTGAATGGTTGCATTATGTAATATATCAGAAATGTATTTCTTACCTTGACAACTGTGATGTCAAGCCCAGCCATGTGCAGAAGTGGAGCGGCATTCTTCTCAAAAAGGGCTTTGGCTTTACTGAAAACAACGTGTTAATTCTTACTTTCAAGGCGGGTGATATTGTAGCTGTGATACACTGTACTGTCGACCCCACTTTAATTTTATTTGGATAACCAGCCACTCTAATCCAACTTGTGAAGTGTTTTTATTTATCTCTGAAATTGTGTGTGTGTGTGTGTGTGTGTGTCTGTGTGTGTCTGTGTGTGTCTGTGTGTGTGAGTGTGTGTGTGTGTGAGTGTGTGAGGGTGTGTGAGTGTGAGTGTGTGTGTGTGTGTGTGTGTGTGTGTGTGTGTGCGTGTGTCTGTGTCTGTGTCTGTGTCTGTGTCTGTGTCTGTGTGTGTCTGTGTCTGTGTCTGTGTCTGTGTCTGTGTATGTGTATGTGTATGTGTATGTGTATGTGTATGTGTATGTGTATGTGTATGTGTATGTGTATGTGTATGTGTATGTGTATGTGTATGTGTATGTGTATGTGTATGTGTATGTGTATGTGTATGTGTATGTGAATGTGTGCACGTGCATGCGTGTGTGTGTGTTTTGTAAACTTCACAATCTACACACAAGGATAAATGTCCTTGTGTTAACACTGGATGATTATATATATATAAATTATATATATATATATATATATATATATATATATATATATATATAAATAATATATATATTGTTCAATTTCATATATATAAATATAAACATTAAATAAACCAGGTAGCAAGCACGATTAGATATAATTACATAACCATTCACCTGGAATTGATTACAAACAAACTGTAACATAGCAAAAATGACAATTTAGAATGTTGTACATATTTTGGCCAGTGATGTAAAATAATATAGATGGCAGTGCTCCTAGCTCCGATAATAACATTGAGGCCTGAAAATTTGCATTGGTTATCTGTAAGGTAAACAAACGATCACAGTGTATGAAATTAAATAATCTGCATAACCTACCCGCCAGATGCTGCTGGGTTGAGGAACACTGTCACGCGTCTGGCTCGTTGACCCGTCTTCAATGGCTCATTACCATATTTCTTTAAAAGAAAATTTTATAAAAATGTATGTCTTATGTACACTACAATTTATATGAATTCACCTTCAAAAATGTATTTAACTCAATACTTTATCAAATAGAATGGCTTTCATTAGCTTAGTATTGTTTGCTTTCAAATGTTTGTTTAATAGAAACTATGTACCTGTAATTATGTATTTATTTTTCTTGTGATGAAAGAAGTGTACAGCAAAGCATGTTATTTTAGTATGATTTACTTACTTTGGAGCATTTTTGTCGAAGCGAGTGCGACGTTTCTACCCGTCGTCTACGGGCCTTGATCACGTACTGTTGTCACGTGTGTTGCCTCAGATTTCCTCAATCGTGACACCAGTACGTGATCAAGGCCCATAGACGACTGTTCGAAATGTCGTACTCGCTTCGACAAAAATACTCCAAAGTAAGTAAATCATACTAAAATAAACCATTCTCTGAGCCATGAACAATATATTTACTAAAGCATGTTATCATCGTGAATATTTTATGCAATGCAAAGAAATGGTCTGCAATGGTGCTATAGAAGGTGAAAATACACACCTGTGCTTCAAGGCAATATGCACGTCTGATGAGGCTCTCTCTGAAAATAATTACAACACACATCATACTCATTAAGTTATGTTTTACGAGCTCATGTGCAATCAAGCCAACAATTCACAATCTTAACTGAAAGGACATACATTATTTGATAAATATCCCAACCACTCAGATTAACATTTCTGAAAGTCAAGCATTTCTTTGCAATGCATAAAAAAAGTTTCAAAATTAAACCACATAAAATAAAACTTTAAGGATTGTTCTCAGAATCGACATTATAATTTTTAATAGTTAAAAACTGTGTTAACAGGTAATTTCCCAAATTATCAAGAGACAGATAACAACTGTTATTTTGTTGTTATTTTTGAAGGTCGTGAAATTATTTTGTTTGACATCTGATGTCTTGCCAAATGTTGTAGTTAAATAAGCTGTTTGTTCATCATAATGGTTACAATTTGTAACTAAGTATACGGTGTAGTGGCAAAAATGTGTAATATATATTATAATCAATCAACAATGTTTCTATGCCAAATCATACATGCATCGATCTAAATTACTGAAAGCATAACATGTTGGCCAGATTCAGTGTCTTTTAAACTTCTTGTGAAAAGTGTTTTTTCCAACTCTGTGAACAAAATAAGAATCCTAAAGGCACCCTATAATTTATGTTCGCAGTGAATCAGTATACGATGGGCCAACTGGAAACACTGCATAATATCGCTCATCTGTCGTGCATGACAGCTGGGCGATAATATGTAGTTCCAAGCTTTGGATGGGGAAAGCGCAGTGTTTCTTGCTTACTCGTATTTGGTATTCAAGAACTTTACACCATACGCCGCAACACCTGTAAAAAATATGGTTTTCTTCCAGTTATTTCGAATTGTTTTGAAAAAGTTTCCTATGGCAGCCATCCTTCTTAGCAGGCTCCATACATCATTCATTAATACTAATTACATTCCAAAAGGAAACAAATTACCTTTGGTCTAGATTTTACATTGTTCATTTTATGAATAATCAAAAACAGAGTTTACAAATAACTTTATGTTATACGAATATGTTGTGCTTTTAATATAATTTGTGTAATTGGTGAGCGACATGCGCACAAGATATGCGCGCCGCGTTCATTTACGATGGAAGATTCAGACAAGGTTCAAGATAATGGAGCAAAATTATTAACAAAATGCCCCATTAATCAGATATCTACGGTATTGAATTTATATATGTTTATTCAGTTTATGTGTATTACTACTGTCCACGTTTATGCTGATATTTTAGATTAATGTACGGGTCATGCTGGGCGATGATAGAGGATTTTATGAAGTCGACGCCCCCAATGCCCAGTTTGAACGGTTTTAGACGAATGATTAATACTGACATGATCCGTAGAGAATAATTGTATGCAGTACTTCTCTAGATTCTGAAGAAAAGTTGTTAAAGTTAATGGTAGAAGACAACAAAATGTTGTTGGGTTCAGGAAACAACTAGTCTAGTCTAGGCCGGGCTCCGATCGACTAGGCTAAGACTAGGATGTATTTTGTTGTAAGCTTTCGGATAATCCATTCCATGATGTCGCAAACTTATTAATGTTATTTGTATTTTTAGCTGATCCATCGTATCATTGATGGGCTTTGTGAGAAGACTCCGGCGCATTATGAAGACTTTGCCAGTGTTTGGGGACTCGAGGATTGGTGGCTGGTAACCGATTTCTACAAAACATTCTGCCGAGATGCCGTTAAGAAAGCTTGCACAAAAGAAAATGTAAGCAAATCCTCATTGCTGCATATCGAACCTAGCAAGATGTCCTGTTTAAAAGGTGTATGTTGAGCTTTGGTCTCTACATTATTACTGTGTGTAATTCAGTATCTAATAATAATATAGAATATTATTATTAATGCAGTATCTAAAAATAACATAGCCAAAAATTTTTTTAGTAATAATAAGAATGCTTCAAAATACATGTTGGCCTAACGTGTGATATTTTAAACAAGCCATAGCTGTTTGTTTGTTCAGTTTTGATTTGTTTTAATAATCTTGTACCTAATGCTAAGATTGCAAAATGATAGTACATTTTCCTACCATATTAATATTACGTAGAATGTTTGTCATGCGTAAAATATTTATTTTGTCAGAAAATTATTTCTCAAAAATGTGCTTTTTGTGGTTTCAGATTCTTGGCCAACTGACATTTCTGCTTCCCGAATACAGCAAGGAAGTGGCAGATGCTGTCTGGGTAAGAAGAGATGAGATAAGGATTCAACTTGTCAAGCGAACATCAGAAATATCACATGCCTACCTTAAGGACTTTGACTGGCAGCTAAAGGTAGGTAACATTTCTTTGTATTGGGTATCAATTACAACAAGAAGTTGCAACATAGTTTTATGCAGACACTTGTCATCTGGACAGGTAGAAATATCACTGGTAAAAAAAGATCTTAAAAATCATAGATATTGTCAGTTGCTGCCTTTAAAATGGGTATCATGTGTGTGTTTATAATTTATTTCAGGTCATAATGCACAGCTCACAACATGTACTGTGTATATAGGTTAACTTGAACGTGTCTACATATAAATTTGTGACTGACAGCATAAAGCCATGGGTTGCAATTACACAAATCCACCCCACCCCCACAAATACAAGTTTATACCATTTACAGTGTATACCAATCAATATGCAGCTCTTTTTCACAATTCTTGCAAGGTTCAGTTACAGTGGTCATTTAGTTGATATATCCGTCGACGTTGTCATGCCATTGATAACAGATGATATGTAATGTTTAGAGATATAAAACATTAATGAATACTTTTGTACTAATCTCTATTTAAGTTATTAACTCATCATGTCAAAAGTACCAGATTATCAATATTTAGACAAAAAGAGGGCATTAAATCCTAAATAAGCTAGATGAAGTAATCAATAATTGTTGTGTCAATGTGTTTCAGTTAGTTGTGTCCAGTGACAAGCTTGCATCAGTCCAGGAGCCACTTCTCTCAGTTGACCTTGACATTGATGCCACGGGAGAGGATGAAGGAAAATTTGTTTCGGTAGAAATGAACAAAGCAGACTTACAAAGAATGATCACTTCACTCGAAGCTGCAAATAAGGTACCTCAAAATAACTGATAGATTGGTGCAACATATTATATTTCCTGCAGTGTTAAATTAGAAGGATATATATAACTTCGTTCCGGCGTCTAAAAATGTATCTCTAAAAAGCTGCCTATCCTCCTTAGATTCCTAGCACCTTCATCCATCTGTCGATGACTCGTGCAATGTTATATGATTACGATATTGCTTAATCCCTCGATTTAGCCATACCACTGTGCTTGACCTTCGAGGATGGTGGCACATAAGAAGTCAGCATCAGTATTATTATTTATCTTAAAATTTTGTTAAAAATTAAATTACATTTGTTAAAAAGGAAACATTACTTTCTTATGACAACATAATGTTGACAGTGTGCAGCCTTCCGAAGTGTGTTTTGTTACTTAAAAAAATTGTTACATTGTCTAACAATGTAACAATTTTTGCAATTTGAAAGTTTCCACTAAACAACACAAATGGTGAGCAAACCGTCCAGTTTCAGAGCAAGCAGCAATGCTAAGATTAGCCACATTAACCACAGTCCCTTTGATATACAACATTCCCACATTCTAAATAGCAAATGTTGTGTTACAAATTTCTCTGCTGGCTAATGCCAGGTGGATGGTCAGACACCATCACTTTAATACATTTCTCCAATTTCAATCTAGGTCGTCCTTGTCTCCTTTCCCTTCTAAAGTTCCAGTGTGGATCTTCATTAATATAGTAAAGTCATAATATTGAGATAGTGTATGTGCGTATGTATTTGTTTCCTTCCAAAAAGTCTGCCTATCTGCTTTCATTGTCCACCAGTCTTCTTCTGTTCATGCCACATGTCCAGGCCACCTCAGCTTCTTCTAGAAGCAGTTTTCTTGACACCAACGGGGGGGGGGGGTGACCAACCTTCTCCCGCAGCTCCTCTTTGTGTGATTTATTAGTCTGTACAATATTCAAAGTTATCATACTCCAACATCACAACAACTGGTAGACCTGTAACTGCTGGGATGTAATGAAATTTCCGCAAAAATAACTGAAGCGTTTTATGGTTTTCTTTGTACAGGGTATGTTGGACCATAAGTAATTTTTTTAACACATTTGCATACAACCTTTCACCAATAAACAGATTTTCCAAATTAGAGGATTTTTTATTACTTATTTTTACCTGCTCATTTAACCTTTATCTTCCAGTGGTGCTAGAAAGTTTGAATAATTAATATGGAAAGTTCATCTCACATGACATTCTACAAAATTATAGCAAACACGCGTACATAATTTGAACACAAATCACTTGACCTTAATAATGCTTGTTTCAGGTAGTCACGCAGTTGAAGAGTTGATGTCTTTACTGAAACACCTTTCACAAGTGATGCCGACAGGACGACAGGAGGATGCCGTCGTTTCTGATCTCTGCATATAGGTTACCCCATTACATGACAATCGTGTCCGTACGAATGCTGCATAACTTTTTCAGAAATAGTTGTTATTTTAGATTCACTGAATATTATTATTATATTATAGTTCTATCTAGTAACTGCCAGTATTTACAAATGTAAAGTCATCAATTCATACTTGTAAAATGTATAAATGATTCATACTATTACTTTAGTTCAGTCAGCTATGTGAAAAGTTGCCACTGGAGAGTGCATATGAATATGGTGTATGTGTGTAGTAACAGCAGAATGGCTGCATAGTTTTCAAAAATGATGGTGTTCATGTGTACAGGTGTACAAGGGGTGAAGTAAAAGTATGTTCAATGGTCCAGCACAATGCTACACACATGTACAAGTAACTATTTCTACCACAATGATCATGTATCCAGAGCGACAACAATAGAATCCTCTTGACAGTAGATGTTTCACATGTAGCTTTTCAACACAAATCAACATCCTTCATTTTTCAAGTCTTGTTTTAAAGGCTTGACCAATCGACACATAAATCATGAATTTCAATGTGTCATATTTTTACACAGTTGTGTATATAGGTGTGTATATAACTATATCTACATGTACATTATTATAACAAGAATACACTGTAGTTACTGTGATAGTATTGTTGAATAAATGTCTACAGTAATATTGTACGTATATTATTTTGAAGAAATATTTGCTTCTGTTGCACAAGGATTTCCTGTCCAATAGCTAATTGACTGCAGAAGTTATCTCAAAACATTTACACACGCGCATGCACACATATGGCAACATATCTGGAAGGACCTCTGGTCAAATGTTGTCAACGATTATCTTGGTTTTTCTTCTTCTTCGTAGCTCTACAGCATTAAGTACACAAGTACCTTTTTCAAATGCATTGCCAACTTGTAGACCTATCTAGTTTCTATGGGGGAAGTAAAAGATCCCACACAGGGGGGAAATATTTCGAGGTCATAGGCCAATGAAAGTGAATGCATCTAGATGCATTTTACAAATGGTCATGAAGGACACGACAGTGTAACTTCTCCAAAAGCCAATCAGGACTGTTAATTACATTGACATTAGTTTATCATGTACAACAAATTAATTATCACAACCGATGCCAAAATTAAATCCATCACAAGGTGTTTATATGCAAAATAGTTAATATACAAAAGTCAGTGTAGTTTTGTTACTATAATTGATTATTGCCACCAAAATCAAGTTGATTATAGATTTTTTTTTTAATTATGCAATTCTAGAGTTTTTTGTTTTGTTTAATACTGATTATACATCTCAAGGGACATTGATCAATTTTGATTTTTTTTACAAATATGCAATCTCTGTAGCAATGGGTATGACTATTAAATTCACTTTACTTACATATTCTTAGGAATCTGTTTCAGCCTATGTGTCTTCATGTAAGCTTGCGTAGCTTTTTGTCACATTCAACACAGTTTGCATTCCAAAACAAGTTAAAAGTATGACCAACCACTGCACAGTGTATCATAATCACAATTTATTGCTACAGCCCAAGGTTGGCCCCATAAAGCTGCATTTAAAGCGTGTCTTTTTAATCCCAAATGATGTCTATCCACACAATATACTTCACAGTTGCAGTCAACTTCGACATCCGAGTGCCCAGCCTTAGCCACAAAGTCAGTCCAAGAGATGTTGTTGATCTTGTTTGGTCTTCGTCTAGGATATTTTGAACCACCTGAGAGAAAGTATTTACAGTTGCATAACGAGTGCCTTAACTCCTCCCTGTTTACTGGTCGTTCTCGAAGTCCTTAGGGTTCTTGCGGAGAGTCTGTTCGTGGTACGTCTCCCCCCAGTCGTAAATGAGGTAGCCCAAAAGCATTGCTGAAAAATGACAAAGCAACTGTTATACACTGTCATGGGCTGGTGTGATGAAATTTGTTAATACATTTTCAATTAATCTAGTGTGCAAAATAATTATTAGGACTGCTTCCTAATGCTATCCAATGCACACAGTACCTGGCTTATAATATTCTTATAATATTTTAACTAGACAAAATGTTAACTTGCTGTGGCTAACACCATTCAATTATGCAATGTACATTTAACATACATATTTATATATATATTAACAAATAATTTGGCCACAAACCAAATGTTCCATTTTATACTATAAAATCTGATCACCAATTACACAGTTAACTATAAAACCTGCTTAAACCTTCAATGCACGCATAATTGTATTTCTACACATAAGCTATACAAATTAATATCTAATGTAACAACACAACCTCTTAATAACTTAGTTTCATCTTATTTTTTTGCAAATGCCACATGACCTGTACTTACATGGAACAACTCGGAATATCTGACTCTGAATCCGGAACATCATGTTTGGGACCCCCTTCGAGAATGCTCCAGCATAAGCCTTCAGCTCATAGGGAGACAGCGTGTATGAAATAATACCACGCACTTTGCAACCGAGGGACCCGAAATGACGTGCCATTGTGCCTACAATTGAGGAAGAAAATACAAATAATCTGAGAACACACAAGCGTGGACTGCGTGGTACACTGTAGTTACTTACATGGCCAAGGAATGAGAGTGCATGCATATAGTTCAGCATTTTTATAATGATATGGATCCATGAAGCTAGGATTGTACGGATGCATCATGCGGCAACAAATGGCTACAATCTGAACACAGAGGAGTGGTTTCATATGTGCAGAAGCAGTTTGTGGGGCAGATGTGGCAAACTGAATCGGTCCATGTAGCAATTCAAAACGTATCCGCACACGAATCGGACAAGAAATTCCAAGGAGTGACGTCATTACAGATGTATTTTCTCAACTTTACAAAATGGTGAAATGCTGTTAGCGGGAAGGTAATAGTATTCCGTATCTGTCATAGACGATTGAAACATGCCATCACAGAATTACTACCAACAATTCAAGTAGAAGCTGTCGTAGAAGAAGAGCTTCTCCTCATCCTGCTGTAGTTCACGAAGATGATTGTATGCACCATATTGTATTTATTTAATGTATATTTATTTATGTAACATCATGTGAAAGCTGAGACTGTGCTCTTTCCAATGGTGCCAATAACTCAATCTTTTAATTACTGACATGCGACTCATTTTGTTAAGATTTGTTTTTCCATTTACCTTTTACAATGTTTGTGCGTGTCTATGAACGGACTTGTGCCTGAGATATGACGCTTAGAAACGCTGGTTATAAAAAATAAACTAATAATAAATATGGGAATCCTACAGTGCTCCCACCTCATGGCGGGGTCAAAATTAGAGCTAAATGCACTGTGTTCCGCAAAGTATGGCATCACTCAAGACGCATGTGCAAATTGTCACCATATCCGCTTCCATATATATAAAATCTAAGCTTAACTTACACGATTATATCATATTGGTAGGCCCAGGCTACAAGTTAATATCAGGTAATTAATTACTACTAATTACATAGTAGCTAAAGCAAACATAAGTTTAGAGGACAACTAGAAACAAATTGGGCACTTGTGTAGAATTCAGACCCACCTTAATGCTGCCGGTATATCGCAACATTTCGTATTTTAAACATAAATATACCTGGGAATGCTGAATGATTTGGGAAGTGTAAGATTACCGTGAGGTATTTATATGCAGGGAAATACAGACATAACACATAACAGCAAAATTGAGGTGGGTGCGAATTCTGTACAAGTGACTAAAATGATGTTAGGTAAACAATAGAAGATGCAAAGATACTACCCACTTCAATAATTCAGGCTTCAGCCAATATTGTTACCAATAATCGCCGCTACTTGACGTATTATCGCTACCAAGGTCACTAATTTATATATTAATTATGCCATATCCTCACATAAACTTTAAAGAAAAATGTGTGCGATAGGCAGCCATTGCTATGAACAGTATGTCAGATCCTGAGTATGTTGCATAAGCGACTGTATAAGTAAATTACCTTATGGACGGTTGAGAAACACTTCCAATAAAGTGCCTTTGGTTTTGGCTTCTCTTACCGATCGTGCCAGGAGAGACCTTCACCTTCTATTTTTATGTAAAGCTGGCCAATGTTTTCGTACAAAATTTTAGTAGTGCAAAATGAAAGATAATTACCCGATGTCAATCGTGTAAATATAATTAGGTCGATCTATCGAAGTAATGTAAAACTAACGACCCAACTTGGTGGTAAATTCATCAAGATTGACGTCTGGCATATTGAATAACCAGTTGCCGTCAGATGGCATCACTGTTTTGGATGCGACGAGCCAGTGCCTAGGAAACCGCCCCAAGTTCAACAGATGGCGCGACTCGCACACTGAGAACTATCGCGGCACCTCAGGATGGATGAAGGTCGACGCTGCAGAGATTCTCTGGAATCGACTACCGATTGGCTGCAGAGGGGAAGATTCTTAATTCAACCCTGACCATTGGCCGCGTTAGCCGGGTGACCGCTGGTGAAAGGTAGTTTGTATTAGAAAATGCTATTACAATGAAAATGTGACCGTAGGCCCTATAATTCGGGTTGCCGATGTCATGACGAGGGGGGCGTATAATTAAATAAGAAGTGGACTACCATATTATATGCATCAAGTTGTAGAGTATAGAAAGTATATGCAAAATGTACACACCGCGCTGTGTATTCGTATATAATAATACACATGATTATATGATTTATATCAGCGTTCCGATTGCCCGATCATAATATTATTCCTAGGCTTGGGTCAGCACTTCGAGGTGTGAAAAGATACGGCCGAAACAATAGTTGCTGCGCCGATCGAAGCGACATGTATATCGGTCGCTGGCGCTCCCGTACAAGTAATTGCGTTGTAGCGCTTACATTTTTCCGGTTGTTGTAAACTTTCCGATTGACGTTTCGGCCCATGCGGAATCAATGTAAAATCATCAATGTGCAGCGAAACGACAAAGCGTTTTTGGTATAAATGCCACGGCCTGTTCGGTAACTCTCCTGTGATTATTATTGTGAAGAGTTGCTTAAAATGTCGTTCAATACAATAACATATTACGTTTGTTTAAATCACTGTCACGGATTATGTCGCACTACAGTCACGTGATTTACGCAGCTCGCTCAGCGGAAGCCATCTAAGTGTACGACCGGTTCACCGGCGGTGCAACGGAGCGATAAAGTCGGCGTCTGTCTGCTCTTCCGTGACAACGGCATGAACATCAACAGCTCTGCGTTCCGGTAGCTTCACGCACGAGATCCAGGTGAATCCGATTTCTACGGCGGCGCCTTGCTGTCTTACCATAGTGCAGCCGCGTTCTTGGTCGTGAACCGAAAGAGCGGACTGGATATCACGGTGTTTCACAACTCAACATCCAATGGGACGGCTAGATGTCCGTCCTGCACGTGTACGTCGTCATGTCGTACACCAACACACACGTACACGTCGTGCGTCTTCTGTCCGACGCGTTCACCGCGGGTGGTACTCTCATCCTCGGACAGATGGCGCGAGATGCGCAGCGTCTGAAGTCGACGGGGATCTCGTTCAACGGTAACCTGGACGAGGTGCGCGTGTGGACGCGACCGCACAACCCGACGGTTGAGTCGCAGAACTACCGTGTCGCCGTGACGACCGGCACGCCCAACCTCGCCCTCTACTGGGACTTCAACGACGGCAAGGGCACTGTGGCGTCCGAGTTGATGTAGTCTCAGCACATGGAGGCGACTTGGCGCGAGTGTCCCCCCAGTAGGGTGGCGACTGACCTGGAACTGACGCCGTCGGCTGAAATCACGACGTCCGTGTTCGCTGTATCCACGCGGGAAGACGCCGCCAAGACATGCCAGGCTTTGCTACAGACGGATGAGCGGCTCCAGGGATGTGGCGGTCTCGGCATTGCCACCTTCAATATCTACCTGCAGCAATGTATCGACGACGTGGTCCTCGCCGGAAATCCATCGGCCGTAGACACGGCCATTGCGCTGTTCGATGCGCTCTGCTACAAGCTGCTCAACTGGCGCCCGCCGCAGAACTGCAGCGATCCGATCTGCTGCACGTTCGGCTTCTACGACGCCGCCTCGCAATCGTGCAGCTGCCCGCTCAGCTACTGGGGACTGACGTGCGACAACGTGTGTATGTTCGGCACGCACGGCGCGTGCGACGCGCTCGGCGAGTGCCAACCGACGAACGGCACGTGTCTGTGTCGGGCGCATTGGATGCACGTGCCACTGAACCAGTACGTGACGTGTACGTCGCTCGTGCCGTACGACTACGCGTGCGACGGCTGCACGGAGGACTGGCACGGCGTCGACTGCAATATGGCCGTCCTCGGAGTGTCTATGCTGCGCTACGCCGCCGTCGTCACGGGCAGACACCTGACGACATCAGATGGCCTCTCCTTCGAGATGATCCAGCCCGCAGCCTAAGATATGTACCGTGTGGCTGACCTGTCGGTTCAGATGCTGTTCCTGCCGTGCATACACGCCTATAGGTGTCGCCGTCTCGTCGAGGTGTCGCTCCGAACGAAAGACTTCACCTTCGCGGTTCAAATCTCGGACGACGACCAACTGGCGGTGTCGGTGCTCGTAAAGAGCGCGGGGTAACGAGTGAAGCGTGACGGCGACGGGATAACCACACACGAACTCACCGGAGCCGTCGTGGAGTGGAGGAAGGACAACTACGTGCGATTGCTGTTCGACGACGGCAGACTCGAGATGCTCGTGGGATATGTCGCCGGAGAACTCGTCTGCGGAATTGAAGTGCCACTCGACAAAGCTAGCGCGTCGCAGGGCATGCTGGGTAATTTGAATGGCGTCTGGTCGGACGACGTGTACTTCGCCGTGAAGAATGCGACACGCACGAGACAGAATATGACGTGGCTGCAAACAACATTCAACAGATTCCCCCATCTACCGATGTCATGATAGATTGAAAGACTCAACCTCATTTATTTTGATCAAATCAGTGTAGACCTATATTTCTGCTATATCACAATCAACATACACATATAACTTGAAAAATAAATGGTCAGGGAGACTCCCAAATAGGCCATACGGTAGGCTTTACTACACAATTACGTGGCGTTCGTATACTAATCACGTGATGTCTTGATTAATGAAGATATCACGTGGTTAATAGACGTAAAACTGACGTCACAAACCAATGGCTTCGGGTACTATGGTCGGAGATGAAACGAGTCGCTATTGGAGAATGTCATTCACAGTGCAAGTGTTGTGACGGTGGATTTGTTTGAACTTAAGAAATGTTGTCTGAGGATAATCGACGTACAAAGCCATGTGTGGAACTCGCGCCTGAGCTCACCGAGAGAAACTTAACTATAAATACAGCATAGGCGTTATGTTTTCATTTGTCACCGTTTTATTGATGGAACGAAGCATGGTAATATTCGTAATCATGCCAATGTTCGCTGTTTGTATTATTGGTGCAGCTAGGTCATCGTTCCATGCTTTATTTTTATTCGTCCGTAATAACGAGAGTTCGGTTGCGAATGACGCTTTCTCTCTTCGGAGCTTTCTCTCCTCGGACGATTTGGTGACTTTCACCTTCCTCCGCAAATCGAACAAAACACAGTACATATACATAACAGACACGTTAGTCGAACAGACAAGCAATATTTGTCCCGTCCACAAATCACCACAAGCACCAGGTCTGGATAGACAACAGGCGAATCCAATCAACAGTGCGAACTTTTTCAGGACGCTCAGTCATTGGGCCTGTTTCTCATCCGGCGATTGCAACGGTCCCCCGCAGCAAACACCTCGTCACAAAACTAAACAACGCTGAACATATAATCGGGCGTTGACACTAATACGTCGTAGTGGCCCACAGAGAAAGAGACTAGACACGGACAGGACGTACGGGGCGGAAGCTATACTAGACTTCTGCGACTGAAGATGTGTTGCCGTGGCGTTGCCGGAAGCGATGGTGGCGACGTGTTTCCGGTAGCGGTCGTGGGGTTGCCAGTAGCGGTGGCGGCGATGTGTTACCGGCAGAGGTCGTGGCGTTGCCGGTAGCGGTCGTGGCGTTGCCGATAGCAGTGCCGGCGCTTTGCCGGTGGTAGTCATGACGGCGAGGCGTTGCCGGTTGAGGTCGTGTTGCCGATGTGTTACTGGTAGACAGTAGCGAATTCGACGCGATGAGATTGTAGCGCTTTGAGGCCCGGTTGGCTGTGAGCGATGCTGTGAGCGTGATTTGCCCGGTAGTCGAATGCCGAGAGAGGCCCGGTGCGGTAGTCGAGACGATGGTTGATCAACTTGATGGCGCAGTTGGCCCGTTATCGACAAACGACGCGATGTAGCGAAAAAGTCCGACGGTAAAGACGTCCGTCTTGCTTTTTCGCAGCCTTTTCGTGTTGCTTCTCAAGTTGAGCTATACTGAGCTGTTTCTGAAAGTGTCTCTTGCTCGGTATACTGCGCTCAACTGGTTTCCTCAACGGTCAAACCAACGTAAAACGTTACTCAGTCGAAAGGTTTCATTGGCTAAAACTGAAGTCTGTTCTCCAGCCAATCAGAACAATTCCCGCCAAATGCTAGAAGAACGTTCTAGAACAAAAGACTGTTCTACGGACCAATGAGAACAATCGTTTAAAAAACGGTGGACGTAGCCTAAACAGTGGGTGGGCGATTATTTCCCGCTACGCACGTCATCGGCATTTATAGCCACGCGACGTTTTTGAATAGAAAACGAATCGTTTCTCAACAATTTTGTATTGTAGTTGAAATAGCGCTAGCATAGCGTTTGGGAGGTTTTATTTTCAACACGGTGTGAATGTTTTACACCGCAACGTGATAAATGAACTGGCCCATAAGAGACAGAACGCGCATGCGTTTAAAAAAGGTAGACGTAATCCAAACAGTGGGTGGCCAGATTATTTCCAACCACGCACGTCATCGGCATTTATAACAACGCGACGTTTTTGAATATAAAACTGGTCGTTTCTAAGTAAGTTTGCATTGTGTTTGAAATAAGGGTAACGTAGAGTTTGGACGGAATTGAGCTTGTTATTGCTTCAACCGGCATCAGATGTTTGCCCCCTATCATGATCAATGGACTGGTCCCTGAGAATCTGAACGTTGCTTGCGTTTGATTACGTATGCTCTGACGTGTCTGAATTTACCAGTTCTGCAATGCGAGAAATACGACCCCCCTCAATGCCGATAAAACGCGGGTCCATGGTCATGGATAATAATTATAAAAAAATATTCGACCGTGCTTCCTCCGTAATACTTAAAACTCCGCCGCTTAGAAGTACTTGGAAATGAATAGGCCTAACATATTTCTATATCAGTAAAAAG